>CM023202.3:13832058-14122958 GCA_004115045.4 Sinella curviseta | reverse complement strand
ATTCCTACTGTCTGTGCGGATTCGCCAACCAGGAGGAGGCTCTCGCCAACGAGAGGAAGCGGCTCGGCTGCAGGAATAGCATCGACGAACCGTGGAGATCAGGCAACTTCGTGAGCATTTGGCCGAAGCAGAGCGGGATACGATTCTACACAATTATACAGGAAAAGTTCGGTTCTGTTAAAAGCTTAGGGATCGTTCATTTAGGATGTCACGCCCCTTTCTATACTGAGCGTGGGGAGTGGGTCTGAAAATGGGGGATTTTTGCGTGACGTCCTAAATGAACGATCCCTTATACGGATGTAGTGATTCTGTTATATGGACAAGTACGATTAGTCTTTACCAGATTTGCATTTACTATAATATGGTATGTTTGGTTACGTTACGTCCCGTTAACGCCAGCAGTTGATAACCACTTAACATTTAGCAGATTCTCAGCGTTTCATGGTTTTCAGTTGCCTTTTTTGCGTACAGTAATCTCTGATATTATTAATTTGCTGGCCACGACCCTGGGTACTCTCATTGTAAGAACGTAAGAGTGATTCGAATATTCGGGCTCAAACGCAAATGCTTACAAACTTTTTAGCGTAACGTGAGCAGTTCCGCAAGGATGTTAAGTGCCGCTCTTCATGTAAAATATGTTAAATTAGTTTGAACTACCTACATTTATTTTCGTGCAAGCAGGTAGCTGAGACTCGAATAGGCATACACATACAATTTTCCGTAGATCGATTTTTGAAGCACGTTCATTCTGATCCATTGACCATCTATTCCCAATTTGCGAAAATCAAATTATGGCATGTGGCATAAAATGCTGATACGTAAGTACCAAACTGAGAACGTTCATTGGATTGCAGATCAATAATTTCTAAAATCAACATGCTGTTGGGTGGAGAATTAAAGTACCTCCCTGCATTTATTGTAAAATTCATTAAACACAACATTTGTTACATAAAACTGAGAACTCTTAAATTCCCCATCAATATTCTGCTCAGTAATCAAATACATTTACCAACAATCACTGAATTTGAATCAATACTACATGGTAATACTTTTAGCAAAGTCAATACATTAGTAACATGTGAAATATTAGTTTATAAACATGAAAATCGAATTTTGATACTGCAATTATCTCCTAATATAGGACTAGTTTACTGTATTTATATTGCACTTTTACATTTACAATTAAAATTTTGCCATAGACCATTAAATACGTTAATATTAATATGCAACCTTACTTGTCATCACTTTATCTATGTCATTATCACTATATCTTAAATTATAAAAAAATTAAAATGTGTGAATACGCTTACTTTGTATTTGATTTTAGAATCTGTTGCTGGACAATGAAACTACCAGAGGCAGTTGTGTATGGTTATGAGGGAAGGTTTTCAAATCTGGTTTGGGTCACGCTATCCATGCTCGATCTAGATATCGAATCAACTCATAGAGCACAGAAAGCGCGCGAAAACATTTCATTCATGATTTTTTACGCTCATTGTCTTTTCCTAAAAACGTAGTGACTTGAGTACATAGGAATCCAGATATCAGTTTTGGGGGTATTCATATGAGCATTTAATTCAGGCCAACTCCCACCCACCAAAGACAAAATAGATTGGACGTCCATATATATTTGATAGGATGACATATCCCAAAGTTTACATATTGTGACACCCACCTCTTTGGTATCATAATTTGTGCACAGCCCCATTTTCTCTCCAATTTACTGGACGTTGCCGTAGTGCGAGTCGAGCGACGCGGTGACGAGAGAGAAAATGGTGCTGTGCACAAATTATGATACCAAAGAGGTGGGTGTCACAATATGTAAACTTTGGGATATGTCATCCTATCAAATATATATGGACGTCCAATCTATTTTGTCTTTGGTGGGTGGGAGTTGGCCTGAATTAAATGCTCATATGAATACCCCCAAAACTGATATCTGGATTCCTATGTACTCAAGTCACTACGTTTTTTAGGAAAAGACAATGAGCGTAAAAAAATCATGAATGAAATGTTTTCGCGCGCTTTCTGTGCTCTATGAGTTGATTCGATATCTAGATCGAGCATGGATAGCGTGGTCTGGGTCCATACTTGTGATATATTATTACTACTACAATAAAAAAGAACGTGGATACAGCATGACGAAGTTTTAGGCGCGCATACGCAAAAGAGGATTTTTATCATTTTTATATAGGTTTACCATTGAATAATTAGTTATTTCATAAGCATTCAGGTTCTGATGGTACTGCTTCATGAGAAAGCAACAGATGAAAGGGATTATTTGAAGAATTATCATTTTTCTGCTGCCTAAGTACTCTTCCATTCATCAATTGTCAATAAATTCATAAGGACTTGTATTTATTCCAGTAAAAAACAGGTTGTTTTGAAATGGGAATGAAGATAAGATATGAAATAATTTGTAACTAAGTTTAGCATACTGATTTATGACACAGAGTGCAAATTCTGTTAACATTTTCACTGATATTTTAATCTGGAAAAAAACTAATCTTTAATCGCTGTGAAGTGTGTCCCCGCTGGTGCTCTTGCTTAAATTTTGCAGTATACTTGGTTTACGTCTAAAACTTAATAAAATCAAGCATTCTTTATTTAAGATGCTTGTACCACCACAGATGTGACACTGGAATTGTTGGTACTACTGCCAGCCCCACTACTATTGCTATTACTACCGACGCCATGACAATTAGCAAGTGATCCTTGGGCGGTGCTTACAGTTGGAGGGGAAAGGGATGGGGCAATGGCTGGACTGGCTTGTTGGACCGCCACATTGCAACTCTGTAGGTACATGTAGTAGTTGTAGTTTTGGGCGGCGGCGGCGGCCGCAGCAGCCGCTGCAGGATCTCCTAACGGCATCTGTAGAAACGAGAGAAACCATGGTTAACGCCGTAAAATCAACAATGAAAACCAATTAAGTGTGGAAGCCACTTATTGATTTCGCGAAGTCCGTTTGTGTGTCCGTCCAAACGGTATCTCGAGAACCGTTTCGATTTTGTAAATCTGTTTTCGGCTATCGATTACTGGTCACTTAAACTCCTCAGCTAATGATTTTGAAACGGATCGGTTAACATTAACGGGATGAAGCGGGTACAAGTTTAAAAGGTTATAATACATATAGTTTATGCAGCATATGCCGTATAGGGTTTCATTTGATTCGTCTCTTTGAAAAGATAAGTTTGGCAGCTATAATTTGAAATAAGATTGTGCTAACGGCATGACAGTTTAAAATATCGGCTAGATAGGTAAGTGGTGTGTCAAATGCATCTACTACTTAAGTCAAAGCCAAATACTGGTGTTAAAATTCTATATACTATACTAAAAATATTATTTCGCCGCTATAACGGTTTTTCCTTTCGAAATTTTCTTTAAACTACGTATTTTGTGAGGTATCAAAAAGGTAAAAGTTGACATTAATCATATATCATATTGTCCCCAAAATTCGAAACTCTATTTTACAGTAATAATAGTTTTTAGATGTCGAATGCTGGTTATACCAGATCGCATCACCAACAGAGATCACAAGTCGGCCTACTACTGATCATACTGATTTATCAGTTATTGCTATTGAAGGGATAAACTTTGTAGACTGCAGCCTCGTTTTTTGTCTTGTGGGGGGTTCGAGACGAGCTTACGGAACGTTTCTCGCCAGACAACAACGGCGTTGTACAACGGCCTGCACCCGGTGCAGTGCACCGTAGCTGTACGCATGGAGGCTGCTGTCAGTGTTTTTGCAGTGTTTTGCTGTTCCGAAGGTTTAGTGAGCTCGCAGCGAACCCTAAATAGAACAAGAAACGATTAAAAACGGCAGTAGTCTACGGGTATAACTTTTTATTTTTGTCGGGTGTTAAAGATTCATAATCGCATTAATAAAATAATTTATTATTCTAAGACAGATAATGTGGAAAATGCAACTCGACTAATACAAGATAGCAAGCTCCTAGCCTATGCAAACAAGTTTGTTAAAGAAAGTATGCCCAGTAGCACAAACCAGGTAATAAGACATTTATGATAACATTTCATCTGGTTTTCTCTGACCCAATAGCATTTAAGTGGTCATAAACTCATCAAATAATCATCTTCCCCCCTCAAGCTTGTAATGATTTGAGAAACTGAATTGACCTGTGACCCTATCAACTTGATCTACAGGCACAACTCAATGATAATGCATCATAAGTTAATCATTTCGTTCTATAAGAATGTTTGCAAGGAGCGAACAAATGAAATACTTTTGACAGTAATATTATATTACTAATATAACTAGGATGAAGGGTATAGGCGCGAATAAATATGGGAAGAGGGGTAGTATGTTAAACTAAGCAATGCGGTACGACTTTCATCGTTAAAATGCTAATCTTTGTCGTTTCTGTCGCTTTATGAAATAAAAATCTTTAATTAGCTTGGGAGCACAACTGGACCCCCAAAACTAATTTTACTCTTGGTTTAAGATATCTCGTCACATAGACCTAAAGTTCCCCAGTTCTAACTATTTGTGAACCTGTACCTGTGAACATCTTCGATCGCTTGTTAATGGATGCGTTTACTCTAACTTGAGCGAAATCTGCTCACGCGTTCAGGAAACGACCAATTTACCTAACCGTTACCTCGATTTCTCTTTTGTTGGTTGATTGATTTCGCATATAAACGGGTTTGACTTTCGGTTTCAAGCAAGGGGCCTACATACTTAGCTTAATATGTAACGGTTAAGCCGTTTAAAAAAATTCTTGAGGACATGGACGGCGGACAACTCGAGGGATTCCAAGAATTAGTTGCGCTACTTAGTAATCATAGGTAACCATCCATTCAGTTCTAACATAATTTTCTTACTCTGAAGAGAGGAATATTGTACTAACTGATATGTAATAAAATAAATATGATCTAAATTAATGACTCACATTGGAAGATTAAGTAAAAAACTGAACAGAAAATTCGTGCAACGCAGCATGATGCTCAATGGAGCAGAGAAGAGGTCAGCTAAAAGCTCATATCTTCAAGACAGTTGACATCAAGACAGATTATCATATAGCTGAAGAGCAGCGACGCATGAACTTGGGCATGTTGGTCTGTCGTCTGTCTGTGTCTATCCATCTATAACCATTTGTCACTCTTTATCCTAATCCCTTTGATCATTTCACAATTACCAATTGGACCAGGATAAAAGTAGCATAGGCCAAGGGGGAGAACCCAGTCGGGAAAAGTTACTCTAGTGTCCCTTACAAATTCTAAATTTTCAAATAGTTGTAGTTTCAAAAACATAACATTCGACTTGCCTTTGAATCTAATATATAGATGATTTTGACGGTAACGGACTCAAAATTGATATTTTATTTTTGGTCCAAGCGTTTAATCGTTTCAGCTGCGTGCTTATCCTGCCTTACTAGCCTTACAACTGTCTTATTTTAGTTCACAAACCTGATGTGGGTGATGGGCAGTGCCAAGAGGTTGAGCCGGTCTGAAAGCCATATTTGTGGCGGCGGATGATAATTCGGGGGTTGCAGCGGCGGCAGCCGCCGCCGCCCACCCATTGGTCCTCATAACGTGAAGGCAACTCGATGGATTTGAGCCTAATGCTAGGCCTGTGGGAGGACAACCGCCTCCACCTGCTCCCAGTTTTGTTGCCATGGACACCATAGAAGCCATTGGACTGGCAGTGGGACTAGAGTTGATCACAGAACCACCCTAAGAAAAAACATGTACAATTGTTGGGGTGACTTGAGAAGATATATTGTGTTTGCAGCATGTTACCTGGGTAACGGATCCATGATGATGATGATGAGCCCCATAAGTAGAATAAGTGGGGTAGATGCTATTGTAAAGGGGATTGGAGGCGGCGACTGCCGCAACAGCAGCGGCAGCAGCAGCCGCGGCGTGGTGGTGATGATGATGGTGGTGATGGTGCGGATGATGCTTGGCGTCGTATGGATGTGGTCCAGGAGCAGCGGATCCGCCCACTCCTGAAGCAGATGAGTGAAGTGGAGTAGTGGAGGATACGGGTGAGTTCTGCTGGCTGCCACCACCAGCACCGCCGTGAGGTTGATGATTGTGGTGAGCAGAGGGAGGGGAGCTGTTCGGATGGTGATGGTGGTGAGGATGGTGATGGCTACCAAGGTGAGCTGCCAGTCCTCCAATTTTATTTCTGAGAATTCGGCTAATGGAGGAAACGGAGGGGACGTTGTATTTGTCACAGACACCGTCCGCCAGGAGGCGGTCTCGAATTTCCCAAGCAAATATGCCGGGGTCCTTTTGCTTGAGATCTTTGATGTATGATACCACCTATAAAGACATTTACAAATTTAAAGTCGAATTGAGGATGCGTTTGTTCAAGAAACTAGGTAAATAGACACTTACTTTCGGGGTAGTAACTCTTGGTTTGCTACCACCAATCGCGCCAGGTAAAATGGAGCCCGTTTCGTGGTATCTATCATTTACAGGTAATAGCTCATATCATCATTCCTTTTCCAAACAATGTGAGACCCTCTGAGTTATATGCATGTACCTTACCTGGCGAGAATTTTCGATACACATCCATGACTAACGCGAAGTTGACGGGATATATCACAGGGTCTTATGCCAAGTTGGGCCAACTCTACTATGCGAAGACGGACTGCGTTCGGCAAAGGTCTCCCATTCACAAAGACTCCGCCCAACTGGTTCACCTCGCCGTATTGTTGCAGTTGAGGATCTAAGGGGAAATAAAGTAAATAAACGGTTAATTAAATGAAATGAGAAAAACATATACCTAAATATTATCCGCTCTGTTCAGGAACATTACAAATGAGCGTAGGTATGTACAAAATTTATAATCGAGGAAGTCCAGAATCGTTCCGTTTGCTTCCATTCAACCTTAATGCATTATTACTTTACGTCCCAATTTTGAGATAGTATCACTTTGAATTAAAATTACTTTGGAATTAAGTAATTTGCAAACCAAGCCTTTGTATGTATAAAAATCATATACATAGATTGTTGATCGGTGGCGCCTTGCATTTGGTTTTCATTTATAATATTTAGATAGCCATGCAACATTCCAGTAGATTTCAAGTTAATTAAAACAGAAAATTATGATTGGCTATTTATGTTATAGTGCTGATACGACTGATTCTCCAGTATATTCATTCGCTTCTCCTTGAGTACCTACACTACTAAAGTCACTCTGTTACTGAAACTTTGGCAGACAAAATATTTTTTGAACAGCATTATATCCCTACTTAATGAATGACCTTATATATACTTACGTATTGCCGGCACCGACGAGGTGACTTTTAGACACAACATGTTTCGGGGTTGTTGTTGCCAAAATATAAATATTATTTAACCAGTTCAGGCGATTTTGATGTTTTCATTTGTTTAATGTATCAAATACTATATGTAAAAATACGGAGTTTTTCTTTGTTGGTTTTTACATGAAACTTAATGAAGAAAGTTGGACTTTTTTATTTGTTCTATTTCTATTTTTAGAACGATTGTCCGTTATACTGGAAGCCGAAAACATTTTCTTGACATCGCTCCCGGAAGTCCTGCTGGTATAAATACCTGGAGGAACTTCGTAAAATCATCTTAGTTTCAGTTTGGTCTCTGATTTTCACACTTTCTTTGGCAGCCAGCCTTAGAAAATTAGTCACACGGTCAGCTCTGGAAACAGTCCTTGACCAAGAAGTAACTTGCTGAATTTTTGGAAAGTTACTTATTTAATAAAGTGAGAGACTTTAAGGTAGCATTGTTATTGTAACTTTGTCCTTTATTTTGCGCCGATTGAATTCCTTTTCCTCCAGGAATTCAGTCTCGCATATATCATTGTCTATTTCGTTGCCTAAAGTCGTATTTACTCGGACTGACTGAGCTATCAGCGATAGTTCACTCACAAGTGAAGGCCATGAGTAATTAGTACATTGGTTAGTACAAAAAGACAAATACACATAGGAGAGAAAAGTCCCTACTACTCCTTTTTCGTTAGTTTGCCATGGAAATTTGTTGTACCGCGATCATTATAAGTATTCAAATATGGCTAGGAGAAAGTGGAGACTTGTTAACTATCGAAAGGATATTAGTTTATGCGATTAGGTATGTTCCTGCCTGTTTGTCATTACTATGCATTTCAAATGAGGTATTTCAAATGCTATAACTGTTTTGCTTTCTCGTGAAATTTTAAAATTTCAGTATAACAAATATCACGGGAAGATTCTTGTCGTTATAGCGGATTGGTTTTTTCTTTGTATGGGCTGACTACGCCGACTGTGTTTTCGGCTCAGAATATTTCGGTGTCGGGGTTCACACCCTTCCTGTTGTTGACCGTTTCAATGTCCGCATTTTGATAATCTAGAAAAATATGTTGTACATTTTTCAGTCAGTTTGTGTGGTTGCATTCCATTATTATCAGCAGCTGGTATTGAATAGCATGGGATAATCAGACTACCTAATAAACTACATGTATCATTGTTGGAAACGAAACCAGTGATAAATAGGATTTACCAAGTGCCTATTACACTTTCATACAAACTCAACCGACGCGGCCTTTCAAATAACCTTTTCAAAGGATGATTGCCTAATGTTATAAGCCAATTAAATAAGAAGCAGCAATGAACTGTCAATGGTTCAAGGAATCAAACACGCTTAAACAACGAACTTCACACGAAAATAAGATATTGTGCAAGTTTAAAGAGTGACACAAGCCATTTCCTCTACTTCATTTTGTGTTTCATGAGTTATTTTTTCTTCTCAAATGTGCACAATCTTAAAGAGACCTTTCTCGTGAGATCTTTTCTTTCTCTTGAGAAATATCCGCGCAGTCTGAAATACAAATACTATAATAGTAATAATATTACTGTTTATTTTTACAACAACATCAACCAAGAATTCCACAATAAAGGTGTAAACTAGCTTAAAGTAATCACGAAAGTTGCTGAACCATACACGATTATGCGTATTATACACGATCATGCTGCTCCGGCATCAAAAGTGATGTATCCTGTCATGCTGTTTATCATGTTTCCCTTTCCAATCTTCAGGAATCTCCCATTCCTCCAAGAAAACGTACAATATTATCCTTCGTCGTCATTTCACATTTCTTGTGACTGACTCGTGCTTATCAGTATCAGACAGAAGTTAGAGAAAACCTGACAAGTGGAATGTAGACGTCATTGGTGTCAATCTGCATTGCATAATGATGGGAGACAAGGATGGTATGGTGTGTTGTGTATGGGCTGACGAAAATTGAACATGTTTACACTTTTGAATTTATCCTATTACGGACTTGAGCTGTAAAGCGAGCAAGTTGGTGATATGTTAGTATTGAAAATGATGACAGGCGACAAAGGGAGGGAGACTTGATGAGATGAGATGTGCAGACGAATCTAGTGGGAAAATGTTTATACTTAACTTCCTTATTTGATGCTCCTTGTGCCTACTTAAAAGCAATAGGACGGTACTCCGCAGAAATACAGACACACACATGCCAACAAATACGGACGATGGTAATAATGAACCCTTTTATCATTAACCGTCCGTCTTCTTCGGTCTGGTCAAATTTTGAACGCATTAAAATTTTTACCGAACAGTCTGTGGATGAATGACGAAGTAACAAAGCAATTAAATTAGAAAATAAGGAGATGAGTTTACCACGGAAATAAAAAATATAGTCGGATTTATGAGAGTTAAAGAAGCCTTTACCAACTCGATATGATGTTGTGAAATGAAATCTTTAAATGTCCTCTCAATTGTAATAATTTTCAAAGAATTATGCAAGTCAACCCTTTTAACTTGAAAATTAGCATTTCTGTTGCTTTACTGTGTCTCTTAACGATTTTCAAACCATTAAAGTGACGTTTTTTATGGCAGCGATGTGTGCTAAGTAGGAAAGCAGGAAATCTTTATTGGAGGCTGCTCTTCCATATAAGTAACTTCTGTTATACATAACCCTAACAAGAAAAATTACGAGAAAGTGAGGACATTATCCCATCCTTTTCAGTCTTATTGCTGTTTGGGTTTGTTTGACTATTTATTTGGACATTTTCGGAAGCGTAATTCTACTTAAACCGCACAACAAACGAAAGATTTAATAGGCAATAGCACTACTTATGAATCTATTGTATGAGAGTGTGCACATATACAACATATATATGTATTTACATTTAATCCTCACGATGAACGTTCCAGTTTGAAGATAAAATATCTCCGGAATTTTTCCGAGTCTCGCTTAATGAGCGACACTGGTCTCCTGGGGTATGCCCTTTTGACATCGTAAGTTACGACTTCGACTCGCTCCATCCAATCTGCCAGTCGTTCGAATTGCCCTATTCCGTATCATATAGTTCATAATGCACAGCGTTTATTAGATAAAGTCAACAGCATGCATTTTCCTTATCAAATCTGAGGAAAAATATTGTTTCTCTTCTGCTACATGGCTTGTCTGAATTCTCGTTCCGGGCAGATGGAACTCGTTAAGCCGAAACGCTCAACTTTCAGGTGTAGCCCATGCCTAGTAATAATGCAAATGTGCAAAGACTTCTCCACCCACGCACTCTAAAGAATTCTTATGAGGAGAAACACTATTAATTTTCCCTTATTAAAAGGACACCTATATGTCCAGCAGTGGTTTAAGAATGGAAATATTGCAGGAATTCTGGGAAGTGGCTAGCAGGGGTGCACACGTTCTCGCCGAAACAAAATACAAACAAAAAGAAGCTCTACATGTCACATACATCATTCGTTTCTTTGCAAATGGTTCTAGGGAAATGGTCTGCATGGATACCTTTCGGGTTTACTTTTTGGATGCCTAAATCTCAACTGTAAGAAAGTAAAAGGCAATGTGGCATTACATAGCACAATATCATGTTCTTCTCGAGCTGCTCTCCTCCTCAACATAGCTGGCCTTCTTTATACACTTTTATTTACGTGTAACGGGAATCCTCCAGCATTATATCCATTTTTGAAACTGAACTAAACTAATTCTCCGCCTTAAAGAAACAAAAGTTTACAAAGGATACTGTGACACGAATAAACTACCAGAACAATACATATATTATGTATTTGTCTATCTAAATCCAGCAAGACTCTGAGACGATCAGTGTTTCGGGGCACTCTGAGACAACTCTCATTTTTTCGTTTTCTTGCAATCCAAGTGATCGTGGTATATTGTGACCTTAAAAATAAACATCTTTAAGGCTTTAAGATCATTTGTAATAAAAAGTTGTCTACCTAAATTGGTGTTCATCATCATCATCATGGTCGTGTAGTCGCAAGTGTCATGTAAACATCCGGAGCTGGAAAATGTATATCCAATCCTCCTTCAATTTAGTAGATTTGGTACAAGGCTCGTCGGATGTTCAGTGATCATCTACATAGTAAGGGTACATACACTAATGAAAATGACTTTATTCCTGCACTCGGATACTCTGCTCCAAAGTAAATTATGGATTCTCATTGGAGAAATATTATGCAAATCACTCATAGAATTTAAAGAAATGTAGAAAATGAAACCGCTAAAATTGGTCTATAACAATACATCAAGCTAACATAATTGGTAGACGGAAAAAGTACAAATACAATAAATAAATTACATCATTAAAAGTAAGTAAATATAAAGACATGGTTTTGTCACAGACACAATTCAGTTTAGAAATTAATGTAAGTATTTTATGTATGCCAGTATTTAACTAGGTATGTTTTATGCAATGTAAGTACGATTTAACTAATTTTAAAAACGATCAGGGTATTAAAATTAGCAAAAGTGAAAATTATCAATATTTTAAAGTGTCGAAATATTTTGAGAAATTAAGTGAACAAAACGGAGTATGGCACCAACTTTTGGGAAATGCTACTGCTTGTTTCTTTTCGCACAAAAGGTGAGCATGCCTGGATTTTCACAACGGATTGGTTTTATGGCAGACAATTTTTGCATTATGGTTTAAAAGTACTGCTCCAATTTGCATCGATAATTTACAGAGCGTAGTTGTGTTTACATTTTCTGACTGCTTCTGTCTGTCAACATTTCTCAATGCTACAAGAACATGCGGAGATGATGAAGAGACGAGATGAAAATAAAGATGCGATTTATTATATGCATACAGGAGGTGTGCTATTTTATATTGCCGCATACGCTCCTGGAGTATACTCAGATATTTTGAATGGCTCATGAAATGGTATTCAAGTGTGATGAACCGTTACGATTCTTGGCGTTTGATTGCCAGCAAGTCACCCTATCTATAAAAGAAGTGCAGATAGGCATAAGCTTTTGAACTTACGTAGAATACCAATCTGATGTCATCAAACTAAACAGCAGTAGTATCTTATTGAACAAATTATGCATACACATATGTAATACCATGGGAATAGTGAAGAGTACGAAATGGATAGACTTTAGGATAGAAACGACGAATTGGTTAGTACAAACTGTTTCAGTTTCCATTCCACTTGTTGCCTCTTTGTACCTCGGGGTAATCATGTTCTCGCAGCAAGTTACATACATACAGCGAACAATCAAGCTACTGTTCAAATCCTATGTAGCAGTAGACAAGCTAGGTACATACCTAAGTTTAATAATGATACCAATTATTTTGGTTCATTATGCGAATATATTTCCTTGATTGCAAACTGTTGCTTTGAAGAGAATAAAAGACGAAATAAAATGAATGAATGACTACTGTTTACTAAATGACAACGATAAAACGTCGCTTTGGTTCGATCTAATCGTGGAGTTTTCTTTCCCAAATTTGAGTAATGAAATGGGAAAACAAAACGGCTTATTCTTGTTTTCGTTTTTTTTCGCCTTTTATTCAAGATTCATAGCAATGATTTGGGCCAATATAGAAATGGCGATTGTAGGAAATCTTATGGCAATGGAAATAGGATGTTTGTGATTCCTGCGTACGTAAAATGTACCTTTTTTTCATTATGCCCCAGTCCTGCTGAGTAAACAATTCCATGAAATGACATCGTACTTTATGCCAATTTGAAAATATCCTACCGTTTTAATAGTTTTCAAATTATCAGAATGGTTTGAGCTTACCCATTGATATCGTTGCGAAGGTATAAATAAATGTATTAAAGGTCCTTAGTGTGTGTATTTGTAAAAATGCACCCAATAAAACTTCGCCTTTCCACTTTTTCCTTTGTCCAATGTCGTCAAAACTATTCTCCAGCTATTGCCTGCAGATTTCCAAGCTTGTATTCAAACGTTTTATTTTGGTAACAAAAGTTGTTTATAAATGCCAAGTATGGATAGTATAGTTTTCAATACGAGATCTCACTGTCGTTCGATTTTGTGCGTCAGTTGTTTAAGTGGAACGCACATAAATTCTTTGTAACTAATCCTTCAAGGTATTATTTTAACTAACGATATTATCGGTGACCGGTGATTTAAAATATTATTTATAGTATCGTTCTGGTAGGTTTTAATACACTTTTCACTCAACAGCTAAGATTTCAAAAGTTATTCCAAAATAACAAAGAAATCCTCTGATTCAATAATAAAATAATGGATAATGGTAGGTAGAGTTCATTTATGAACCTGGGCAATGGTCAATATGTTTTATCATCGCCAGATACATAGGATTTCATCAAAATATCACGTTATTTAGATTATTTCACTTTCACTGGAGTAGTGTTTTCCATAATGAAGAAACAAGAATCGTAGTACTAGAAATCACTTTTTATCTAGCTTTCTTCCACTTTCATGGACAGTTTCGTATCTAAGACACGAAAACACGAGAAACACGTTATGAAAGGTAGGTTTTTTCTTTGAAGCAAAATTCTATACAATCTAAAAGGTGATAATATCCTTAATAAAAGTTATGAATCATGTTGAATGTAGATTCTTCAGTAGTGTATAGGATGATGCATAAAAACTTTCAATAATTTTATATTACCAATCATTATAATTATTACATGTTTGAAGATCCTTTTTCAATTGGCAAATTTAATTTCACGACTAGACTGGATTTAATGAGGTGGATTATGTCAGAGGATAAGGCTGACTGCTTCAAGTCTTCTTGGTTGGGAGACGAAATCTCTGCTCCTGAACACCAACACTGTAGCTTTCTTCGCCTGCCTTATATTCTCATTCTCCTCCTTAAACTTTCGTTCGACTGTGTCACATTTACTCTGCACACCTCCTGTTTTTATGGATAAAACCATGAAAATACACGTAAACATTACAAAAATATCTACATTATACTACAACACGATTCTTGGTGGTGGTTTATCACGTCCTTCTCTGGTGGAGCGAGCAGAGCAAACGAGAGAGAAAACATGTATGCACTGATTTATACATGAAGACGACTATATTATTATGATGATTATGAGCATAATATATCTTGAGCATAAAGTCAGGACGTAAATGTAACTATTTCATAAAATTCATTCTTTTTAAAAATCAGTTCCTTCATGTTCTCTGATCTCGCGAGACGGAGGAAAGTTTGTAAAGTGTAGATTTTCACCTCTCAAAAGTTAGCCTCCTCTTCTGCAGCGCCACGCTTCCCATGTATTTATGTAAACGTATAGAATAATGTGTGGTGAGTAGTGCGTGCATAAGTAAACCTTTGTGATGGTTATTATAATAAGTGGATTATTCAACATGTGTAAAACATAAAAGTCTTTAATACTCAGGGCATTTTGCATTTTACATTGCATCATCCCACATCAGCAAGTCAAAGTGTTAGCTTTGCTGCTGCAATGAGAATCACATCAGCAGAACGGTAAACGGAAGGAAAAGCCGTTCTAGTGAGCAGGAATATGGAGAAGGCGAGAGAGGAGTTTTGAACGTGTAGATCGGTATTACCCCACCACAATAATAAAGATTACTTGTATATATGCACGCACTGCATATCTATTTTGGTATGGGATCTATTGCATCGCAACGACGTGCTTTGGTGTATATTTGTGGAAGGAATGGGTTTTTTACAGTCAGCATTGTATAAAGGCCAGGCGAATGAATGTTTTGTTCCTCCTTCGTCTCCACCCGAAATTCATCCCAGGAATGCAAACATGGACATATATGTTGTCGTAATAGCACTTAATGTACTTGTCTTTGACACACGTTAGACGTAACATTAAATATTATTTTGATTTTGTATAGGCAATAGGCAGTATGTAGTTATGTAATAAGTGGGTTTTGGAAACGACAACGAAATGGCAACAGATGACTAAGGGAGAAATCAATGGATCGAATCATTCATATTCAAACGGTCGGTCTTAATAAACAAAAGTTTTGTATTATTTTACCTTCATATACTAATTTAGGATTCTTAAAGTAGGTACATCAAATTCCTTATCATATGCTGTCAGCGTATTAAAAAATAATTGCAGTGTCTAAAATCTTCGTTTGTTCATCTGATATATAATAAGATGATTCCTTTGACAAAACAGGTAGTAAAAATAGTATAATTTTAAGGCATCTATCTGGGAATGTGTTCAATTAGGAATTTATAATTTCCTCCGTTTTTGGGAACATCAAAAACTACCATGCAATTAATATTTCAATGCGCTATTTTTTCTTAAATATTTCTCCTTCTTTCTGCACACATCCACTATCAGCTAGTCTTTCTCTCCCTGATCACATTTCTCTCATAAGAGTACAGGTAATTTCCCAAAAACTTTAATAAAATAAAAATTATTACGATAATAATAATAATAAAAATAATCTATTCATCATCGTAATAAAACTGGGAAATAGTTATAATAGCATTTTAGCACAGATGTATTTGCTAGTCTGCACAATCAACATCTAAGTAATGTGGTGCTTTATTTTGTTGCGCTGCTGTCTCTCCACAAATATCCGTCTGTCTGTGATATTTTCAAAGTGGCTGGACCGGTCTTTTGTAATTTGGTACATATATTCATAACTTAGGAATAAAGATCCAGCTCAAATTTGAATCCAATACATCAATCCCCTGGAGGAGAAATGGGGAGGAGGGTGGTTAAACAATACGTAAAATTATGCTTCATCTTGCCCTTAATTTCCCTCGTAGTGAGCTTGCTTAAATACCTACTCTAATTGTAGTTGCTTTACTGATTACACAGGTTACAAATATTCAGAGCAAGATAAGGTTATTCTCTATGTTGAACTTCTTCAGTACCTTGATTGGATATGCTGCGCAGCATTTGTGCATCTTGTGGTTTATTTATTAAATATATTTTATTCCAAAAATAAATGAACAAGGTGCAGAGTCAGAGATTTTGATGGGGTTTTCTGGATCCACCTCCAAACAGTAATATAATAAATTATAAACTTATAGCCTAGTTACTATATACATATCCCAACAATACTAAATAAGCTCAACATATTCTTTCCAGAGTAAATAATATACATCGCCATCAAATCACAGTCGTATTATATTGTATACATTCCTGCCACTATGCCCGTTATGTGTACTTTTCTGCTTTACTACTGCGTTGGTTCTCCATCTCTCTGCGCTGCTGTTGCTGCTTTAAACTACTTTTGCTTTTTATGACTAGTGCCGTAGCTTTTTTAAGAGAGGCAGGCAAGCGTAACGTGAGCTAACAGGAAAAATCTCAGAAAGCCAGTTTGCTGCCACTGTGAAAGGAAAACCAAACCCTCTGAGAGCTCTCAACTGAAAAGATCACTTGCCAGTCTCCGCCTTCCCTCATCTTTCCTTTCCAAAGAACACATACGCATTATCGTCATCGGTCTGTCCTAGTCTAAGAATATGCAACCTGAGAATTTATTGTACAACCAAACTTCTCACATCGCCCTAACATTTTCTTCATGCTGCATTGCAAAATCATACAAGATACTCTAATCAATCCATTTCAGAAATTTTCAGAATCATCTAAAGTTCCACTTTCTTTTCCAATTTGTTTTAGGTAGAAGCGATCTATTAGATTTAGTACAGTTGAGCATTAATTATTTTATAGACATAGGAAACGAGACACATTGAATAATTTACATGAGCATTAATCGAAGGGAACAATTTTTCTTTCTGTCCATTTTCCTTTACCCTCGCTCAGTTCTGTAAAGGCAACTTGCATAGTAATCCTGCCACTTTTTTGATTTTGATAGATTTCATTTTTACAGAAGCACAAGCATATAAATACGTCACACGACATCGCTCCGTTGCTTATCTGGCTATTTTAATATTGCTTATCATCCCTGGCAATCATACAGGCCATTATACGCCAAAGAAGTTGGGTGCACATACCGTTTTATAATGGCTCAGCTAATCTTTATCATTCGCAGCAACTCTTTGCATGCATTTACACACCGACTTGAGAGA
This sequence comes from Sinella curviseta, assembly GCA_004115045.4. Taxonomy (NCBI): domain Eukaryota; kingdom Metazoa; phylum Arthropoda; class Collembola; order Entomobryomorpha; family Entomobryidae; genus Sinella; species Sinella curviseta. The sequence goes on along the minus strand of CM023202.3, from coordinate 14,105,718 downwards.
CGAAATGAATAAAGAAAATCTGGATTATGCTGCTGAATTTACGACCGACAACCTTTAAAAACTACACCACCACACACATACAACAGCATAGAAACATGAAATTTCATTAGAAAACCGTTTCTTCCATATTTTCTGGGGTAGAATTTTCTGTTGTGAAATGCTTGCTAATCAATAGGAAAATCTCTTTGTTGAATCTTGAAGCAAGAACACCATCGCATCGGTATCAAAAAGGAAGAAAAATGGATACGCATCCGTTCTGCCTTGTCAGTTGTCATGTTGTTTTATGCATGTATTTCACGCGAGCTTGAAAGTTTCATGAGATTAGGGGCAAACTGCTATTTCGGCTACTTGCTCTTTGTTTTGAACAAGTTAACGTGAACAAAGACGTGGAGCTGCTGGATATTCAGGGATTGACAGGCTGCGCCGAGGCACTTGGAATGATAAGGTTTGTGTTCGAATGGAAACTTTCTACAAATGATTTGAGTGGTTAGTGTTTATGCTAGCAATAAACATGCTATGAAGAAATAGAAACGTTAAAAAATGAGGATTTATAGAAGTAGCGATATCGAATAAAGATCTTGCATTATATGTAAATTCAGGAACACCACCCTTTCTTCAGTAGCCAATTTTTAAATTTTATACCTATGTCATAGACGGTAAGAAATATTTTAAAAGGACGAGGTAATTACTAAAAGCCGATAATTAAGTTGGCGTATTAGGACAGGCTTGCATATGTACATTCAAACTGGACTGGGAAAAATTATTTGCGTGAATGCATGTATCAGTTACCTAATAGAAAATGAAACAAGTTAAGAAACAGCACGAGTGAATTTCTAGGAATTTTATCTGTAACAAAGAGCTCTAAAATATACTGAGAAGGAAAGTAAAGATTCTTTACTAAAGAAGAAAGCGACGTCTTAAATTTCCACATTTTTCCAAGAGAAGAAATGTGAGGAGATTTGATGGTCATACCAGTATTTTACTCAACGAAACATCGGAGACTGAAACACATGAGTCGGGCGCGATCACGGTCTTCCCCTTTCAAAATGCACAGTAAAATGTGTACACATATACATATCTCTGCTGTGACGTGTACATATGTGTTATGTAAAAATAGTCATGTAACTAGTGCACAAAACACAAAGGGCAGAAAAAGGTACATAAGGACCGTGGGTTTCAGATACCAGTATAAGGTAACCAAAAAGTGCCGTCCCATTTCAAGTATGTATCTCGTCCCAAGGTCTGACTTGTGCGTGGCCCTACTTTGCCTACGTCTCTGTCGTAATCCCAGTTTTGAATATTTTCCTAAGAAAAATCGTTCTTTCTTTCGTCTTTTCATTATTATTTTACAAAAATCTGTGATGATGCTGTGGTTAGTTAGCTGCACACTTTCCATAACAATTTAATGAACCGATGTGATGATGTGAAGGACCTCACAAGAAACACAAAAAGTGTACCATGCAGCAGACAAACAATCACAACAACGACTTTATTTTATTTCTTCGTAGAAGCAGAACAGACTCTTTTTTCTCCCTTACAACAAGTCAAGAACTAGGGACAAAACAACTAGAGAACAACTGGAGATTATGACATAATCACATAATAGTAATTATCGTCAGACAATAATATATATTTTTAAAATGATGATACTTCCTTGAATTCATGGGAAATTAAAATGAAGGGCAGCGAAGGCTCATCAAACTGAAATAATTGATGTTGCAGTAAATCAATCCAAGAGTTGTTCCTACTGGGGCATGATGATTCCATGAGCATGGGAGAAATAAAAAGAGTTGTTATGTTTTAGAAGATTGATTGGTCTGTAGTCGCTACATTGCCGTATGACTTGCATACAAAAACATGAGATCGTGATCATGGATTTCTTTGTTTATCATTTTTTAAAGACTCTTGTCGTCTTAAGGGCCATAAAAGTTAATGAGTAATCAGATATTTTCGGTGATTTTCAGCGAGCTTCATTAATGGGGAACAAAGATAGCTTTGTTCTTCTGCCCATCATTTCCTTCAAATCATATAATCTTCACAGTGGTAGCAGTATTCCAAAATATACTTCAAATCTGTTGTGGAAATTTAGAATGCGGTGATATGTCGTCGTCGTGAATTCCACACTATTGTTACAAAGAAAATGAATGGGCGAGGTTTTGTCGGTGTGTATCGATCGATGGTGGTGTGATGGGTCGGTATTCTTCGAAATGGAAGTAGCCATCGATACTTTGTGCCGGAGTGGCGATCTAATTTCAGAAAGGCTCAACGTAATTTCATGCCGTCGTCCCAATGGAAACCCATTTTAATATTGGAAATATCATTTTGAGAAGTGGAAAAGTAATCGCTCTGCCTGAAACGCCTCACGATGGACAGATGACACAAATATTGTATCCTTACACAACAAGACATAATATGAGTTGACATTATTCCGCGTAAATGCATTAGGTTTTATAGCGTTGATGAAAATCATTATTTTTGTTTATTTAAATAGTGTTACTTGTAATGACGTATGCATGCACATAACGTTTCAATTGAGCTTGGAATGACGACAAAAAGAAACCTTGAAATAAACCTAAAACGCTGTAAAAGTGATACTTTGACTGACTGATGGCTTTATTATTATTCTATTTCCAAAACCTATAAAATGTATCACGTTCAAAACCTCACGATTTGCTTCTCTTTCATTTTACTACCACTCCACTCTTACTCCTACTCCTCCTACTCCACTTCATATAATTGTTGCTTATTGTTAATGCGGGATGTTTGGATAAGTAGAAGGAAAATACCACCCTCAAGAAAAATTTTATTATAAAACCAAAGCAGGCACTCGGTTTACACTTGTAGCGCTAGGATATTCAGGCAAAATGGGAATATAGATTTGTATAAACCATAAAATGGTGTTAATCATTTATTCTTTTACTTTAAAATGGACTAATGTACCATCACTACATACTACATTTTCCAGATTCTCGAGTTAAAAATAATTAGAAATTATGTACATATTTTGATTTAATCCATACTTTTATATTTAGATCCAATTAATTCATTAATCCGGGACCGTTCAATTTAAGCTCTAGAAGATAAATTCATCAACGTATTTACCTAATAATAAGAAACTAGGCTGAGAAACTGACGAATTACATCTTCCATAAAATACAACAACTTTACACCGCCATTAAAATGATGTGCTGTGATTATACGTTTAACGTAACCATTTTTGGTGGGTAGAAAGGAGCATGTAAAAAAGTCAATAATAATCTGTAATATTGCACGACATGCTTTATTAACATATTTTCACTACTTTTCATTTTAATGTCTTTTGAATATAATTTTACTTTTCAGAGAGGTAGGCGGCATTCTAAAACATTGACACACGAAACGAAACCCCATACGCCATAAGACTTCGGTATGGTATATAATCATATTCCAATAGCAGGCAGACATTTATTATTATGCAGCGTCAAAATTATTTTGTCGCTTACTTTGCAGAGAAGAAAAGTAATGCTGGTACAAGTGCAAGCAAAGTAAAAAAAGGTAGCATTACAAACTAAAATACCATGAGATATAAATATTTAAGCCTTTTTTATTATTTGGGAGTTGTCGGCGTATTTTCCCTCTTTCATGTAGATTAAGTGATGGAAACCGCGTCAGCACGTAAACTATATGAACATGTTAATATGTATTCTTAAAAAAGAGTATGAAATGAGGGTATAAATACCGTACCGCTTTCTGGAAGAAGTGTTTGTGTTGTTTTAATGATGATTTCAAGGGGCCTGCTTTTTATGAAGAAATGAACCTGGAGTCATTAGAAACGGAGCTGAGGTTGCATAAATGTATTTAAAACTAAAACGGTTCCACCGGCCTGAGAAACATGGTACATTCACCACACCTGTGTAACAATTTACCCAATAATCAAGATACAATTCTGTACCACTTGTCGCATAAACAATTTAACAAAAGACGTCGGCAAAATCGGATAAATTCTAGATTGAACCCAAATAACGCATTTATTATTTAAAAATAATAATATCCAGCATTAAAAGCATTACCTATGACACGACTTGCATGACGACGGTCGACAATCGTACAAACCAATGAACATGTTGTAAAAACATAGCTAATTATAAATTTTAATTACATTACCAGTTGTAAAAAAATACTTTTCTGAAGAAAACCTCTTCCAAAGTGTTTAAATGTAATGGAATATTCTATAGGAGGAACGCGTCACAAGAAGGAAAAACAAAATATAATTTATTTGTCATCCATGTAGCATCAAACTTGAGCAAGATCAAAGAGAATTTTTGTTAAAGCCATTTTTTCGAGAAAGAGGGAAGTTAAATAAATAGAGGAGAAAAATAAATAGTTGAGATGGTAAGCTTGTGCTAAGGTATGTGGGTTGATTTAGGTGAAATGAGAAGGACAGGAAAGAGAGATTGGTAGGAAGACGTCCCAAATAAAATATTTACGGACACGGTACATTAACCGGAATTCATTGCAAACGGTGTTTGTACAACTCTACCGAAATATTGTTCCCCGAGCAAGTAGTAGCAAAGCAAGCAACTGCGTTGCTGCATGGGAACGGTTTTGTGAGAGGGAACAGGCATGATGATGTGACATTTCTCACTTTTTTATTCGGAGTGAGTAGCACGCGAGAAGAGCTGTTGAATTTGAAGAGAGAGAGAGAGAGACGGGAATAAAATGATTATTTTGACTTTTTTATAAACAGACAAGCCATCAAACCATCCGACCAAACATTATTCACCGAGAGAGGCAAAGAAAACAGGAATAAACTTTTGCATGAATACCTTTCCTCAATGGATTGGTGGTGTAATAAAGGAAACACAGAGGTTCGTTGTTGGTAGTTGTCAATTGCAAGTATCTACCAGCTTTTTAATCCCCGTTCGACTCAGAGAGGAGGCAAAATGCAATCTACCTTGAAGAAAAATATTTTATGGGCTTTGTGCACGCATACTTAGCGTGCAAAAGCAAGAAGGAGTTAACATTATCATTATGTTTATTGCGGATGACAGTTAATTCGATAAAATGCAAATAACGCGGGAACGCTCCAGCACCTCATTTAAAGCCTTTATGTAAATAATAATGTATTTATTAAAACTATAAAAATAACTTTTAAAAACTGAAAAGGCATGACTTCCAGCAGGGCTGACAGCTGACATTTCGTTTCAAATGTGACGAGCAATTTTGTATTTTCTGGGCTCATTGGTATTAGCTCACCAGACAAGAAAATTTACCATAGGTTTAGAGTTTAGACCATTTTCACTAGTTGGGATGCTAGCATTTTCAATAAATTACTACACTTTATATGAATGATTAGCACAGATGCACAGGAACAGGAAAAAATTGTGACAAGATGATAGAGTTTTAATATCTGATTTTGTTATTTTAGCATTCTCAAACATTTTCATCTTGATATTGTCATCTGGTGATATATTAGATAATATGAGCAATATGTAGATGTTTTTTTATTTACAGTTTAACATGCAACCCTTTAAGAATTTGAAAATTAACAGTATCAGTTAAATGGACTGCATTTATTGACTGTTCGACCCATTTATCCGAAAACGCAGTAATTTTGACATACAAGTGTAGGGCAGTAAAACTGTAAAACCCGATCTTTTATTGAAAACAAATTTTTTAATAATTTCAATAATTAAATTTCAGAATTATGTTTCTACTACATTGCAACTTATTTTGACATTTTGGGTTTCTTCCGTATTACCCATCCAAATTGCCCATTGCCAACTCTGACAAAGAGTATTTTGCATTTGAAATGAATCTTGGTTCTTTTCTTGTGCTTCTTTTTTATTTCATTACCACACGATCCCATCATCAGTCGCCCACCGCAAGCAAAAATAATGCTAAGTCTTGAGAAAAACGAGACTATTTTACCTCCTATCTGTATATCCGAACCAAGAAATCCTTTGAGGAATGAACTACAAATAACCACTTTTTCATGCTCAGCCATTTGATCGTGATTGTTGATAATGACGATGATGATCATCAGCATCATGCCAATAACGATGAAACATAACAGGAGACTGCTCTCTCTCTCTGTGCAGCACATTCGAAATCTGTTGAGCATGGCAAGGCAACATAAGATGAGGGAAATTGATTTAGGGGAAAATGTTTTCACTGCTGCTGCCGCTCCTGTGCTTTTTCTTTCTGATGATCATGCTGACGATATGAATGAGACAAGTCAGTGAAGCAGGGGACATTGATAGCGGAAATAAAGACGGGCTTCTTCAGAACAGGAGATAGCATCTTTGGCAGTTATTTCTACAGAGAAATGAAAAAATGAGTGATCTACTTGTAATAATTTTTTATAATGAATTCGGTATCAAGTTTCATGGAGTCGTCGTGCGATGGGATGTTCCCTTGCAATGATCCCATTTCAAGCATTTTATTTTGTGCCGAGTGACATGCCAATGTAAAACACATAAAAGAGTAGGTGGGCACGTTATTATGTAACGAAGTTACATTATAAAAACATCACGAGGGACCTGGGGTAGGGGACCATGTCTGTCCGTCTGTCCGTCCGAGCGATATCTTTCGAACGCTTAGACCAATTTAACTCAAAATTGGTACACAGGTTCCTTGGGTACCAAGGACCTTCCATATTGAAATTGAGCCAAATTGGTCTACGGTTACCGTTAAAAACGGTTACAACTTTAAAATCTTAACATAGTAGCATACATGTATGACACATGATTATAGTTTGTTTTTTCACCAAAACACCGAATATGATGTCAGATTTTGAAAATTTATAACGGTTTAACGGTTAACGGACGTTTTTTGTTTTTTGACGACTACTACAAAACTACATGGAATATTAAAATCCCTTTTTGCAAAACAACTACATATTACCATAGGACTACGAATACTGAATAACAGTATTAACGGTTAACTTTTACCGGTAGTGACCGTTACTACTTTAAAATTTTAACATGTATGACACATGATTATAGGTTGCTTTTTTACCAAAACACCGAATATGATGTCAGATTTTGAAAATTCCTAACGGTTTAACGGTAAACGACCATTTTTCATTTTTTTACGATTAGTTAGTACTAAACAAATACGAATTTTCAACATCCGATTTCGACAAACAACTGCATATTACCATAGGACTGCGAATACTGAATATCATTATCAATGGTTAGCTTTTGTCGTTAAAAATCGTTATAACATTAAAATTTCAACATAGGACCCTACATGTGTGACACATGATCATAGGTTGTTTCTTCACTAAAACACCTAATATGGTGTAAGATTTTGAAAATTTCTAATGATTTAACGGTTAATGGCCATTTTAAATTTTTTTACCATTCTTCGTTACATGGGTTCAAAGGTTTACCTTTTTATTATTAACTACCGGAAGCATGAAATGCTTGAAAGGTAGTTATAGCGATTGATTTGTTTGTCTGTCTGTCCGTGAACACTCTAACTACCCTCCACGTTGACCGATTCGGCTCAAATTTGGCATAGCGGTACCCTGCCTCATAGGGACGAACCCTATTGATTTTCAGCCACGTACCTCATCGTTGACCGGAAGTAGGGGGGTCGACGTCCTTGGTATGGTGGGGGCCACAAATTAGTCAAAAAATTTTATTGTATGAATGGATACAGGGGTTCAAGACGATCATTTTTTGCCATAACACCATGGGTCAAATCGGTGACCTGGCGGTGGGAAGGGGCGTCGATGGTATGGGGTTCCCCAGTCGTAAAATTTTTTATGCCATAAACCGATGGGGATGATCAATTTGAGCCTCAAAAACGTATTACAATGGTAAAATATGTATCTAAATTTGATGTTTGCATTCATCACTCTTCCGGTAGTTATGTATTAAAGGTTACACCTTACTAGTTTATGTATGTATTTATTGTATACAAACTACATACCTACACGCATACACAATTATTATTGTTACCTTCAAACTGGCTTAATGACTTAAAAGTGTATGTATGTATTTCTATGAATGACGAGTTGATATGGAAGTCAAGAGAAAGGGAAGAAAGACGTCGGTCATGCTGACGATGATGTTGTGGAAAATGAGATGTTCATCTCCTCTTTGATCTCTTTTTTCAGACAGGCAGCGAGAAGAAAAGGAAGGGATGCGCTGAATGAAATAATTTTTGTGCCTTTCAATTCGTTCCGCTTGTTTATATCGTTAGAGCTGATTTTCAAGTTTTATTTTCTTTCCTCCTTACCATGATAACATTTTCTCTCCACAGAAAGCATAAGAAATAACCTCAACTCCATTACAGTACTTAACGTCTCGCTTTGATTTTTATGCTGACGCGGTTCTCATTTCTCGCTTGTCTTCATCTACATCTTTGCAAAATGATGGCACAACGGCGTAGCCGCGTATCCAATGCAATGCCGACAACATCACAATTCACAATCACTTCAAAAACGTTGTATCGTTGCCGTATTCTTTTAATACTTAAATGAAACACCAGAAGAAAGCATTCGGAAAAGGGTTCCAGATTTCAATTCCCAAGTAGAGAGGTTGGAATGAAATGCACGAAAAATAGTGACATGCATCGAATTTAATTGAATTTTTATTCGCAGAATATCACTCGGATTTCGCCCTTGTTCTGTTGTTCGCTAGGATATAGCGGTCAGTTCCTTAAAATACTTATTGAACCCGCCGAGTAGGTCGCCCAGTCGTCCGACTTTCGTTACTCTCTGCGTTTCTTCATGTCAGTTGAAGCTTTGGCACTTGTTTGTTGGCTTGGCAAGCTAGGCCTACGATGTTACTATGCGAGCATGCGCTTATTTTTCTTTCCCAAATTTCTTGGAAGGGAGCACCGTAGCAAATGCCCAAAAAATCTCATCCTCACTTGAAATGCATGAATGACACGATAGGGGAGCTTGTGACATTTACATGAAAGTATAACAATAGCAATGAGATATTTTTTTTAAAGTCTGATCTGTCTGGTTTTCTTTTGCTAGACACGCTCATCCAATTTCTCAACAGATTCATTAAATTTACATTATCTTGGAACAAATGCCAATTAGCATCTTCTTTACCACCATCGGCGTATTTCTTGATGCAGGAGAAAAACTGAAAGTTTTTTGCGCACTGATCAAAATGCAGCTGGGCTAGGCTTTACAAAACTAATATTCAGAAATTAGAAATTAAGAAAGGGTTAGGATGAAGATGATGACTGATTTGCCAAATGCAAGATAAATCTACATTCGTCAAGCCAAAAACGTGAGGCTCACAAGAAGTCGTTTTGTCGTCGTAGCTGGGTTATTTGTTGTGCTATGATAACAATCAGGAATTGCAACAGATCCTATGCACCACCCATCAGCCTTCTTTTTGAAGATCAGATCAGTGTGAAAATAACGAATGTTTCCAATTAAGACTGCCTGCATGCTGCTAGACGTTTGAGGGCTTGATGTGCGCTGCATTCCATACCTACCTTATCATCACAAATGTTGATGGACATTACAGATTTAGGTGGGTAACAAAAACAGAGACAAAAAAATCTTCAGAGAAATTGAGAGTCGAGAATATATTTTCCCTCTGTTCTCACTTTATTTTAATTACTTATTATATCACAATTGTTATACACTGTGCATGTTCCATACATCGGATTCATTTATCAAAGCACACTGCGGGGATAATAAAAATTAGTTTTGAATGCAATCTCACCAAGATGATTTGGGCAGTCTTCCGATGCTCCTCTGAAAGGAAAATTATTGCTGTTTTAAACCACCTCAATCAAATATTGACATTATTTGACAACTTAGCTTAAAGCATTGCATACGAAATAATGAATTTGGCGCAGATCAACAATGACATGGATAATAATATAATCCTTCAAAATTTTAACATATTAAATTTGTCATGTGAAATTATACGCTGCACAGTTTGCAGAAGATTAATTAATTATTTATGTAAGCAAAATTTGTTTTTGTTTATGGCATTAGTATTGTTTGTTAGTATCATTGATATAATATATTGCATTGTATTGGGGTGTAAAGTTTATATTATGCGATTAACATTTTGTTATGCAAAGGAGACATGGCATGGTAAAGCAAAACCGGAATGCAAGACAAATGCCGCATCAGTGGTAGCGAGAAACTGCTACCGTTACCACAAAAATGGGTATTGGCTGGCAAAGGTGAAAGGAATCAATACGTAAAAAGACTCTTTTATAAAATCCATAGAGTTTATCGTTATTCCTGGCAGGAATAGGAATGAAATAGTGTAAAGGTAAGTAGGATTGAAATTTTTTCAGAATTTAAGCAGAATCATAATCATGAAAATCCAAAGATTCACTAAAAAAGAATCATCACGCTCGTAACCTGCCGATTCAGATATGACATAATATACATATATGCATTGTGCATTCATATCAATATTTCTAATCTTTATGTTGCTTTCAAGATACCAAAGGTTTGAAGATCACATCTGGTTTCCATGATCCTGTTCTTCCCTTGCTTGCCTCCTCAGAAACAAGACTGGGCATACTAGATTTTACGAAGCCACAAGCCACTACAAAATTCGATGATATAACCACAGTGACTAAATAAGGAGTTCTTAGTAGATACTGTGATATAACTATATATAACGAAATGTAAATAAGGTCTTACAAATCGTCAAATGTCTCGGTCTAGTCAATAGATTTCATTTTGGTGTGGGAGACTTTTTTCGAAAGAAAACAATCAGATATAATAACTAACAACCTTTGTATTCTCATTTTGAAATACATAATATTTGAATTTCTTCAAGAGCATCTAACACATTTGTTAAAAATTAAAACTGTCGATGTTTGCGGAAAATTATTTATGGGATGGGATTATTCATAACGATATGCTTGCAGAGGGGTTGAGATCGAGGGTGTTTTTATTTATTTTTAAATTGAAAATAATATTAAATGTAACGTAACGTCAAGCATGACACTTGCTTGGACAACAGTTTTGATACTTGAAGAAGAAGAGAAATTATAATTTTTGTTAATCAGTTGTCTACCAAAGCCCCATAAAAAGAAAATTTAAACTTTACAATGACAAACTCGTGTTTTCACACAACCATTGACAATTAAAGAAGCCTACCATCAAGTTTGAAGTTTAAAAGGTTGAATATTCAGTAAGTGTTTCAATTTACCCCTCATGTCGGTGTTTACTCGTTGGACGTTAGTGAATAAAACTTTCAATTTATTGAAGGAAGTTAAACAAGTATGTATCTTCGTATGGATTATCGGCATTAATTGTGAAATTAAATTAATGAACTGCCGCTGCCGATTGTAATGGATTTCGACTAAAAATATCCAGTAAACTTGATAACTCTATTCCAAGATGGACATATTCAGGCGAGGAAGAAACAAAAGGAATATGCGGAATACAACACAATCTAGGTTACCTTGAAGTCGTAGAATCTGAAAATTACATCATCATTATCCATTACCCCTTGTGAATTATCTACAGATAGAGCTTCCAAAGAAAACAGAGAATTCGTAATTATAGTGAAAAGCAACATATTTATTTTCCACTACTACATACCTTTCCTGAACGTGGAAACGACAAAAGACGCGTTGTGATTCCATTATTTAGATCTAGTACGATTATATATTCAACAGTCGCAAATTGATTTGGCTTTATTTAAAGGAGCGTTATCACGGAGATCATCTTATCTTTACGTTTAGGTAAGTTGAGGAGCGAGAGAGATTCTCTGTTTGTTCTCTTTGTGTGTCAAGAATTAGTCACGGAATGCAAATCACGTTAATAGCTTCTTACCTCAGTGAAGACTCTTCTGGCTTCTGCTCTTCTTCTCTCGCTCAATGATTGACTATTTATGTGACTCACATAATGTGAGTTACTTTGGAAAACCTCACACGCAGCACGCTAGAGAGACAAAGAGACGGACAGTTTGAGAAAAATGGTAGAGACAAGGAGATACAAAAAATAATAGCACCATATACCACACCAATTTCTTGCAGAAAATGCTATAGAAGTTGAAACATCCAATAAATTAAGTTGGAAATTCCGGTCAAGCGTTACTTTCAAAATGGCTTTATTTTCTAGGCGACTATGTATTTTTATTTTTGACGGAGAATTTCGTCGAGAAAGTGAAAGCAGAAGAAATCCAGTCATGGAGGTAGTAGTCGAGGAAATATGCATACAAATACATTTACACATAACAAGTGAATAATATTTGGGCGTGCAAAACCGGTGCGGGTACAATCGACGTCAGAATGGCGTTGTGTGTGGTCACCAAAAATTAAGGTACATTCTTATTTTCCCAGAACAAACAATACTTCGGAAAAATGTGCCGTTACGAACTGGAAAAGTATGTGTAGTACCTATTAACTATATTTTTATGAAATTCAGTTTGCGTCATTACAACTGTAGGTAGGCACATTCGCCGACTGGCAGTCTGACAGTTCTGGTTCTTGTAGACTTCTGTACTAAGCCTCACTCGAACGAGTATATAATAGATCTATCTATAGATAGTAGTTAAAATTGACTGCCAAGTTAAGCGAAAGCTATACGAAATTTCGAGAGGAATTGCTGTACAATGAAATATGTCTTGTAAATCAGTAAATAGTTCCAATAATTCCTTCCCTGCACTTGTAATCATTTAGCAATGACATTCATGCATAATACCAAGTGCAGCATTAAAGTAATAGGAAACCGTTTCGACGTTTGAAAAAATGTTTGTGAAAAATGCAAGTTGTTTGTAGTTGAGGCTGAGAGTTGAGAATGTTTACTGGTGATGTGACTGTGACAAAATCTAGAGAGCTCAGTGAGGAGTCCTCATTCAAACAAACAAAGAGGATCATCATCATACTCGTATAGACCAACAAACAGATGTAAATCACTTGACTTTTCATGACTCTCAAAAGTCGGAGAATCGGGAGAAAAAGAAAAATAGTTTTTCCCAGTCTGCAGTTTGTTACGCAAGTACTCATTATAATATTATAATGACATTTTGGAATTATTGGAATTACCCTCTCTTCTCTCCGTGCCTCTTGTATGTATTTACGAGTAGCGGTATAAAAAAGGTATGTTCAGCAGGAGACAGAAAGAGACTACTCCCGAGAAAAAGCGTTGAATGATATTATATAAAGTACACAAACAAGTCCTCAAAAGTTAATAAACATAATAGAAAGAGAGAGAGAGAGAGAGAAGAGCGGCATGTCGGTACGGATCAAAGCGGCCGTAAAACGGAAGCCAAGTCAACTTGCAACTCAGCTCATTTCTCAAGAAGACGAAGAGAAAATGCGTACATTGCATTATTACAACATGATACACATTAAAAGGGACGAGAAGATGAGTCCGGAACACTTGATTCCGAACATTTTGTTCGATTCTCCTTTCCAAACTGACGACGTTGTGTTGAAGAAATGTACCTCGGTTGTATAACATCTCGCTTATATTTCTCTTCAAACTTCTTTTTTTTTTCTCCACTCATCTTTCCCCCTCTCACCGTCTTCAATTCTTTTTTTACTGCTGCTGCGGTTGAGGCGGCTGCTGATGATGTGAAACGAGTGAAGGAATTGAAACCCAACTCCTAAAAAATTGTTACGTAAGGTTGCGTCGTCGTCGGTGTCGCAACAACAGAAAAGAAAATGAGATAAACTTTTGAGGTTCAGAGAAGGATGATGATGAGAACGGAGGACGGCAATATATTTTTCCTTTATGACAACTTTAACTCGCAATGTCCCAACAAGCATGGGCTACCGAAACGGTTGTAAAGTTGGTCGCACACCGAATACCGACATCAGCATGAATGATATTACTCTGTGTTTTCCGAACTTGTAGTTCTTGCTCTCGACTTTCGTTTGCGAGAGGAGAAGTCATGAGGATAATAAGTAAAAAGGACACAGCAATTGTAAAAAATATACGCATACTTAAATACATATGCACAACGAAAAATGGAGACAATGCATTTCACATTTATCGTGTCAGGATGAATTCTTTAAAAAAAGAAGAATGCTCTGTTGTAGTTTAGTGAGGAGCCACTTCAGTTTAAATAAGATTTTTTCTTCTCGTTTCTCTCTTGTCGGCAGTGTTTAACACTTGAAAAGGAATGAAACTATTACCCCGGCTGCCCTGCTTCTAATTGAAATCGATTTGTCTTCCGGAAATGTCATCTGGCTCGCTCCTCACGAATTGAGCATTAGAGTAGCTTTAAAAAATGAGAACATTCGCTATTAATTTCCGCTTCGACTACTAGAGAGTCTAAATTTATGCCCAATCTACCAACTTTATGTTACTGTTTCCGAATCGAAATAGAACGTTATTTAATTAGTTTTATTTTTATGCTTTTGAAAAAAATATACAAACATATTACAACCTGATTAAACTTTGTTGTACTGCACTGGTGGCGGACTAGATGATGATGATGGAAAATTAATACAACAATTTAGAATAATTCTTGGTCGAAACTCGACAGTTTATTAATTGTTCATATTATTTCTTGATATATTGTTTTTCGTCTTTGTTCCCAACATTACATACCGCATCGTACAACCTCTAAAGTAGTAGTTCTTACTATTAGTAAAACCTGAAATTTTCTTAATTGACTTCATAGTATAATAGTTAAATTCATTATTATTCAAGTCAAGAAATTAAATTGGGTTTCATTAGTTGAGAACATTTTATTTATAAAACTTTAATATATTATTCATGTTAGTTAGTAGTTAGTACATCGTAGTCATGTTTTTAAGTAGTTAATTATTAATATTAGAAAGAAGAATGCATTTTTTTGTACGCATCATTACCATTTTTATTAAAATTTATATTTATTATTATTAGCGCTAATGAGTTATTTTGCGGTTATCTATCACAAAGCCATAAAAACCCTTTACAAGCGTTTGTTCTTGTAAGTTGAAAGTGTTTCTGTTTCATTTGATCAAAAACTTTAATTAAGCATAGTTGATTGATTGATAGTTGGCGGTGGTGTAAGTGATTGAAGGTTCCACAATTTACAGCAATTAGATAGAGGGCTGCAGAAAGGGTTGATGTTTGCAAGATGAACGTGTTGAAAGATTGGCGAAAACTTCATACATATCTATTATATACGTGACTCACGTAACGTAAAGTGAGTACACCCTGCTAAAAATAATATGCGCGCCGCTGTATGTATCTACGGAAAACGGAACCATGCGAGCGCATAGCTATTTTGAACAGGGTACTATACTACATACATACTAGCTACATTTCCAAACAGAATTAAAGTAATTAATACAATTAATCTAATTCCCTCACTTTCTAGATCACTCACGAATATGCATTATGTATAAGTGCCATCTAAAACAAAAAAAAACAATAGCGATCTTAAGCTTTAATATATCTACTTACTGTCTATTAATTAACTTTATTCACCAGTCACCGTTATGTTTCCAGTGCTAATATAAATAAGTACAACACTCAATTTTAATTAACTGAATTCACTTGATAATATCTTGAGATTGTCAAAAAAATCAACTGTCATATTATTACATATATCAGATCAATAATTCTTCCTAGCACATGTTCAATTTATGTGTACTACAAAAAAAGATCTCTAAACACTTTTGTGTTGCATACACAAAAGTAGTGACAATAATAGCGAAATTACCTTTTTGCTTTAAGTTAACTATTAAATATTATTTAAAGTGTATTTATTTCTACAGTCTGTTGTGGTGTAGTACTAAAGTAAGTAAAGCAGGTACTTTGGATATAGACTTCTGGAAAATTTACAAAATGGGTGACTAAAAATCTGTTACGCCGTAAAATTATAGAGAATTCCAAGCTTTATAGGGTATTGTTTACGAATTGCGACAATATTCATGCGATATTAGAAAGTTGTGATATTCCATTTATGGCTAACAACTAGTTCAACATATTTTATAATTTTGACAATTAACATTGTACAAGCTAATATTATAAATACCGTCTGGTATATTTATTAACGAAAGAACGAATGTTTCCTGTCTTAATTTCTTCATCGTATAATTCTGCTTGAAAGATCATTGTTAACGTTTTCCTGGAACATTTTGATGGTTGCTTGCTGCTCTAGCTCTACGATTTAATATCATGGTCCTTTGCTCGTCTCTGATAATGATTAGCTTCGATAATTAGTGACAGTTATACATATTTATATCAATTTATATAGTAACTCGTTGCACGAATGTACAAAGTAATGAAATAAAAGTATGTAGATGTTGCTTCCTGCTGACGATTCATTTCCTCCGCTGCGATGCTATCGCAGCTAATTAAAATATCGTGGCGGAAGTAGCCATTTCTGCAATGCCGC
The DNA here is from genome assembly GCA_004115045.4 of Sinella curviseta. NCBI lineage: Eukaryota > Metazoa > Arthropoda > Collembola > Entomobryomorpha > Entomobryidae > Sinella > Sinella curviseta. The sequence continues at coordinate 14,089,441 of CM023202.3, read as the reverse complement.
AGGTGTTGGCTCCACGGTAGACACGGTAGTAGCCCTGTGGAGAAAAACAAGATATATGGTATGTTAATTACGAGACATGACAAGAGAATCGGATACCGCCTATACAGTCAAACTGGCCCAATGAAGCAACCGCGAAGAACATTTGGACAGAAAACAGGCCGAATAAGACGAAACATTTTGACACATGCATTGACACATATGTGCCATTTAAAATCGCATCTGGCATCTTTAGAAAGCTCAGCAGAAAGCAGACTGACAAAATTTTACTTTAAAAGGACTAATATAGCTTTTATCAAGTAGCCCCAAATGTATACGAAGAAGAGACTTGACCTGTTCTCCCCAACTTTCTCCCCAGCTGTTCTTGACGGACCAGTAGGGAAGTGTCCGGTTAAATCGTGGGTAGCCTAAAATATAATTAAGATAAATACAGTCAGTTACTGACCTTCTCGCCCCAATGGGGACCCCAGCTGTTTTTGACCAGCCAGTAAGGCAGAACTTTGTGTCTTATGGAAGTTGCTGCGAGCGAGAACATTTAGTTATAGAATTTGATTAGAAAATACGCACAATTATTCAATATTTTAAAGCAATTAATCTAATTGACATTCTTACTATGAACGCCATAGCCTACAATAAGGACGCCATGATCTAGACTTTTTGGGCTGCAGAGGAATTTCCAGGGTTTGCTCACGCCGCCCCAGTAAAACTGCATGGCATTCGCATTGATCCCAATGGAAATTGGTCCATTCTTCGTCAGCCACATGGCCATCTCGGTTTCATTCTTGGGCAGCTCAACAAATCCCTTAACCTTGGCCCGGACCTTGCTGGCATCAAAGGAGCACTTTTCATTACGGCCATCGTAAGGATACTCAGATTCACTTTCTAGGCCGCCTATTTTTTGCAGGATTTTGTACGCATTCTCGGGCAGGCCCCCATTGCATCCTTGGTCCAATGTGTCACAGTCCACAAGCTCTACAAAATTACCAACAAAACTGATTAATATATGAGTTCAAATTCTTAATAATTATAAAAGATGATTCGAACGACGTTACCTTGTTCCGAGAAGGAGACCAAGCTCTTATGCTTGATTGAGTATAGGCCTTCGATGTTTCCCGTCACCGAAAACGCCCAGCAGCTGCCACACATCCCCTGATTCTTCACAGGTGTCACCGCATTGTAATTCCTCCAGTCAAACTCTTCTGGAAGACGAGGCAATTGTGGGATGTTTGCTTGTTTCACTTGGTGTTTATACTTCCTCCTCCTCAAATCTGGCCTAAGTCCCAGCGAGCCACCTGAGAATTCCTCTTCAGTAAGGTCGGCAAACCGTGTGACGCCATAGGTAGCTGTTCCCTCCTCATACTCTTGAAGCAATTTAATCTTCTGCAGATTCTGCTTGAAAACTCCCAGCCGGTATTGATACTCTTCTGGGGTTTCGTACTTTTTCTCATACTGCGCCATAAACGTGCCAAACTTTTTCTCCTCCAAATCCAGACTCTGGTCGGATATCATTACTCCCTTGGACGAGCCTATGGCCACCGCATGCATCGGATAAGATCTTCTTTCTGCTGCGGGCGTTGGGGTGACGCTCCTCTTTTTCCTCTGGTCTTTATCCTTTTCTAAATTTCCTCCGTACAGATCCTCCTTCTTCCCACATTTTGATTCGGTCATCTTCCTAGTTTTCATCCAGGGCTGTTCCCAAACTGTAACGCGGCAGAAACTGTGATCTCGACTCTCGTCAATTTCGCACTTGCTCCTTTCCAGGTCCTTGCTCTTTCTGCATCCCGTATATCCGATCTCGATAACCATTTTGGTTTTGACACCACTGACGACTTGCCGTTGCGCCTCAATTATTCTTACAACCTTTACAATTAAATTGCCATTTAAATTCAATTAATTCTTAATTTTATTGTTTGCCAAATCGGTACACATATGAAATGTGACACATTACCTTCTGGGCATGCATAGCATTGCTTTGGGCGTCCACTGCAGTCATTACGAAGTCTGAAAGCGCTGTCAATTCTTGCGAGTCAGGGTTTATTGGGGAGAAGCCACCAAGGACGGCCTTATCACTGAACACCTCGTTATTAGCCGAGCCTCCAGGCAATTTACTCTTTTCGTCCTTCTTGGCAAAGTAGTACTGCTTTCCCAACTTTTTCCCCTTTTTCATTTTCTCTTGTGAGCACTGGCTTTCCGTCACCTTTTTCTGTACTGTTTGCCAGGGCTGGAAAAGCAATTTGACATTGCAGACATAATATGGGAGGCTTATCTTATCCTTGCACTTTTCATAAGTGACCTCGGTCCCCTCCTCGCAGGTTGTCTGAGCCACACGGATCCTCAGGTGGTATAGCCACCCACTCACAGTTTGTTTCTTGGCTCCCAAAATATCCATCACCAGGCGTGCGTCGTTATCATCATCGATAACGTCCAGCTGCTCCATAGCAAACTTGGCTAGTTCCATCAGAGTATCCTTATCTTCATCTGCGTCGCGGAGACCACCAATTGATTTTGTGACGTCGGCCTCCCTCTTTCTCCTTCGCTTCCTCGTATCTTCCTTTTCTGACGATGCCCCAGTTGAAGTTGTCGAAGAGGATGCGGTGGTAGTTGTCACCGATCTCAATATCTCCTCCATTTCATCACTATCCATCTCTCCAATTCTGGCTTCCGCCTCCTCCGGATCCCTATGCTGCTGGTCATCAGCCTCCTCCTCCTCAGTTTTCTGCGTATTCTCCCCGACAAGCTGATCGCATTTGGTAACCAGGAGTTCGGTATGATTCCGCCACTTTTGTTCTAATACCACAAAGTTGCAAATGAATGTTTCCGTCTCGGGGTCCATCAGGCAAGTGCTGCGTTCCTTGTCCATTTCTCCTTTTGAGCAGTTGCTGTAGCCCAACTCCATATCCAGCAAGTACTTTTGCCCGGCCACGAGTTGCGTTTGGGCCTTCACTACACGAATAAAGTGCCGGCCTTGCTCTGCGCTCTCCAAGGAATTCAAATGAGTTTTAAAGGCAAATGAGGCAATGTTCTGAATTTTCTCATCTTCAGGATCCACATCCCTGGGACAACCGGAGCAAATGGAAGGGCTAGTAACCACCTCCTCTTCCTCCACACCAGGCGCCACAGGAACGCCCATGGGATCCTCTTCCGCATTCTCCTCTACAGCAACCGCTCTAGGTTGATCATCGGCAACAGTGTCGTCGTCGTCATCGCCCTCTGAAAACTTGACCTGTTCCTTTTTTGGCGTCTCATCAAAGTAATCGCTGGAGAGAACGTCGAGAAAGGAGGGGTCCCATCCTGCGTCGCGGCCTTTCATTAAACTTTCGTCAGATGAAATGTCTCCCTCTTCAAAAATGTTTGATGTTATTTCATTACCAGTAGACACATCCTCGCTGTTATCCTTGGCGCGACTCCTCCGATTTTTGCACTCTACACTACTGACCAACAGACAAAGTCCGATGACCAGTACCACAAGGAAGGGATTCCTGTGGGAGAACTCCACCATTATAAAAACGATGGTTCTTACGGGATTTGCAGCAAATTTCACTTCCCGGCCACTTTTTTATTCTAAAATTGCAAAGTAAATGAAAGAATAATGCGTTAAACAACCAATAATAATAACGTTTGAGTAATTTTTAGCATCATTTTTATTTTTTTAATTGCAATCATGACAATAAAGAATATTTTGCAGTGTTGCTTTAAAAAGCTTCCTCCTTTCTTTCCTTCCGTCTCTTCGTTTCCTGCTTAAAATTAATTTACTAAAATAGGACGGACGCAGCAGAGCAGACGCCAGCTCGTTCTGCATTGCTTTTAGCACCACACACAACAAAACACTGCAATAAAGGGCACGCATTCACATGCATATTTATGAAGAATTATGAAAATTACATATAATGATATGATCTTTTGGTTTGCGTTTACTTTTATCCCTTTACGTAGGCTATACAATACAAAAGCTGCTGATTCACTTCAATTTTTAACGAACAAATGAAGAATGCCGAAGCATAAAAATTATTAGCAGCAGTAATAGCCAGTGGTCAGCCTTCGCACCCACCCACAAAATGACGCTAATAGAATGAACAGTCAACTCAACTAGCTTAAGTACTACTGAATGAAAGAGAAGCAGAAGTGGTGAATAAATAGCCTCTTTGTTGAGTGCATCAAAGACTGGTACGCACAAAAGAATCAAACTATATGCGCAGAGAGAGCAGTTGCCTCTTTCTGCATCTCTCTACGTCTCTACTTTCAAATTACTCGATGAGCCTCTATATGAAATTAATCATTGGCTATTTTAGGTACGTAATTATGTAAAAAAATGCATTCCTGTTGCAAGCTACGACTACACAGAAGTATGAACAAGTGAATTTAACGTGCTTGTGTGAACTAGTACGCTTCATAATTTGATTATTTGACTGTTCACAAGATAGCTAGCTACCTACATATTTCGATAATCGAAAGACTTCATAATTAAACTGTTCAATGAACGGAAATATTCGTTTAAACTATTTGTTGGGTTACCTAACTTAGGTACATAGCTGAATATGTTGCGTAACTTACGCAGCGGAAGCCTAAAATATGCAATAAATGCACAATAGTGGAGATGAACAAAGAGCCGCTTATGACCTCTGACATCTCTTTGACCATTTTTATTCTTGCTGGATACTGGATATATTATTACCGTACGGAGCATTGAAAAGATTTGGAGTAAATAAATGAAATGTCCAGTCATTAAATATTATTAGCTTTGCAGCATAATAATATCTGATGTCACTTGATTGCGTTCTCTTACTACACTTACACAGTTTGTCTTGTTAATGTTCGTGTCATTAAAGATGCATCGCATACTATATTCATGAACTGACTTTGCTAACTTGATAAATGTACGACCAGTTGTAAACACTAAAACGCAGTTTATTGTTAACGTTTGCAATGAGTAATGATGTACCTTGAAACGAAGATACGAAACCTCTCCTTATTTCTCAGTTACGCTAGTTTAAGGAGCACACTCCGCCAACTGACGACGTAGATAAGCACAAAGTCAACAAAATGTTATCTCTGTTCTCGCATCCGTCATTCCTCAGCAACGATCAAGACAATGTCATCTTGTTTTCGTTGCCCATCCAATCATTGCGCTCACTCAACTCACTTAAATTGACGCTTTTAATTTTAAACAGAATACTTTACTTCTTATCCCCGCAGCACACTCGTCGAGATCCCACAGGAATCCCGAGTCAGGATCAGCAGAGGTTGGATAGCAGGACAGATAAGAAGACAACCTTTTTCTACGTTCTTGAGGACAAGATGACCACCACTGACCACTTCCAACTTGAAGACTCCAGTGCATAATTACATGACGAATATGACGACGACTGACTTAGTCAACTAATGAGCTAACAAGAAAGAAGACCTTCATAAAAATCTGAAGACTGACTGGAATGCAGCCTGTGTTTTGTTTTGAGTTTGTGTTTTTTGTGCAAGAAGAAGAACAATGCAGGTGTAGTATAATGTATAAAGTATGGGAAAACTAAAAAAACACGACCATGTTCACATGAAATATGAATACGAGAACTGACTCATTCAGTATTTACAGGTAGTATGTTATTACTCTTACTAGAAAAGGCCAGTTACTGCACTAAGTGCAGTAACATTTAAGATATATTCATATATTACATATATTTTATTGCGTAGGTGAAAAAAAACGCACCCAAGACCCAAGTATTGATTTAGCAGTGTTTATCTGTTGACACTATCCTAACCACTTGCTTTGTCCGATTATGACGAAATTTGGAATGAACCTCCCTTAGATAAAGTTCAAGAAGCCTATTGGTTTTCAGCCAAATCGGATAACCCCTTAGGGGGTCCCCCCTGGTGTATTTTGTTTCAAATGATTTCATACAGCAAGACTAAGCCCCTAACATTAAAGAGATCGGAATTTTCCGTTCTAATTTCTAGCTCAGTAATGGGCAGTCAGTAGGATAGCAGGATGAGGTAGCCGGAGCCAGTTAGCCGGTAGCCGGAGCCAGGTAGCCGGTAGCCGGAGCCAGGTAGCCGGTAGCCGGAGCCAGGTAGCCGGTAGCCGGAGCCAGGTAGCCGGTAGCCGGAGCCAGGTAGCCGGTAGCCGGAGCCAGGTAGCCGGTAGCCGGAGCCAGGTAGCCGGTAGCCGGAGCCAGGTAGCCGGTAGCCGGAGCCAGGTAGCCGGTAGCCGGAGCCAGGTAGCCGGTAGCCGGAGCCAGGTAGCCGGTAGCCGGAGCCAGGTAGCCGGTAGCCGGAGCCAGACAGAATGGATCGACAGAATCAGCTAGCGAGCGAGCTAGCAACGTAGCTTTTTCGTTTATTATTATGTAGGATTACACGATGTATGATATGTATTTGCAACTGCCCATTTCAGGGCTGGTGAATCTTTCCACGAACAAAATCATTACTTACACAGGCTGTGTTTATACAATCAACTAGTATAAAAACCTCAGAGAATACTATTGTGTGGAAGGGAAGTTTTCTCACCGCTGCTGCGCTACTGGGTTTTGGACTTGGACACACATCAATCTTATTCCATATTATTTCCCTTTTCCACAAACAAGATCGCTCTCTGAAAAGCATGAGAGGAGGAAGACAGACGTGGACGTGTATTGGCAAGAATGTTGGCAATCCACAGCTCCTTTCATATAACGATAATATTAATATTATACAATGCTTGCTCCTCTTCCATGCATCTGCATACGGACTACGGACGATTTATAAACCACATCTCTTGTATGCACTTTTTATACTTGTTTTGAGTCCACCACCAACAAATATAGTCAAAACGCGACACAGGAAAGTTGGATTGAAGTATGATCCGAGCGAGCGCACCTGATTGGCTGGAGAGTTGGCGTGAGAACCAATGAATTTAAAAGTAACCGTTTAAAAAAAGCAGTTTACTGGTTTCTCTGCACCTTGTTTTGTTTTGTTGACTGTTATTCTTTTTTCTTGGCATTTTCATACACGCATCCGAACTCGAACTAACTCACTCACAGACTAACTGTCTTCTGTCTTCTCCCGTAGCCACAATGAGAAAAATAATTAAAATAATAATTACTTGACTTCGTTACATTCAAATACTTTGACAAGTTTTCAGTGAGTAGCAGTGATTTTGAGGTGCCACAAAGCCATCAAGCATAGAGCCATTCTTCTAGGTGAGGGGCCAGAAAGAAGTAATACATCAAGTACAATTTCAAGAGTCAGGGGTAGGATTTTTCAATTTAATTAAATTCAAAGGACAAGCAAGTAGACAAGAGAAGGGATCTGGCGTCAGGTGATACTCAAACAGTCAAACAACATGCATTATGAGACTTTCTGCATCGTCATTGTGATGTTCTTTTGATTCTGTTGTTAATTGTGTAATTATGTATGCATTTAAAGGTAATATAGATCCCCTGGACAGCCGGGTATATTTGCATCAGAACCGTGATTGGCGTCAAGGGGAGTAATCTAGACATGGACATCTCGTCAGAGGTTCTGGACGACGAAATGTGTTCCACGGAGGACATTGATAACTGCCCGGCTATCACTGAAAATATTGTGGAGACCCTTCCTGTTGCTTATCATGAAATGTGCACGGAGCAAGCGGAACTTGTTGCAATGAAGACAAGTGACGGAGACATCATGCCTAATAAAACATGTCGTCATGTTTTGGAGCTTCTAGCTAACAGTAGGAACAGCAATGTGGAAGGCAATCATGGAGAACAACTGCTCAGTCTAGTTCATTTGTCCGTTTATGACCAGTTAAAAAACTGGGGAATAGATTATGAATCTCCAACAACTCGGGGCAGGACAAAATCTAGGAAATCCAATTCCAATAAATTGGGCCGTAGTGATACTGCCGGGCAACATGTAAAATTTAGTAATTGATCATAAAACAACTAGTAGTTAAGTAGCGAAGTTGCAATATTAATTTAACGTTGTTTTTAATTTAGAGACTCGTGCAAGTATCGCTGCAGCTGTGGAACGTTACGGTGAAAGTACCAATTTTAATCCGAGAAACTTGTGATTATTTACTCCATCATGTTAAAACGGAGGGGATTTTCAGGAAGTCTGGATCTACCTCTAGAGTTCAAGCGCTAATGGTAAGAAGAAAAATGAAGGTTGCTGATGCAAAGCTAACAATTGGCTAGCAATTGGTTAATTTAATTCCAATGGGAAAAGTAATTCTCGATTCCAGTTGTTGGCTGAAAATTCTAGCATTTCATTGTTTGCAATTACAGCAACGTTTCAGCAATCTGGACGCCTCCGATGACTTTACTTTTAACTCGTGCGAATCTGTATTTGACGTCGCCACAGTATTGAAGCAGTACCTCCGAGAAATGGAATCTCCTCTCATTCCCTATGAGACTCACAACATATTTCGAAAGTAGGCACGACAATTTCTTAAAGCTTGTACAGAACTAAATGGAAAAACTACAATTTATTATTTTTATTTAGATGTTTGGAGGTTCCTTCGGAAAGTTCACGCGACGAAGCTGTGATATTGTCAACGTGCCTTTTACCCGAATTTAATATCGGCATTCTTACATACTTAATCCAGGTGTCCACCCACTTCCTCACTATTTACATATCATGTACGTATTCAATTACTGGTCCAGTAAGAAAAAATGGCTAATTGATTATTTATTTATTCATATTAGTTTTTGATGCAAGTGGTGGAGCACAGCCGTGAAAACCGAATGAGCGTTGAGAATCTTGCCATCGTGATTGGTCCCAATATTATGCCCGTGGAAAGCAAGAAGAGCGACAAGGCCAAGGAACTGGAACACGAACGCAAGTTCATTGATGCCCACACGAAAATTATAGAGGTAAGTAGTGCGTTATAATAATCATTACAAGTTTCTTGCTATGTACGAATTCAATTTGCTACAGCTCGGTATTTCGGTATTTATTTTGTATTTATTATAGGTCTTAATCCGGAACGGTGACAAACTCTGCTGCCTTCCCGACGACCTGGAAAAGAAAATCGAGATAGATTTCTCCTCGATTCGGGGTTCTGAAGATGAGTTAGAAAATGAGGAACCGGGTGTCAGCAGAAGGAAGAAAAGGAGAAGCGGCTCTCTGACAAGTACGACGCTAGGTTAACTAAATTATAAATAACATTCAAATTAGTTTAATTTTCTTTTTCCATACTCTCACATAATCAAGCCTTTCTAACCTTATGCGTACTTTATTTTTGGATGATGGGTAGGAGTGCTCGGGTTTTTGAAGAAAGTAACAAGCAACAAAACAAGTGGAGATACGCCCGCGGCAGGAACACAGACGCCTGTGGAATTTTCGGATTTTACGCACACACCTGTCATCAAAAGCGGAAAAAGGCGATGCCTCGACGAAAATATATTCTCTTTACAGAAAAAGTAAGCATGCAAGTTTCATTTATGCCAGTTCTTAGGTTAATTAATATTATGTATTAATTCTTGTAGTACGGAATGCGCAAATACCTATTTTAGTAGTATAACGTAATTTGTGCATGTCTGCGATGGCTTCTTACTTTTTGTTTGTCTTGTTTTGTATGTCTTATCATTTGAAAATGCTCTGTCACTGCTGCTGCGATTACTTAATTATGCACCTGTCATCACTTCATGCGCACTCCACCGTCCGCAGGAAACACATTCTGGACGGAATTAGAAAAAATGGACTGACAGTGAAGGAAGATGATAAGAGATTTGCGCACTTAAGTGAAACGCCGAATTCCATTGCGGGTTTCATTACGTGTCCATCACCAGTTTGCTTAAATCCGAGGTGAAACTTTGCCCCTTTTCTGTTTATTTTTGTAATGTTGAATATTATTGTTGTCCGCTGCATTTGTTCCTTAAATTGTAGAATTATGCACTTTTACGCTGTTTTATTTCTCTGGCATTTTAGAGGCGATAACAAGATTAATTAGCTCTTGGGAATTTTTGTTTGGATTTTCTAGTCCAATGGTGAAAATGGACTGGAAACAAACTCCGAACGCGGCGCGTTTCAAAAACCTAGTGACGCCAAGTTTACTCCGACGGAAGGATAAGAACGGCGATTACCCTTCCAGCAGCAAAAACGGCACTCCTTTTTCCGCCCCTTCAAAACCCGTCAAAGCGAAATTGTTGGGCTCGAAGAAATCCTCCAAGAAGACCCCTACTCCAACAGCGGTTCTCACTGACAAAAATGGAGAAAGTAACAGCCGCAGAGGGGACGTGAAGCGCGTTTCCTCCACAATGTCCATCCACAAGCTGGCCCAATCCCCAAGGAAAGTCTCGAGGGCATCCAGTACAAGGATACCGCGTCCAGACAAGGTTAATCCCAGCGTAAGAAAGAGTAACAGTTCCTGTCGATTCCCGGTGGTTTCGTCTCCAAGAGAAGGTGGTGGTGATAGAACTCCAGCTACAATTCCAGAGGGAAACATTAGCAGTTTAAGTGGAGAGTATGTAAGATTGTCACCATCCGCACAAATCCGGGATGAGAGAAATGAAGCATTCATCGCATCCAAGATTAGTTGTCTAGAGGACACGGTTGATTTACAAGAAAATTTGGGAGGAGGCAATCCAGGACCCGCTTTACGATTGACGCCACTCATTCAAGAAATAAATACACTTACTTTAACGGCACAGGAGGAGCTCACATTATCTAGCCTAAGGAGAAAACGAAGTGCTGCCAGAATTGGAAGTGGAGGCGACAATGAGCAACCTCCTCCACCAGTTCCCTGTAGAACTACGCGAAGACGTAGCTCGGGCGCTTCCGCGAATAAAGCAAGACTACAAAGTCCACCAGAAGCTGTGATTACGTCGGGATTATCAGCCCAGATGCAGCGGAAACGTCATTCAGGAGGAGGAGGGGGCACCAGGAAAGGTGGGAGTGGTAGAGTATTAAGATCTGAATCCATTCGGCAGGTGGAAGATAAGTTCAAACGAGCGATAAACGAAACAAAAATCATGCGAATTCAATCCGAACGTTCTGCCCAAGCCAACGCACGAGCAGTAAACATTCATCGACGGTTTTCTGTCCAGGATCGTGGTTACTCTCCATCTCAACGACGAATCATGAGTAATGCGGAGCGAAGACGATCGCACGAGACGAACAGACAAGTAGCTACAGCCACTTCAGTAACTAACACCCCCATTGACGACCTTTCTCGATACGGTTTCCCCGACTCCATATCCCGATCCCCGAATCGGTGCACCTTGAAAAGGGGAAGGCCCAACACGCTCCGGTCCGGATTGGCTCGCCCCAGTCCCGCTAATTCCCTCCGAAATAATTCCACCACCAATACGAGCAAGTTGAACGACAGCACCAAAGAAAACCCTCCCGCCCCACTGGTGGACATTCGCTACCTCTCCTCAGCGGACGGGGAACGCTACATTCAGACCCCCATGCGACGCATGTCTTCAGTTCAGGAACTCGTCAAACTTATGGAGATTGGCCAAAAGGAACCAAAGACAAATAAAAAGACAACCACCTCCGATACATCCCTCAAGCCTATTAATCGTACCGAACCGCCCCCTCAAAAAAGAACGCTCTCTCGGCGGAACAGTAGCGCCAGTAAGTTTGTCAAGCCTAGTGTCCCGCCCGAGACGCCACGCATGAGTAAGAAACAGCGGGTGAATGCCAACTGCAACACGGCTGAGGCGTGGGTGCCTGCCACAGATTTTAACTTTGACTCTCATCGCATGCGCTTTTTGAATCGCTTGAGCAATCACAATGGAGATCGAGACAGTATTCAGGCGCTAAAGACGCTGAATGCAGGCAAGGTATCGCAAAATGTGAGGCTATTCGATGGGATGAGCAGAACAAGGAAATCTCCTGGAAAGTCACTGATCCCGAGATACGTCGCTTTGCACCGACAGGAGAGTTTTGGGAAAAAATAATCAAACCAATTGTCTAATATATTTACACTTATCTAAGAAAAATGGGGAAAATCAAGACTTGAAAGAAGAATTAAGGGGACACGTATATATCATAAAATATATTAATGAGGCGACTTTATTGTGTATTTTTCTTTTACGAAATTATGCTCAAAGGCCATATAATTATTATTAATTGAAGTAATTAATAATTTATTTAAAGAGGATTGTCTTCGTATTAATTTCATTAGTAAATAAATTTTTTGTTATTACATATTATTATTATTATTATAAATTTTAAAAGATCTATATACAGAATTTTTAATTTAAAAGATGCATGAAGTTTCGAAAGAGTTCATATTTTAAAATTACAATTTACAATAATTAATGAATTAACACGTGTAAATATTAGTATTAAAAATGAAATAAAATTGCAAAATGACGGAAACTTGGTGAATGAATCATCTGCTAATATTTAAAACTTCATGCATATACCTATATATATATGTGTACGAACTTTTCTGCAGTAGTTTCATGTTTCATAATCAGCATTAAAAGATTCACAATAATTGTTTATAGTAATCCATTAAGCCTAATGACGCGACATTATTATATTTTTTATTAAATCACGTTTTTGTGTTTGTCTTAGTACAGCCGCACCCCTCCGACACGATAAACCATTTCACAGAGTAAATAAACAGAAAAATCTTAACCAAAATTTTTAGCCTATAAAATGCACCTGTAAATATTAAATGCAGAGACTTTCAACTCAACAATCTATCTAATTAACGATTTGAAAAGTGAAAGTGTGTATAGCACACTCTGCACACTAACCACACAAGAATGAATGACTCCTGATTGGTATCGTGAGCTGTGGAACAACTACGAAAGTCGACGTTCCGTCTACAAAACTTAAAATGTACTCGGCAAGCTATTAATCAAAAGTAAATAATTAATAATACTATTTTCATCAAGAATTTTTATTTTTCAGTTAAGAAGGAAGCAGCAATTATTTCTTCAAGGTCCATAGCGGATCCAGTGACCCAAGAGGATCGTCCTCATCCCCTCCACTTTTCTCTGCGAACAGTATACCTTTATTATTTTCAAACGTCCGTCGTCGATTGATGGCCACATTTTCCGCAGATTCCGCAGTCAGTTTGTCTTTAACAAAGGTAGCCGGTTCAATATTTGTGAGCGAATCGGGCACATCAGCATAACTCAGTTTCGGTTTGGATGTTTGGTTGCTAAGTAGGCTGCTACCGGTGGTGTCCACTAACGAGCTACTTCGGAAATGTCGCGGAGTGGAGGCATTGTTGGTAGTGGGTGAGGCACTCACAGGTCTGCCGTTGAGGTTTTGGCCAGCTAATAACTTGTCAAGGGAAATCTCTTGAAGAAAGTCTTGCGACGTGTGCCGAACGTGCGAGGACGTTTTCGGTGGAAAGGAGGAGGAAGGAACTTTGGGTGGGAGCACACCACGCTTAATGAGGATATCCTCGCAGTAGTAAAGCAAGGACTGGAAAGTGTAACGGAGATACTCCTTGTCATTCATTATGCCTTTCCGCTGTTCACTGGCTTTGCCCGCAATCTAAATGAAAATTAATGACATAGGTATGTAACATTATGTTTGTTTGTACATTCAAGCTTAAGCTTAAAAATAGGTTCTAGCTTACTTGTGTCAGGTCAGGGAGCTCCTCGCCCGTGTCAATTTCCTTGATCGCTGCCGAGAGCACACAAAATATGCCCGTTTTTCCCACTCCAGGAATGCAATGAACCAGTACCGGATGTTTCAAGTTACGCTGTTGTTGATAGTAGCTGGAGACCTCTTTAACAAACAAAACAAGAGGCCCAGGACAAGCGGGAAATGCACTGTAATATAAAATGAATGAAATGTAGCTAATTCATTTTATTTGACGTTGTTATCCATTAATTATTATTAAACGTGCTTACTGTCCAGTCCAGCCATTAAATTGAAGGTGAACCACAACCCTATTTTGTTTCAAATCACGATTGGTAACAGTCATTATTCTTTCCACGTAGTGTGCATGATTGTTTCTTGTCTGTAACATCACTTTCAGGGCTCTGTGCTCTCTCGCACCTGAATCACCCTTTTCCTTCGGCCAGTATACCTCATCCTTAAGCTAAAATCAGAACCCAAGCAAAGAAACGTTACGCCGTTATAATGTTTTCTCATTATTTTCGAAAATGTTATTTTATAATTATATAAATCTCACGTCAAAGTCCGTGCACAAGCAAACGACCAACTCGACCTTGTGCTCCCAAATCATTAGCCAAAAGTCATCCATCGTATCGGGCAAAGGCGCTTGAGCCGTGATAAATGGATACGGCGTTTTCTCACTCAGGTCACTCACGAAGGATGCGTTAATGTAGTCATCTCTCGAGTTTGGAATCTGGATAGGAACTCTGGTCTGGTCGTAAGGCAAAATATCAGGAAAGCGATTTTTGGAGCGGTAGCACCTTGCCACGGATATACTACGTAGCACACTTGTAGCGTTCTGTCGGGCAAATTAGATACCCTCAGTGATGGTAGGGATATATAAGAGTGCAAAGTAATAAAATAGCTAATTCACTAAATAAATGAAATACCTGCATATTAACTAATTTTTTCCACTCCAAGTCCAACTGAGTTTCCGGTCCACCACCTATGCTCTTTGAACCCAATCCTTCGACCGTGATTTTAAGCTTTTCTACTTGAAGCGTAAACTTTTCCAGATTTTGGAGTCTTGGAGTTTCCTCCACTACACTCCCATTTTTCTTACGTAGTTCACTAGCCCTATCACTGTTACAACTGGTGAGAATATTGGGCAGACTGGATGTTATAAAAGCTGATGGTTGCGGAGGAGAAACTGATGACGACGATGCGGAAGACGTTTGTGCAGGCAGTTGTGCAGACGGGGGAGGGGAAGAGGTCGAATCGTTTGTGATTGCTGCTCCTACCGAGGTTGTGGAAGTTGCAGATGAAGAATAGGAAGCGTTAGAAGATAAGTTTGGTGCTGTTGGCGACGTGGTCGGGTCCTGATACATTATAAAACCAAAAAGAAGTCTATCGTAAGTTGTTGTTGGGGGGAGGTGCCGCCTGTACACACACAGTTCAGTGATAAAGAGAAAAGGAGAATCTCAGGGTGTATACCAACCAGCCTTTTAGCAAATAGTTAACAAAATTTTCCATTAATTTGTTCAACAAGATTTGTACGTACCTGGTGATGATTATCGGTGGCCGAGTTGACAGGAATTGGGGCAAGTGGGGCCACTGCAGGAGCAGTATTGAAATCAATATCCGACAACAAGTCCACATTACTATTCGCAATCACTTTGTTTGGGGGTTGCTGCTGCTGTGGGGGTGGAGGTGGCTGTTGGTATACATTATTCTGAGGAGCATGCAGAGGTGCAGCGGGGCTGGTGTTGTTGTAATAACCTTGTTGAGTTACCCCTCCACCGTCATATTGTGACTGTTGCTGATAATGCTGCTGCTGGTTGGAATAAGTCTGCTGCTGCGGCTGCTGATAAGACGCAGGGTAGCTCTGTTGCTGCGGTTGGGACTGAGGTGGTTGCGAGGATTCAGGCACTTGCTGTGAGGGTGGCTGCTGCTGTGGCCATTGCTGTTGACCATAGCCCGAATATTGATTCGACTGTTGTTGTCCATATCCTGCTGCAGTGGCAGACTGCTGTGGTTGATAAGCAGTAGGCTGAGAGTAACCGAGCTGCTGCGATGGTTGAGAATAAGCTGAAGTGTCGTTGTAATTTACCGAGCTAGGGAACGTTGCGGCTGAACTGCTACCAGGTGGTTGCACAGCATTGGAGATGTAGCCCTGATTCTGGCGGACATATTGAGCCAAAAAGCTGGTGGCGGGACTGTACATGTCCATGTTGGAGGAGGGGACGCTGGGAACCGAGGGCTGTGGAGGCTGCTGCTGGTGTTGCGTAGGAGCTTCCTGAACAGGTGGAGGCAGCGGGACTTGTTGTGTCTGCTGAGGTGGTGGTGGAACCTGCGAAGACGGAACTTGCGACGGCGTTGCCGTTGTTCCCGTGCTGTAAGTTGCGTTCGTTATGGTGTTTGCTGTGGGATGGTACACAGGTGAGTAGTAGGAGGCGGCGGGAGTTTGATGCTGCGGGGTATTCATGGTTGGCTGACTTGG
The DNA here is from genome assembly GCA_004115045.4 of Sinella curviseta. Classification (NCBI taxonomy): domain Eukaryota; kingdom Metazoa; phylum Arthropoda; class Collembola; order Entomobryomorpha; family Entomobryidae; genus Sinella; species Sinella curviseta. Next base: position 14,073,459 of record CM023202.3, on the reverse strand, counting down.
GGTAGCGGCCGAATTTTGAGAGGGCGCTACCGAAGGGGTTGGTGCAGGGGATGGATACTGCACTGGAGGTGTTGATGTGGGTGCGGAGGTATTGCTTGTCTGCTGATAACCACTAGGTCCGGAATACGACAAGGGAATTCCGTACCCTGAGCTGAACGTATTACCCATGTCCGACGATGGCTGTTGGCAGCCACCACTACCGTATTGACGGGTGGAGTAAACAGGATTGTTGTAGCGGCTGGTGTTCATCGATGCTGCAGGATTGTAGCCCGGCTGATTTGGAATATACGAGGTCATCATGGAGGAGGGGTTGGAGGGATGGTTCAGCTGTTGTCCGTCATTATGCTTCTGCTGCTTCTGTGGTGGCATATAAGAGGGTATCTGTTGACTGGAGGGCGGTGTTGCTGACGGGGGAGGATGATGGTGTTGTGGTGGGGCACTTGGATTCTGCTGAGGTGCGACTTGATAATAGTTGTCAGTGGGTGCTGTCGCTGGACCGTAACTTTGATTGCTGTAGTATCCACTTCCCCCGGAAGGGTTATTAGGATAATTCCCGCTTTGGACTTGGGGTGGGGCGTAGTAGCCTCCGTAATTGTTGTACCCCGTCTGTTGCTGTTGTGGATAGGCATAATTGCACGTGGAGGAAGTATCCTTCCCAACATCTTCAGATCCCACGGGAGCTGGTCTCACTCCAATATTGGTGTTCACAGGCGGTGGTGTCGAGGACACCATGGGATGCTGCTGCTGTTGTAATGGCTGCCCGGTCGTGGGGTCATAGGCCCCATGCTGTGGCATTTGTGGTGGTGTCTGGGTATTCGCTGCTGCCATATTATTATGCAGCATCGCTGCAGGATTTTGACCTTCCTTCTTCATCGCCAGATAATCCTTCAACTTCAAATGGCCTCCAGTTGAGGGTCTTGATATTGGTACCGGTGCTGCCGTTGGAATATTCGCTGCCACAGGGTATCCTGATGTTGGCGGCATTCCACTTGCTGGCGAAGGGTACCCTTGAACAGGAGGATACTGGCCAGAACCTTTTAAATTATTAGCGTAGCCACCCGGTGGTGGAGCCACACCTGGTGTTATCATGGGAGTCTGCGCCTTCCTGATTATCCTCTCCATGTTTATGTCCCTTTCCTCATTCTGCACTTTGCAAACACTTCGCGTTCTCTGCAGCAGCTTCTCCACGTTCGTATTCAACTTGGTGTAAAACTCGATCCCCTTGTTACATTTGCTTATTAGCTCATCATAAGCCTCGTAACTGCCAATCATACTCTGAATCACTGCGTCCCTTTTCTTCTTCAGCTCAACAGTCGCCCTCCTCGTCTCCGCATACTCTGCGTTCGCTTCAGTCAATGCCCGGATAATATTCTCCTGTGCCAATAGATTCTGATCCAGGAGGTGGGTCACCTTGTCGTGCTTTTGAAGTTCCTCTTTAAAAACAGTCTCCAGATCCTCGTCCTTCTTCACTACCAGACTTTTTGTGATGTCGTCGCTGAGAATGGAGTCCCTCAGCTGACTCTCCAGCACCTCCCGCTGCTTTCTCATCTCCCCCACCTTGTTTGATAGCTTCTTCATGCGCTCCAACGCCTCCTCGTTCTTATCCAGCTCCTCGTATTTGGGAATGTGTTTCATCACTTCGTCCAGTGGCTTCATCAAAATCGTTAGATTGGCCACGTGCGCCACCATAGCCTCGTGAAGCGTTTTGTTACTCTCGGCTGCCACTGCCTGGGCGCTCTGGTACTTTTGGAACTCTCGATTTATTTCGCTTATAATGTTGTTGGGTGGTCGTTTGCCGACCACCTCCTGATACTCTTTTTCCCGTTTCTCCTGATCACCCAGATGGTCCTGGATTTCCTCCAGGTTCGCCTCCACATCGTGAAAAAGACTAGATAAGCTTGCCATCAATTCTGATAACCTTTTCACAGCGTCCTGGTTAACGCTGAGGGCCGCGCAGCAGTCAATCAACTCCTGGGGTATCTTGTCCGAGTCATGAAGCTCCAACTGATCCAACTGCAATGGCAACACGAATTTGTCCAGCGCTTCGTTCTTCTCTTCAATCCTCTTCGAGTATGTCCGCAGGATCTTGGCCTTTTCCTCGCTGTAGAGACTAGACGCTTCGTGAGCCTCCATTGGCACCAACCTCCCAAAAATGTCAGGCCCAGCCACTTGGGGATCATCAAATTTAAACTGTATTCCTTTGACGAGGCTCACTCCCTTGACGTCCGACATCACTGCCTCCAGCTCGGGCACCTTTTCGTGATAAATAAATTCGTTCTCTTTCTCAGCAATCGCAACCTTCCCACCTACAACGTCTAGAGTAAAGTGGAGAGTATCGTGAACTGCATCTGTCTTTTCCAAGTTTTTGGCGAGCTTTGAGCAAGTGCTCAGCTTTTCCCCTGCGGCCTTATACATCGTCACGCGTTCGCCCCATTTCCCTTGGTCCTCCGCCTGCATTCCTCGGTACAGGTAAGCAATGCAGCTGTAGTAATGAACCTTCATCTCCACCAATTTCCTCCACGACTACAATGAGAAAGCAAAAATCCGAATTTTTCAGTTTTAAATAGGCTAGGTGAATGGTAACTACATAAACACTAATTTCATTACAATTAGTGTTTATGGAGTTTGGTGAATGGTATGTCAGCTAGTGTTAATTTTGTACCTTGACGGATTTAATTAGCTTATCCGAGTACTGCGTCGCGTCCTTGGACATGGTGTCAATAATCCTGAGTGCGGTACTGTAATACTCGACAATCTGAAGCGCAACTTTGGCAGTGATGGTAGACTTCCGGTTGTCAATCAAGCTTTTTTCCAGAATGCACTCTTGTGCTTGGGCAAGGCAAATGTTGTACAAAATGTTCAACATGTCTGGACTCACGTCCGGAGTGAAAAACTTTTGATAATTATGGCGAAGGTGGCTGAATGCCCAAGCAGCGCACTGAAAGTGGGTGCAGGATGTTTTCATGCCGTCAGCTGTCTGGCGATTGTCCAAAGCACCGAGTTCCGAGTGCAGAGCACCGATATTATATAACACGCAAGACATTTCGAAGTCCACGTCTGACCAGCCATGAACGTGCTCGGAGAACACGTCGTACCAAGAAAAACTCACGGCGCAGCTGCCCCCCTCGTTGAGTGGAAAACGACTTTTGAGAAAGTTCAACTGACAAAAGTACTTTTTTAAGGTGGAGCAGCCCGAGTAGTCTTTCGAGACGTGAACAGCACTCGCGCGGAGGGATTCCAGCTCATGGATCTCGTTACTGTAACTGTCCGGCTCTTCGTTGTAGTGATTGCTGATAAACTGCAAAAAAAATGAACCATTAAATTAAACCTTTATTATTAAAATTTAATAATAATAATATTTTGTATACTATTATTATATTATAGCTTACACTTTTCAGTCGAGATCGAAAATGTGGGGTGTCCGCACTCCTCCTCATGGGAAATCCCATCATTGGTATTCGAGGCACCCCCTCCATAATTTAAATCCTAACTAATGTGCAGAATTAAACCACAAAGGAAGGCGCAAATAGCAGACTTAAAAAATATTAGTCTTCAGAGTCAGGTCCAGATGCAGATGTCGCTTGACGATGGATTGTTGTGTCGTTAGCGCGTGGAACGGTACTACTGATTTAAAAAAAAAATCAAATGCTCAATTACATTTTCTGACGGAACTCGTATTATTTGGTCGGTAGCTTTAATTCCCTCCACTAGCTCTTCTTCTGTTTACCACCTCCTCCGGTCAACCATCTTCGACTTTTAACACCTCACACCTGAACATTTAATTACCACCGATTAAAGTTTGAACGAAATATATTTAATTACCTTTTCACGATTTCTAATTTCTTGAAACTGGAAACAAATAACTAATTCTGCGTTCTCAGCTTTGCTAATTTAATTGCTGAGTCATCGCATTGTAATTATTTGTTCGAGCCACCGTTGTTGTTGTCAATGCCATCAAATATTAGTACGGTTCATCACCCTGGCTTTCTGGACAATTCACGTAATGCTCTTTACTAATTACGTAGAAGAGTGTGCAGCAAGCTGTGTACAAACTTATTTAATTAAATTAGCCACGCCAACACAAAGAGCGAAAACGTAATCATCCTCTCTAAATGCGACTAAAAGTAAATCACATCACTTAACCACCTCATTCCCTTGTTCTCGCTCTGTATTTTGCTCACTTGGCTCTCTACTCTACTTGTGTGTGACTAATGAGGAGGAGGATTTTTACAGGTGCGTATTCACTGGGCACTAAACCTAGTAGTCATTAATTAAAGGTGTTCTAGATGTTGTCGCGTAAAAACCGCAATTAAATTAGTCAGCAGAGTCAGATGAGTTGAGTGACAAGTCAAAGTCACAGGACGACGAGGATGATGTTGATGCGCGTAACAGCATGGATAGGTATGCCCCCAGAGAACGTATACGGTATACGTACCCGTCCATGCAGTTTGCTTCCTTGTTTTCCTGCATTCCCAAAATACAAGGGGCCGTCCACAGGTTACGGACCCAAAGCTGAAGAAATCACAATTCAGCCAGTATCATTTAGCTATTGCAGCTGAAAGCTGAAACTTGTGAAGTTAGGATTTGGACCCACCCACCCAGACATGTGCTCTGAATGAGGATGTTTGTGGATGGACGGCCCCGTGAGGAAAAGTTGGTTTGGTGTATACGGTGCCGTGTTGAGAGTGGAGCAAAAATAGGAGCGGAGGAGCCGAGCATCGAATTTGGGGCTTGCGGCAGAAATAGGATATTTGAGAGCGTGAATCTTCGACTGGGACTCGTGGCGTAGTCCTGTAATGCCAGCTTCTCGGCAGGTCGGAATGTGTGGATGGTTTGAGCTGGGGAGTCCTGGTGGTTGGGGCGATTACGTTGATCTGGTATCTCACTTAAGCTGGGCGTCAATATGGGCTCAGAGGCGGAGGCTTCAGTGTCCAGGTTAGCTAAGGAGAGATGAACCGAGCGAGGCGGGTAACCGAGCAGCTAAAAATCTCCGCGTCCATTGCAGTAAGGAGACTGTACCGGAGAGTGTCCTCCTCCCATCAGCCTCGGCAACATAGCCGGACCACATTCCTATTTTTGCACTTTTTTTCTCCAATTTTAGCCAACTCCTCCAAACAACAAACTGCCAGTTAACTTTCACTTTTCATTTTGCGGCGAAGGAGCAGAGGCACAAGAGCCTTTTCCACCGATGACCATTAAATTTTTAGCTGGACGGCCACGAGTAGATGAGAGATGAGTTTAAATGAAAATGAGATGAAGAAGACGAGACATGTATTTTTTATCGGAATGTTGGATCACTAATATGATGACTGCTTTATTTAATTATCAATAATTAACTTCTCTCTTATCCAATAATTATTGTGGTCGTCGTCCAGTCGCTTAATAGCTTAAACTATAAATGGCTAAAAATGTCATGATTATGATTTGATCTTTTCATGTTGATTATCTCTAGCTATTTGTCCAAATACAATTTATCAGTATCTTAAATATCTTTACTTTACAGCTTAAATCTTATGGTCAGAGATAGTGGCATGATTACAATTTACATGAAATTATTTGAAAATATACGCATATCATTTTGACAAACAGCATCATACCTATAATTTTTAAACTACTAATTATCATTATTAATGTATGTATTTACTCGCTATATTATTTTCGTTAAACTCAAAACATTCTTGTCGTATTTGTAGAGTAAATTAAATTAACTAGAAGATGAAAAATTAGAGACGCAAATTTTCACGTACGATAAAGCAATAAATAATTATACTCAAGAAATTAGATTACAAAAATGACGAGCAGATCTGACGACATGAGTTTTTAGTATTATTCTAACGAGTTTAGCATCAGCAGCTGCTTTAACACTTTCGTTTGGCTGGTTTCACGTATCTCCCCGGCGAGAAACATTTCGTCTACTACTGTATACACCTGCAATTACAGGAAAAACAATTGTTTCAAAGTCATTTAATTTAACTAACACGTTATAAATCATAACATTGATAGAGAAGGATATATACAGTAAAATTATAATTGATTTTTATACCTTGTAAAAGTTGAAAACAAGATCTAATTCGCAAACATTGTGAAAGTACTCGTTGAGAACCTCCACAAAGTTGTGAATTGCTTCCAGATAATTAAGATTATTATCATTAACGTCCACACATATGCAAAAGTACAAGCCAGCGTATCTTCGGTACACTATTTTGTAGTTCCGGAACTGAAACAGGAACAAAATAAAAGCACAATTTGTGAAAATACCAGTAAAACCACCTGTCATTAAGTATCATGCTACAAAATATTATAATTATATAATTAATTGCGCTATTGTAATAATAGTTATCTCACCTCGACAAAATTCGTATGCTTGGCATCTCGAACAGTGACGACGGCATGAACCTCTTCGATCAGTTTCTGCTTCTCGTCGTCGTCAAAGTTCATGTACCATTTCGCCAGTCTCGTCTTCCCAGCGCGATTCTGAATGAGGATGAACCGGATCTACAGAGAGAAAAAAGCAAGAACAGCAACACAATTAATTCACCGTTATTTAAACAGGTAATAAAACGCCCTCCAATTAATTATGTCCTAAAACTTTTGTCGAAGGAAACGCAAAAAAAACAACCAAAGTAAAATATCCCACGAGCTACATTGACTTCGCAACGTTTAAGATGGAAGCGACCGGTAAGACATTTTTTAAAGAGCCTTACCATTTTGGATGAGCTTTAATAAACGGCCAACTAAATTAAACGGCAATTAAATTGGTACCACCACACACAAGATTTAACTACAAACTAGAATTCTACTGCTCTGCTCACAAAATTCACAGATGACAGATGCCACAAAATAAATGAGAGCTGAGGAGAGAGAAGGTTGGTGGGCGTAAACAAGTAGTGCACACGAACATATGACGAGAATCTCCGTATCTCCTTCCATGTAAACATATTATTACATGGTATAAATGTTTCCCAACACCCCAGTCTTCCATGGCGGGTCAAATTGTATTTTAAAATGCTGAATACACAGTTGCTTGTTTGCGAACGCATTTTCAATTTTATGGAGAATGCACGTGCTTTGAGTCTCCCAATTTAGTCAATGTCTCTCCTAATCAATTTATCATTTTGTAAATTATTTAATTGTTATTGTACTTATTTAATGGTGTAATTAACTGATTGCTGTCAACTGTAGCAATGGAAGGCTGCTCAGATATCCTCAACGCTCGTAGGCTTGCCATAATGGGCAAGCAAGAGGTTATCAATGTAAGTTGTAAGTCGTGGTTGTTGGTTGCAGTATTTTGAAAATTAGCTAATTAGCATTGTTTTTAGTTAAAAAGCATGGGCCGTTTTCAAGGTACCTATTGCAATACGACAATGCAAAATTAAAGTCTGTTGTGCAGCATAACTACCATTCTGAGTAGAATTGAATCTCTTGATGGCTGTAGACTGCCCTACAAAATTCCTCAATTAAATTAATTGTAAAACACAATTGTACCGGTTAATGCTTCGTTCTAATTGAATATATTATTGCACATTGTTGTATTTTTATTCGTAGGCAAGCAGCAGTCTGTGTCCTGGGGCTTATTACGGTTATGATGATGCCTGGACGCTGGAAAACTTCAAGAAGGTACCGTACCATACGCTATATTATTTTAATCGACTTCAACTATTTTAATAATCGGCAATTTTGATGTCTTTAAGCACTTTGGAATGTTATTTGAATTTGCAGAAGGTCTCTATAAAAATCGTGAAAGTTATTGGCAATGACATGGAGTTTGACTTGATTGGAGTGCAACCTTCACTGGCTAATGCTTTCAGACGGATTCTTTTGGCGGAGGTAATGCTCCTAGGAGTTTACTCGCTTGTCACTACACTAATGTTATCGCTTATCAGTCACATAAAAGTTCGTTTCGTGCTTCTTTCTGTTCCAAGGTTCCGTCGATGGCATTTGAAAAAGTATTCATGTACAACAACACATCAATCATCCCCGACGAGGTGCTCGCTCATCGACTGGGACTCCTACCTCTGAAGGCTGACCCTAGACTGTTTGAATACAGACCAAAGGGTAATTATAACCAGCGTTTTCTCATTTGCTAATTATATTCTAGCTGATAAATATCTTACATGATAACTTTTGTTTTAAAAGACGAAGAAAATCCAAGTGAGCAGGACACTCTAGAATTTGAGCTAAAAATCAAATGCACCTGGAACGCGAACAGACCAGCGGACTCTTCAGATCCCGATGAAATGTACTCCAACCACAAGGTGTACACCAGCCACCTTCGCTGGATTCCCATCGGGAGCCAATCGAAAATGTACGCTGCTAGGGATGTGGGCCCGGTGGAGCATGATATTTTAATTGCCAAGTTAAGACCGGGTCACGAAATTGATTTGAGGATGCATGCAGTCAAAGGGATTGGCAGTGACCACGCCAAGTTTTCACCAGTCGGTAAATTCCAAACATCTTATTCTAATTGACAATTTAAAAGTAGTTACTTGAGTTATATTACTCCATAATATTTTATTTTTCTTCAGCCACTGCATTTTACCGGCTGTTACCTGAGATCACTCTCCTGAAAGAGGTTGAAGGCGAGGCTGCGGAAAGACTGCAAAAGTGTTTCTCACCTGGGGTAATACGAATCATAGAGAAAAAGGGTAAGGACTTCCTGAAAATGTAATTAATTACACAAAACTACACAGTGTAGTCTACATTGCAATTTATTAGTTATTGATGTAATGTAAACTTAAACTGTAACCAGGTAAGAAAGTTGCGGCAGTCCACGACGCCCGGTACGACTCCTGCAGCCGCAATGTACTTCGCTATGAAGACCTCGCCGAGTGCGTCTCTTTGGGCCGCGTTAAGGACCATTTTATCTGTAAGCTAAATATTATTCATTGTGTGAACCCCTATTTTAAAAGTTAAATGCTAATTTTCATCAAAATCATTGTTGATCTCTATTCTGTCAAGTTTCTATTGAATCCGTCGGCGCTGTGCCACCACCCACCCTGTTTATCCAGTCCATCCAAGCGTTAAAGGCGAAATGCAAGAAATTTATTCAAGAGATCGATAAAATTAGCGAATAATTTAATTTGTTAACTTAATTTAAAACTTTACCATTGTTTTTCTACATTCGTGATAAAACTTCAAAATAAAATGTAATTTTTATATTTCCCAAAGCGCAGCTCTGATTTTATGCAAGAGTAACTTGATTTTTAGATTGATTGCTTCATTTCTTCAAATTTCTTATTTCCATTTATTCCATTTCTTCGGCCCAATACCCGATTTGTAACACGAAGGCCAAGACCAACACCTGCATTAAACATGGCCGGCCTGAAGCAAGACTCATTGTTAAAATTATTTGGGAAAATTGTGAATCGTGTTGGCAACGCATGGAAAAAGGTAGTCCCAGGCATATCGAGGAAGCTTTTTTGTCTCTTTCTTTTTAACGCATTTTATGAAGTGACGGTGAATGCAGGACATTGGAAATATTGAAAGTATCTGCTTTCTTTTCATTCTGTAATGCATACATTATTATTTTCTCCCTTCTATCACTGGAAAGATGACGATGATAGTACTGAAGCTTCTTCCTACTTTTTGGACATGAACGTGGATTTTAGTCGTAGTTCTCATGCATTGCTCCCATTTCATCCCGTCTAAAAATAGAAAATTCCAGAGGAGAAATCGTCGGAGAGAGAATCTATTATTACGACGACTACTAGGACGAGAGGGCAGAGTCTTTTGGCAGGGCTTTGAATGGAAAGAAATTTGGATGGCGGTGCTGATGGTGGCTGTGGTGGTGATACAGGCAAAAGCTAGAAAATCCAAAGCCTATGCTTGCTTAAGTGTCTTATGACATGCATGACAATTATTAGGTCAATGGATTTCGCTTGGGTTGTGATGGTGGATGGGTAAAAGCCACGAGAAAATCTGCCAGAAGCGAGAGCAGCGTAGAAGAAGAAGCAGAAAAACGAGCCTTTGGGCTGGCGCTGCTTGCTGCCTGTCTCTTGCGATAGTGGAGGATAATGGCATAAAATTACCTTGGCTATTTACGTACAGAAAGCCGTGGTGAAGAAGCAGACGAGAAAAATCAATCCTCCACGTTTTCCACTGGAATTCGCTAGAAACTGGTAGAAGTAGAGTTAATATCATGTCATTATCCAATGTTGTAATGTTGTTGGTAAATACAATTTCATTTCGCATTATTAGCTAAACATGTATTGATGGATGTATTGATTTAAGAGAATATTGTAACTTGCGTTCAGGTATATTTCCCATCATAACCCCGCGAACTCATAATTCTCTCACGAACATCTTTCCAATGTATTTTTAGAAACAATAAATAAACATGGAAAGCAGCTAAATATGATTACTTACTGCCTATTTCATCCATGCATATACATCATAAAACTTTTGTAGTTAGTTGTTGCAAACTTGCAAGATAGCTTTCTCCACTCATCATTTGATATCTGCTGGTGAAAACTTCTTCTCCTCTCCTTTGTTGTGGCTTATGACTACGACGTGACTCTTTCACCAACATCATTACTTTCCCGAACAGTGACATCAACTTTCTCCACCTTTATTGTATGTGGTGGTGGTGGTGTGGTTGGTGGGTGGTTCTCGGTACTGGTCTTATTATTATTATTATTATTTTACTTTTTTCTCCATTTTTTTCTGCATGACGAGCAAAAGTTGCAAAGTAAGAAAGAGAAAGCAAGCAGAGTGAAAGTATCACTTTCTTCCTCTTGTCATTTCCTTTTGGGAAAAATAAAACAGCAGCAGCGACACACCTGCTGTTTCTACTTTCCTTTCTCGTTTGTCATTTTTTTCTCGTTGCTCTCTGGAGAAAGGAGCAAAAAGAATAATTTTATCATATTGATTGCTGGCTTGGCTATGTCTCGTTGAGTTTTCTGGCCTTCCATTCCCATTTCCTTTCTCTGGCAGCAAATGGAGAAAGTTGGAAGGATGGCGCTTGACGAGAATTATTGAAACTCTCTTGCGATTATCATAACGGCCTTGTACAATAAAATGTTTTGCTCGTTGCTTCTGCTTAAAATAGGCTTAGAGAGAATCCCATCTTGATCATCATTATTACTGCCGAGTCGCCAGATGTTGATTCCAGGTAATGCGTTGTTGCAAACAAAAAATTACCGTTTTGATTTCTGATGACGTTTCAAGATTGATCATCCCTGTGGCGTCATGTGGTCAGTGTGGTCAAGATGTGACCAGATGGTGATGCTATGTGCTTTGCGGAGCTTTTGAAAATCGGAGATTTGAGCTCCTTGGTTAGTTTCAACATACATTTTTCAGAGTTCCGTTGAGGTGAAGTCATAACCCCAACAACGGTATCGTTGTCTATAATAACCGACATAATATGTTAAAGTCAAAAAGGATATTATATCATTTTTGACTTCAACAAGCAAAACTTTAAAATGAATAAAAGCGCTGTTCAGTAAACGATAACTCAAGTCTTTGTTTTATATGCAACACTTTAAAATGTGGAATGGTATATTCATTTTATAAGTTAGCAATTTAGCATTTGGACAATCTTTAGATATAATTGCATTTCAGGTTCATGTTTATGGGGGAAGATTGATTTCACAGTAACGCTGGCAACTATTTGCGAATTGAGCATGGGCATCCCCTTTCTTGACGGATTACCGAGGTGGATTTGCTCATCAGACCGCGTAATGCGGAGGCAGAGAAAAGGCAAGCTTATAAAAACCATATATCAATTTCGATCTGAGATTTGAAAAGATTACTTTCATTTTATACAAACAAGTTACAAATCTGTCGTAGTCATCCCGTCTTTGTCTATGTGTTGAATGTGTTGTGTGTAGCTGGGATCGATCCCATTTTCCCTACATCGCTCCACAAGCAGTTTATCTAGGCATTTATTTATTTATTTATTCAGGGAAAAAGCTTACATAATATTTATTTACTCTCTCATGCCATCATAATAGTATTGATTTACCCACACCGGAGCAAGATAAATTAAATAGATCGATCACAATGATATTTTGTGCGATACTCGGATCATGTGACACGGAGTGAGAAAGCGTACAACATTTACTCCCAATTTTCCCACTGCATTCGCATTCCAATCTCGTTCATTGTATAACAATAGCAATGTCACTTGCAACTCTCCGCCAACGGAATAATAGCCCTAGGATCTATACTGTAACACAGCAGGAAAAAGCGACTCCTTTCTCGAAATCACTAGAAATTATATTACCAGGAGAGCATAATGTCCTCCGCATACTCTCCCCACAATATCTCGGTGGTTGGAATCAATTCAACAAACTATAAAGTGGAACCGGGGCTTCGGCTCATAACAATCCACAAAATTTGTTTTTTCAGAATAAATATTCCTACTTCTGTTGTTGGCATGACATAATACGTTATTTTTGTGGTTGGGTTTGCGGTTCACGTTCATAATCCCGAGAGATCAGATCAGTTATCCAAAAAAGACGCCTTGTCATATTTTTGGTAAAAGTTGGGAAAGTGTAACGTGATATTTTTCGTGTTCCGTTTCCCACACCACCCCTCTGCACCTAGAGATTCCCCTCCCGTTGTTCGCCTTTAAAATATCTTAAATTTCGTAAAAAACAAAATATTTTTATGCATGCTCACACGTGAAAGAAAATTCCCAGATTTTAAGCAATCTCCTTAAACAAGCTCATTTTTTGCTTTCCCCTGAAAGATATGCGAATTTCTAAACTATTTATGCACCTCTCCCTTCTCTCCTCTAGTTAGTTTAGTTGTATTTTCTCCCAACCATCAAAATCACCTTTGCTCCACTCAATGTTTTCGGTGAAGGAGAAATCGTAGAGGCTTCAAAACGCAGATTTAAGCAAGAGAAATGGAAAACCTACGATTTTCTGACTGACAATGCGAAGAAGCTGTCGAGGTGGATGTTGAGTTGATTTGGTGGTTGCGGTGAAAGTTGTAAAAATATAACATATGCATATATGTTGTACACATAACGTTCGTAACTTTATTACAAGTCCTTATAGTTGCAATTACACGACATGGGAAATTTTTGTTACGTAGATCGTGTGTGTATGCACATGTACTTTCACTACAACCAACTTTCCCATATTTCTCAACTGTGAAACAGAAGCAGAGCTAAGCCAACGGAAGGGAAGGCTGGGAAACTGAAGGCAATGCAGGCTCAACTGTTTTTTCTCCTCTTGGCTGTCAAGCTGTGTAATTCCACTGCCCAAACCGAGCTGCTACTATCCATGTTCCTTCCAACTTTCATCTCATTTCCTTTCTAGCGTCAAATGCAGACAGAACCACGCGCTCCACATCGCCAAAAAAAACATATATTTTGCAGAGCTAAATTCATAGACACGACACTACAAGCCACTTACACTTCCAGAGCAGTATTACCACATCATATTACCTTCCATAATCATCCACTTCGAGTACACCACAGTGAAAGTCGACAAGTCGAAGTGTAAGTATAGAAAGTGGAGAAATTGTTTGACTGTCGGAAAAGTGCTTAAATCCTATCTTTATCAATATTATAATCATTCAACGTCTACTACTTTCCTTTTAATCTCTGTCTTCTCGTTCATAATATTTTTTATGCCCGTGCATACTGCCGCCGCGAGGCAGAACGAGAAAGCCAGGGAAAGCAAAGCCAGTGTTTTTGTGACAGTGAAAGTAAGTAGTACATGTAGTTGTATGAGAGGAGAGGTGGTGATGGTGGATCCTGCAGTAGTGGTCCCTCGAGGACATTTTTAATAAATGTTTTACACGTGTTCCTCTTAACTACATACAAAACTACACGAATACTTTCTCTCAAGTACTTTCACTGCTGGTGCGTCATCACCAGCCCATTATATATATTTTTATATGATGAGTTGCTATCTCTTATCATGATCATGATAGAATAATATATATTATCTCGGCGAAAAGCGGATCACATCATTTACGTACACTATTCTTTGAGGATTTTCTCCGAAGAGTAGAAAGCCAGTGAAAGTTGCTTATTGAGAAACATATGCCAGCTAAGTGAATTAATGAATACCTGTGAACAATATGAATATCGTTTAATCGGCTATTGCAGCGTCTCATCAATAAATCGTATTTACTACAAATTTACGTTCCGTGGAAAAGTGAGTCAGTGAAGAGTGTGCATAGTGAAGTCTTGCGGTGTCCTTCTAATTCATATTCGAGATTGCTAACGACATTGGAAATATTCATCACTTTTTCTTATCGCAATCAAGCTTATTCGCATGTAGCTGAATAATGTGAATGTGGCTAGAAAATATTAGCAGTACTTTTTCCACAGCTATTAAGATACTGACGAGGTAAATGTTTTTTAAACTTTCTTATGAATTTTGATTTAATTTGGGTTGATGGAAATACATACATTGTCAGGGAAAACATGGTAAAAAGCAACAAGAATGACTGGAAAAATGAAACATCCATGCATTTGCATTGATATTGCATTTTGCCAACTTTCAAATTTCTTATCAATTGTTTCAATTTCAATTGTTCAGATGTATTTGAAAAATAACAATGTGTTTGTTATGGAATGGTAGAACCTCTACCATGCCATTCCATAACAAGAAGTAGCAGTCGTGTTGATGATGATGAACTTGTTTGTTGGGAGCAGACAGTTGAGGAGGTTGCGGAGATGGCAAATTGTTTGATAAGTATTTTCGCTGATAACGACTCCATTTTCTGAAAGAGAAGAAAGAGGAAATTGATTTGCAAAAGAAATTTATAGTTTTATACTTTGTCAGACTTCTAACTTGAGCTCAAACAGGGTTGCGCATCCCCTCACCTAGAATGTTTAAAACTTTTGAGAACATATTTCTACAAATTTGCTGTGTGTACTACGAGAAAAGTAAAAAAAATCTTAAGTAACGTTTATTTACGAATAAATGGGGTACAGTTGGAGAATTTTCTTATTCTGTCATAAATGTACAACCGTATAGTAGTGTGGAAAAGGAAGTTTGTTTTTCAGTAGCAATATAAATGATATGTTATTTGCATAATTTTGACGAGAATGCTCAGAGAGTTTCCACGAGAGCCAGGTGCCAAACACGCCGGTGTTTAACGTCGGTAAATATTGCATTTGAGAGTGAATCCATTTCTCCTGTAAAATGGCCCTAAATAATAAAAATAACTGTTTCTCTCTGTAAGCAGGGAGAAATCTATTCGAGAAAACGAGAGCATGGTTTTGTACAATCTACACCAATTTCACCAATATCACGGTTTTATTTTCTGCCAAGAAACCACGCGCGAATAGCCCGTCCCTTGTGCCGATAAATTTTTCTACAGTCCACAGGTTTTTACCGGAATTTCTCCACGGAAAAATGTCTTATTAAAAATTACGGAATATTCCATTCTGATTGTCATATTTTTACTACTTCCGTGGTCTTTGTTTTTTATTGTTACCGGATTAGTAAACTGATATGAAACAAGACAAAGTGAGAAATATATAATTATGCTTGTCTAACTCGGCATTTCAGATTATCTTTCAAGTGAATGTTTTGTGCCAGTTGAAGCTTCTGGCAAGAAATTCTGCAGAGAAAGTTATTGCTTTCATCGAAGTGGAGAGATTTATGAATATTTAAGAAGAGCGGAGAAAGCAAGTTTCATACAGTATATTCTCATGTATTTTCAAAGTAACTGGTTTAAGCGGAAACCGCATTTAAGGACATACTAAACTAAAAGGATACATTAAATAGATAGTTGTGTACTTCATTCCAAAAGTACAGGTTGATTAATATTTAAGATGCATTATAATATGTTACATATTATACTTGCATTGAATCCCAAGTTGAGTACTTCAGGGAAAATTTGAATTAGTTGTCTAAACTGCTCATAGCTTTGGACTCTAGAGGTAGCTGAAATCATAAACGGTTTTGTCCACATTTAACCGTAATTTTTATGCCATCTATTTTCTAGAAATGTTCACCAAGCCGCTACCATATTTTTGCAGCTGTCGTGTTTCTTCTTCTAGTTTCAACTCAACTTTTTTTCTCGGAATAATATAACGTTGGATGTTTTCTCTGTCCTTCGAGTGATGTGGTTTTCCCTCAGTCGATAATGAGGATACCGACAACCAAGTAAAAGTTACAGTTGATGATTTAAACAGCATCGACCTTGTGAGCAGCAACTAATGAGCAGTTCCCAAGGTTGTGGAATGAATACCGGAGCTGATGATGATAAAGTGAAGACCACCACAAAATTCACAACATTTTCAGCCAATTTTTAATACGAGCCCAAGTGAGTGCAGTGTTCTACTATATAACTATACAAGAAGTGAGGAGTCTTCGTGTTTGTGATATGGTGAAAGCGGAGAAAGTATTACCTCTGTATATGTGCTTGCATACTACATGCCTTTGTTTGAGGTGTCAATCATTAGTTGATTTTAATTGTTCATAATCGTCACTTTCTGATCTGGAATGTAATAACGGTTTTGTGAGTGAAAGTGAACTATAAATGAAAGGTTAATTTAAATAGGAAGAGGGATGGAAGGACGAAATCGAAGGGAAAGGTCGTGCTTTCTTCCTTTCGTCTTGACTACATCAGCTACACAAGTGCAGCAACGCAGAGGTAACCGAAAAACACGTGAGTGAAGAGCAGAGAGCTATCCATTTTCTGTAAATTGTCTACCAAACACCATTAATTGCCATTTCATCAAATACTACTACAGATACTACTGATGTATCAAATGACACCATACCCGGACTTAATTAGATGAACAAAATTGAGAGGAATAAGAAACTTTGCATCATGATTTCAAACTGATTTCATGTGTGCAATGTTTTGGAACTTCCCAGAACCAATGACATTTGAAGATTGAGCAGATGCGCATTTAAATAAAGTTTTAAAAATCCATCTAGCACATTTTTTATATTTATACATTTTATTATTTATTTTAGCCATTTCCACCAAAACCTGCGTTAGTCGATAGTCAAGTAATAATGATTAGGGATACTACGTATATGAAAATGAGATAAAATATGTTTGTGAATCTCCGCAACATTTTACGTAATCATTTAAGCAGAAAAATATAAATAGCTTTCACTTTTTTTATCCTCCGGGAAAAGGTCTAAAAGAAGCTTATTTATTATCTTGATCATCAAACCAGGTTGCTGTTGTGTCGGGCATGATGGTGATACGACAAATTTACGACCTTCTCTTTTCTTTCTATTTATGATCGCGTTGCTTGTGTGTTGTTGACGCAATTGTGGTTGTGGTAGTCTTTCTCCGCAGTCGAGAAAATTAGATACACGCCTTTTCGCAGTGCTGGCAAAAAAAATTGTGCAGAATGCTATCAGAATGTTCGTCATCGGCGGCTCAGCTGCTACAAACTCGTTACGATTATTAGCGCGCCTCAATATCACGTCACGTCAGTTTACTCTTGTCATCGCGCCTCGCGCGTAGTAAACAGCAGTATACAGACTTTACTATGACGTAATTTAGAGTTGCATGTTACTACGACAGCAGCTATTTCACTTTATGTACTTTTGAAGAATCGCTTTTACTAATCCTCACATCTTGTTAACTTGAATGGAGAGAATTGGAATTGTAAATACGTGGAATTGTTGAATCATGGAATTTTTATTTAAATTAAATGGGTGTACATTTTGTGCAATTCCAGATATAACCATTTTACATTTGCGGTAACTAAGTAAATCACCAAACTCTAAGTAACGATATCATGTTGGAGTCATAATACTATTAATTTCCCTTACTGGCTTGTCCTATTCACTGTATTCGCACTAAAGTTGGCAACCGCTGGGCGAGAAAAACTAAGTGAAAAACAAGTGAAATTGACAAAATTTTCATAAAAGCCAAATATTTTGTCGTTTTATTGTCCGCAATGATGGCATTTTGCAACTCATGTAAATAAACTAGTGTATTTATTTTTCTCTGGCGTGTGTCTGTCTACCTGTGTGTGGTTTTCCTCGCCACTGGTGGCCCGCTTTTGTGGGATGGCTTCATGACACAAGTGAAAGTTTTCACTTTGTATTTTCCATTCGAAAGGAAACAATATGTATGTAACTATCAATTTTCCTGTGATTTGTATGAAAGTACTTTTTTGCTTTGAAGTGATATGATGGTACAACCTATTTGGTGTGGCTGGGTAATGAGATTTATTGTGTCAACTCGCTCAAATCTACTGAAATCTCACGCTTGGACTGGAAATACGAAAATCCTGCTGAAGCTCCATTTCCCGGTTCCGTTTTAAAATTCTGCGTTTCCTCACCGAGTTAGGTAACTTGCTGTTTTTGAGACTTGGGACATCTGCTGTTGGTGGTGTCGGTGGTTTTCTGTTTGTTCATGTGTGTCCACACCACAGACCACAATGAGCAGTCTAAATGCCAAATTGGATGAGAGGCGAGATGAGAGAATGAGTGATAGGCCACGACCATCATCATCAGTACAATATTTTGTAGGAATAATAGAACGACAGCATCAGGAGAAGCATTTATGCTATAAAAACAGCTAAAATTACTGGACTGCGTACAAAACGGTACAACCAGTCCCTCTACCTACCTATCTATCATATGCTCTATTTATATAACGTGCTATTATTTTCACGACGACGAAAGCAACACGCGCTTTCGCAGTCATCATTTTCTGTCGACTCTCCCTCTCTGAGAATAAGCAAATATTGACAAGAGGAACGACAAAAAATTACGAGTTTTGCTGACGACCAAGAAGAACAAGGAGAGTACGTGGACAGCAACTACGATTGTATATTTACTACTGCTCACGTCATCACAGTGGAAGAGTGAAAGCGACTTGGCATTTATTGAGCATTTAGCAGGAATTAGAGTTGTGTGCTTGGTATGCTGATACTGTAAAATTTGTAATAAAAGCTGGGTACGGATTTTAAGACCCATCTTGAATATTAACCTGGGTTGAATTGAGTGATGGAGCATTCATATACTACGATTACAAAGGTCGTGCTTTCACAAAATACCCATTTGTCATCGTAATCGCAACTCGCAACCAATTGAAGGGAAGAAATTATATAGGTATACGTATTTACAGGTTCACGGTACATGAATTCTGTAATAGTATCTGTCTTGAAGTCCCTAACTGACTTAACCAAAAGAAACTTGCTCTAAACCAATAATACCCATTCAACATATATGATGTTTCTCGGACAATTTTTAAATTATGCATGTTGCAGGAATAAATGGAGCACACACGTAGTTCGTCTCGTCTATCTAATCTGTTGTGATGTTTTCTGTATGTTTATTTTGGAGAGTATTGAGTGTTGTTTTCGCAGTGAGGTTTGACATGATGTACTTCAAAGTAAACTCGTTAGCGATTCACCTACACGAATACGTGCGAAAATCCATTGTTATATCTCTATAATTTTACTTCTATGTGTTTGCTTTATTACTTGCTATATACGTATGTACATGGTATAGGCATTATAGAAAGATGTAAATACACATTGTAATAGATGCATAATAATTCAAACCTTTGGTTTTGTTGAAAAGAAGAACAGCCGTAGTTTATTTTGATGTGGTTTACCCAACGCTGCAACGTATGAAACGTCAGAGCTCCTGCCATTCTAATTCTAGGACGGTAGGAAACTTTTCCCGAATCAACATTAGTGGAGGCTTTCTGGGAAATAAGTTGAGGGAAAGGGTAAGTTAATTTGGAAATAAGAACAGTTGCGTAGCAACGTCAACAGCGAAAAGAACAATTATTATCTCGCAATCATAATTAATAATACACATGTTTATTTGACAATTATTTCTGCGGGAAGGCAGACGTAATTTTTTGACGTGTTTGGCTTTTTCGTTCCATTTCTGACGTGAATGATTACTTATTAGTGCGCTTTATTTAAAGGAAGTTATGGGTGGTTGGCATTTAGTTCAGTTCTGTACTTAAATATATGAACAATATATTTTTGCACAATGTGTACTTTGCCCATTTCCAATTGATTGTTCCATAGTGTCTCACATTTTTGCTTTTGGTGGCCGTAAAACTTTCTAAAGTCTACATTAGACTTTTAAAAATAAAATTAAGCGTACATTTTGATCCGGGCCAAACTTAAAACATGCACGGTATGCATACACTTCCTATCACTATGACAGTAATCGGTGTTTTCATGACGCATTTCTTGATTATTCGTTAATATTAAAACTTGGAGCGTTTCAATAAAAAGTATAATATATTATCCATTTTAGCAATCAGCCTTCAGTGCATTCATTCACATGCCTAGAGTAGTTCCAATCTTTCTTCGATATCCTTTTCTGGCTTTCTTTTCACTAGCGTTTTCCACTGGCCATCTCCTCCCGTCTTCACGTGCCCGTCATGTGCTTTCCTTTTGAGACCACACATACAAATGCACACGCTATTATTGCTCCTCTGCAGCGTTACGTCGTGTGCTTCTGCATTTGTTTCCACACGGTAGTAGTATGGCAAATAAAACTGACATGGTTTTGTTTGATCAACTCACTCCATTCATTGCAGTAGCAAGGAGCCTAATACATTTCCTTCCTACCTACGTCTCAAATGAAAAAATACAACTTTTCCAATTTTTTACCTCTTTCCATTCCACCGTATTTACCTCTCAATTTGCTCTGCTTCACAAACAAGGATTTGGCTGGAGTGACTGTATCGAACGAGCCTGTTTTATGAAGTTCTCTTGCCTTCTCTCAAGGTCCTTTTGAATTTTTATGCAATCTAAATAAAACAAATTGACCTGACTACACGACAACACACGTAACGTAAATATTATGCAGCGTTCTGACGCTGCTCTCTACTCTGTCTGTCTTCTAGAAGAAGAAATGGAAATTGTACTCCCACGCATCTGCCACCAATGTTCATACGTACGTGAAGAAAGTAAAGAGCATGTATTTCTCTCTTTGGGTTTTTAATACAACGCTTGGGTTGTTTCCGATTGTCTTGCTGGGAGATGGATGATGTATGCTTAAATATGATTGCTACCTTTGTATGATGAAACGGTGAAAGTGTGAAACATGAGTCGAAAGAAAAGTTGTACGTGAGCCATGCTAGTTGGAGAAACTAAAGCAGTGAAGATAAGGAGGTGCTGTATGGAACATTAACGAGCAAAAGGCGACATTATCATAAGACATATCACTGGATTCTCACATGATTCTCCGGAGTAGTAGTTGTTGTTTCGAGTGGAGGGGAAAGGGAAATGCTGGAGTCTATGTCATCAGATCTTCGCTGAGTTTTTTGGCTTGTTAGTTTGTATACGTACGTGCAGGTGCACAAGCACTCGGGTGCCAAAAAAAGTGGCGTATATGTTTTCCTTATAATGGCTTCTGTTTACCAGATCGATTTGTTGCTACTGACGTGATTGTGCCATGTTCGTGTTGTTCGTAAGTGTAATACAGGTAGATACATCATGTGGTATGATCAGGGTTGCGTAATTGTAACATGGGCTTGGATTCTTCGATAGCGTATATTTGTAAAAATGACAATAACTTGTTTCGTAGCAAATTCCAAAGAGTAATTTTACATTCTGAAAAGTAGTTGACACGTATAGATATATCAAATGTATGGATTATTTACCTTATACATATATGTATCAAGGTGGTTAATGCACTATTTGTGGGTGCGAAGTTTGTTGCTGAGGCATTGAATTTCGTATGAATGCTTTGCATCCGTAAAATCTACTGTAAAATTCATAATTGAACAGTACACACAACTCTATTCCAACATATTTCATGTTTCTGAGCCCGACGCCAGTTTTTATCTCTCTTCTCAATTAAGCCATCTAATTGTGAGTTTACTAGCATACGCAGCCCTGGTTGGTCAAATATTGTCGTCTTGAGAACACACGCACGTAATAAACATTATCGGCTTCATTCTAACTCCCTTGTAGGTATAGGCTCACGAACTCGCGGGTGATCACTTTACTAGTGGACTAATTTTGATCACGATTATTTGAACCTCCCTGAACGTAGGTGGTACTTTGGCAATACATATACCTATTTACAAGAAAAATAGTTAAGTAATGAAAAGGAAAGCAGCCGTAGGAAGCTGTCAAATTCCCAGACACATGATATATTAAGTCCATTTTATGTATTTCCTTCTTGACAAGAATAATGACTTTCTCTTTTGCTTTCTGCAGGTGTGCTTTCTCGACTGGCATAAAACTTCCAACGTTCGCTTCCTCTCCCGCTCGCTCCTCTCTACTCTTTTCTCGCATGAGTCTCTCTCGCGTGTGTGACAGAAGGAGATGGAAGTAGAAGGATGGATGCACATCAACAAAGAAATCATCATCATCAACACCAACAGCTGCCACCGCATCTTCACCACCCACACTACACGCCGCACTCCCCATCATCTTCGTCGTCACCCTCCTCCACCGCCAAAAAGTTCATTAGCCACAGCCACACGAGCATTACGAGTAGCGCGGAACAGAAGCGCAGTAAGTTTCAAAGGTCAGGTGGCTCCAAGCACACTGGCTCCTGGTGTTCCCTCGTCAATAGCAGGACAAGTGGTGGCGGGGGAGGAGGCGATCATCCATACGGTGGGGGAGGAGGACCCTCCTCAGCTTCCTCGTCGCCCTCCTTAAATAGCACAAGTGCCAATGGGGGCAGTCCTTGTCACATTGCGTCCATTGCAAAAAACTCGATTCTCAGCAGCAAGTCGACCGGTTCGAATAAATCGCAACAGTCCATAAATTCGATTGGAGGATCAAACATAAGTTTGCTCGCGGAACTCGCCGACAGCGTTATCAGTGAGGATGAGCGACCAATTTTGCCCGGTGTGCCAGTTCGGGCGGCAAATCTTGCCGCGTTGGTCCACATTTGTGTTCGAGCTTTTGGTAAGTCGAAAACTATAAATGCATTTCCACTTTCACCTCTGGCCTTTCTTTGACTTTGCACTAGTTCTTACACAAACTTCGGAGGGAGTGTTCAGCTCGTGGCTCTCCTTGACATTTTACCCAATGAACCCTGCCAAATCAAATTATGTGAGCAGTTGACATTTAAAAAGGACTCTGGTACCTTCCCACACACACAGTTAAATTGGATTTTATTTTGAAACCATCCCTTTTAAGAAGGGATCCGTTTGTCTGGCGTGTGACTGGCAAAGGGTATACGCCCACGCTTCATAACAAATAGAATGCCTGTGATCGCTGCAGTAAACCTTGGCGTATGCAAAAATAAAAAATGGTTTTGGAGAATGTCCAAGAAACAATTTTAAGAGACTAAAGAAATAGTAGGCTAGCGAAATTACCTGTGTAATTAGAAATGGGAAGAGAAAGCTCGTAGGGAAGTGCATGAAATCCCTGGATGATTTTGAACCTTTAAAAGTCAAGTGGAAGTTGCTGAGAGTGATCTCAGCTTTCGTTTTCAAACCTCGGTAGGTAAGGTTTGAATGGAGTGGAGATGGCGGTGAAAGCGAAAGGAAAAGGGGGCATTGGAATTCTGAAATGGAAAGACGAATTGTATTAAAAGCATAAAAAGCGAGGGACTCCTACACATACAAAAGTCCTTATCTTTCCCAAGCCGGCATAAAATTATGTAACAAAGTAACAATAGTAATAGCGGCAGCGGGAGTGAAATATTTTGTCAATTTTGTGAATTGTGTTGAGCGAAGAAAGTTGGGCAAAGTGAGGAAGAAAAGAAAGTTGATGTTTCGGAAACTGGAGAAAGGCAAGGAGGGAGAAAGAACGTGGAGGTGAGCTACCAAGACACACTTTGACATTTAGGATATAATTTTAAGCACGCCACAAGCACATGAACCTTGGAACCAGGGTTGTGAAGACGTCATATTATTTCCTCATTGGTTATATGTTCGAATTTAAAATTAGAAAATAAATCACGATTTGCTTATGATTATTTAAATTCTCAAACAGGGGTGGAGTTACCTTACCTAAACTGATCTCTTGGGAAATTGTAAACTCTTTGGAGCCCTGGTTTTTAACAAAATCCAGCAACAGCAGTAGACTAGACTGAATTACTAAAATGAGTAAATGCCTGATAAAACAAACAAGTTAGTTAAAAGTGTAAACTTGAGTAGGCAGAGAACAAGCATGTTAGGAAGCGTTCTCCTTACTTTCTCCAGGGAAAGGGAGAAAAACTAGTGAAGTGTATGATTTAGACGGGAGGAGGAAAATACATATGACTGGTTCAATGGCAAATGTCAAAGTTGAGCTGCTGAGATTTTCTTGTTCCGTTACTTCTCTCCGCACGCTGCTGTTGGGAAAAGTAAATGGAGAACGCTGTCTGCGGAGTAGATGATGATGAAGACAAACGGCGGAAATTGAATCGGGATTTTCGCTGGGGGAATGAGAACGGTTGAAAATATTTTATGTAACATTATGTGATTGCCTTATTGTTATTATTGTGCGGAGGTGGGGAGAAAGTTAGATGAAGAGTGAAAATGCAGTTACGGGAAAAATGAGCAAAATAGACTGATTGGGTTATGTGTAAATAGGAAAATAAATATCGCACCGTTTATCCATGCTGAATTTTCTTCTTGTTTTACTTTACCTGTATGTTCTAACATGTTGAATGCTTTTACACTTATCACTATTTGGATACCTTCGGCAAGTGCATATTATCTAACGCCTAGTCTAGTTATATTAGTATTATAGGTTCTGCATGTCTATGTATATTAACGATAGTTATGGGATCTTACGAGAACATTGGTGGTCTCTTAAAAGATTTCCCATCAATAGTGCCGCTGCGTGCACAGCTACAGCGATATTACCATTAATTCAAGTATCCGCACTAGTCATTATATAAGTTAATAATAAATCTTGGGTTATATAATTTTACCGATCCGCAATGTGGACGCTATGGCATTAACAAGAAGAAGAACCGCCAGAAGAAAAGTGTGTTCAAAACGGAATCTCGATCTCGATAAAGTAGAATTTGAGCATAAACTCAAGCTATCGGCGTTTTTCCTATAGTGATATCCGCCATTATTCGGGCTACAACATATGAATATCTTGTATTGTTCATGTTCCGGATAAACATACTAAATATATGTTATGGAACAAAATAATAAAAATAAAAGTTAGGGAGTAACAATGTGCGCGATATAGACAATGGGTTAATTACACTGACTGCATTACACAAGACAGAGCATCGACGGACCTAAACCGTACATTCGCTGTTTTTCCTCGGATTACTCCGACGCGACTAGTTTCTACCTCTTACCCTGAAACACAACTCGAGACTCGAGAGTACTTTTCATTACTTTTATTACAGCAAGTATAATTATCATGATGATCATTGACGACTTCTCTTCCTCTCATGCTACGATAATTTCTTTCTTTTCTCTTTTGTGCAGACTACAAAGGCGAGATTGTGGATGAGTTGGAAAACTTCCCCAGAGTGCTATTCCTCATGCACCAGTGGTTCTGTCCTTCATCCGCCGAGTTGGCCTCCTTATTTATCCGCCATTACAACGAGTGCTCTGAATCTCTCGCTCCGTGCCAAGACTCTGCATGTCATTGTCACGGAACAAGTAGTTCACCGAGCAGTAATAATTGTAGCGCCGCTAGCACCACCACCACCGACGTTCCCCCTCCCCCCGCATCATTATCGTCATCTCCTGCAAATGGCAATGGGAACAATACCTCCTCGAGTAATAATTCCACCTCCACCACCACAACGTATTCAGCAACGAAAGCGCGAATAAAGATGATGAAACGCTCAAGTGGAAGTAGCAGTAACGCGAGCAGCAGCACGAGCAGTGGCAGTTTAAGTCATCTTTCCCAAGAGGAGCACCAGCAGCAGAATCAAAAGCAGAGTCTTATCCCGCCCAGATGTAAAACTCAGCGCTACAAGGCTTCCGTCTGCCAAGCTCTCAGGTCTAAATCCACTTCCATCGTTATTAGCATCTCTATTTTATTACTATTATTGTGGAATCTGTGCAGATCTTCCCTCTCTCTTGGGGAAAGTATGATAAGGTGGTGATGGAAAGTGAAAGCAAGCAGAGAAATCACGCGCTTATGCATGGAATAATATTATCAAGTTTTTTAAGCTTCCCAATTTTACTCTCAACATTTCTTCGGCTTCATTTCATCCTGTTAACGCATTTCATTAGGAAATTCCTTTTCATTTTTTTCCTGTTTCTCAGAATGCGACTGCAGACGTGCTTGTTGTAAAACACTTAATTGTAGCGGGATTTCTTATTTAATAGAATGATCGATATCGCACCGATGGCTTTGGAAAAAATGTTGACTGTGTTTTAATTGTTGGTGGAGAAAGAAGAAAATAATTTTTATGGGATTATAACTCGGGCGATACTTCCAACTGTTACGGTATTTTACCAGAATCCTCTTTAAAAGGGGAAAGTGATCAGTGAAGGGTGTATAATTTTCTTCTTGTCGTACTCCTCATTATTCTACACATTTTTATCTTCCTTTATAACGAATTGCGTAACAGAATCGTTGCTTTGTCTCATTCGTCGTCGTCGATTCGATATTATTTAACCGAAATTCTATTCCTTTCTTGTTCCTTTTTTCATTTCCAATTCCTTCTTGGCTTACGACATGATTTTTATTTCGTAAAGCACACCAGCCAGAATCAATTAAGCTTGCAATCCTCTTTTTCGAGAGCTCGCTAGATCTTTGCTCCTGTGCTAGATTCACTCACACTCACTGTCAGTAATTACTCGAATTGCACGCAGCGGCAGTCCAGTCATGCCTCCTCATATACGCAGTTTTAATTTCGCAGTTGTCATTTATCGAACCAACGTTATCTTCATGTTTATAACTGATGAATCATCTCATACAATGACTTTCCCTGCATATTTTCACCTTACTCCTCGTGGAAGGATGAATCGATCATGGGATGCTACAACACAGAAAATGTTCTGTCATGACTGCTGCTCATAGATGATTTGAAAAAAAGTGATGATGATACAAAGGCAGCCAGCAGTGGAGACAAGTATTCTTCCCTGATTCCCTGCTGTTAGATTTTGCAATGTAATCAGAAAGAGCAAGTCGCAATAAAAACTAGACGAATTTATATGCACTAATTTCTGTACAGATTTCCAACACTTACTGATACCTTATGAAATTACGTTGTACGTCTGTTTGTCTGTTTTTTAATAATCTCACGTAGAAGTCTTGTAAACGTATTTCAGCTTTCAGTTTTCAACGTTTTATTTTCTCCTGTCATTCGTTGAAGGAAATGATAAATGGCTGCCATGTTTGCCTGTCTGCAAAAGACCAGCATTCCTGTTTACTTCTCAAATTCAGCCATAGCTAGTTATTTTATTTACTCTAAACATAATTTTCTTAGTTCACTTTACGTTTTACCAAGTTCAAAAGTTGTGTGTGACTTTGAACTAACAGTTTTAGTTTATTTGGAAGAGGAAAGTGCGTGATTTCGCGTATATTTTATCATATTACTTAGTGATTAATACATTAAATAAATGTTAGCGCTTTAAAGGAAATGAACTTGGCAGTTTACCAAGATTAATGTTTAGCTCGTAAATAACTGCAGGGCTGTTTAGGGATCATAATATTTCATACACTACTTTACCGGACATAGTTATACAAGTGATCATGATATATCTTTTAATCGCAATGTTTCTGTGGAATGCTTCGTTACTTTGGCGATATATTCTATCTTATGGTGTTGATTCAATCCTAAAGAAAAAAGTGAAGAAACAGTGCTATTCAAGTACATATGTATATGTTGATAGCTGATAGCATTCCATGCTTAATGGGATTGCATTTTTCCCCTAAGGAATACTTCCCTTCATCTCTATCTAAACATTTATGCGGGTATTACCCACTTTTCCGACCTTGCTACCCACCTACCCGTGTTCAGCTATTCCATTTCAGCAACCAAGTGTAGTTTGGTAATTAATAATACCTTCTGAAATTTACGGCTGTGCTGGCTTGGCTGTGTGATGAAGATGAAAATTCAGAGAAAATAAAATTGAATGAGCTTTAGAAAAAACAAGCGAGGAAAAACGACGCAGCAAAGCCGCAAAATTATTCCCAAGATAGTGCATACTTTCACTACACTTTGTTTACTATTTTGTTTGCCAATTTCATTTTCTCCACTCCCCTACTTGCTGCCGAAGCATCCATTTTTTGTCTCTGATAAAAACCCATAAAAATCATTAAACAAGCGGCAAATAGTAGATGATGATAAAGATATGAGGTCAAATTGAATATATATGTTATATATATTTAGTCGAGACAACAAGGTCACATCTCAGCAGATTATGTATAGTAGAATATTTGGCGTACCAATAGGGGCGGGGTAAGGGGATATCGAATTTATTTGCATGCATATATATTGAACAGATCGCCCAAGTGGTATTTAATTTCAGTGGTATTTTTGTATTTGATGTTCGTAGTAATGTTATAAAATACACATGTGTATACACAAATATTTTGTTTTGTTTTTTGCGTAAATGTTTCAAAAAATCTCGATCTGTTTATTTTCGTTTTGTTTTTGTGAATAAACATAAATAAACGTTTATTTTTGTTTATTAACTTGGTGTTGATTACATCAAAACGGAAACTTTATTTTATTAAATAATATGACCGCTATGTGCAAACAACTCTTAGGTTTCAATTTACAATCCAAATATTTGATGAATACTAGAAAATGACAGGTAAAGATCTTAAAAAGTGGGAAACTTTGAATTAATTAGAAGCAGTAGCACTTAAATTTTCACTGAAAATTCCAGTTCATTTATTCGTTGAACTGAAAAAACGTCCACAAGAAACATTGGAGCTGCATAATATGATTTAAGACGTTCTCCAAATATCTTACTGTTAGTTCACAAACATTGTCTGACTTATAACTCTTGATGACAAACTTTTAAGTATCCGGAAATGTGGGTGTAATTGTTTAAAAGTTGATTGTACTTGAAAAGTTACTAAGATGTAAAGGAAAATAAACGTTCCAATACACATGTTTAAAACGTGTTTATTGTTTTGTTTATTGGTAAAAACAATTGTTTTTTTATTTTTCGTTTTGTGTGCACTGTATTTGTGTATTCAAAAATGTATACACATGTTTAAATAAACGTTTTAAAACGTGTTTAAACATGTGTATTGTTTAAACATAACATTACTAGATGTTCGGCTTGTGCTTGGCACCGCTGCGTACTACACGTTTTCTCTTTTTTTATCTCGATTTCTCCAGTTCTCGCTCAATAAAATTCTTCATTCTGTCACTCCATGAATTTGTGTGTACTACATATCCGTGATTTCTTTTCGCTTTGGTGTTTCCCAAGTCCGAAGAAGCAGGAGACGAAGAGGGCTTTAGCCTCGTAAAAAATGTAGAGGCGAGAACGGTATAAATATTCTCATAATCCACACAGAAATCGATTCTACGACTATTTGAGCTTACAGACACGGCAATTCTATGATTATATTATTATCTTGCATATACTATATACGCGCTTTTCTTTCTCTCGCCATGAATTTCCCCTGCTATTTAAGTCTTGTGTTTTCTTTACTGTTGGCTTCCTTCGGTGGAAAAGAGCTGGTGGTTTTCTCATGCAAAAAAGGTGTGCTTGTCGTGTGGCATGGCTTTGGCAAGACTTCTTTTTCTCGAGAGGTGAATCCCACCTGAGCTGAATTATGCATGACTTCTTTCCTTTCCAAGCAGCTCTTTTACCTTCCCTTACTGCCTTAAGTAGATGCACGCCTTTGATGATCTTCCAGTGGCGCGTTGAAGAGTCCTGTCAGATGGGTCATTTTTTCACATCCCGAACAATGGTTTTTAATTGGCTACATTGCCAAATTGCTTTCCCTGACTTTAGTATGGTTTTTGAAAAAATGATCCCTCCAGATCCTACCCAAGGGTCGCCCATGATCCTGGGCCATAACCAAGAAGAGACATTAAAAATGGATGATGCTTGGCGTGTGTAAATTTTTACTGGCTGTTGGTTAGGTCTCCGGGTAAATGAGGTTTTCGCTGTAACCACAATAATAACCACCATGTAATGTGGATGTGCAGTTAAAAAATTAACCATTTTCTTCTTCCTCCTTTACAGATACTGGATAAAACTGTTTCCACTCCATTTCGACGTTGACGACCGTCTCCACTCGACCATCGGGCAATTTTCGGCTCGCCTAGGCGAGGAAGGCCATTTGGAATGGGCGAAGTGGCTGGACCTCTCCGAAATCCCGAGTTATGACTGGCTCCGCAATAACTCGATGAATAACAAAGATGCTCATGGCGGCAGTGGTGGGGGAGGTGGCGAGGCAAACAGTAGACCTTACAGAAAAGTTTCCCTCATTTTTAATCACCTCGAGCCTGACGAGCTGGCTCATCATGTTACCTATCTCGAGCATAAAATTATGAGGAGGATTACCGTAAGTAATTTTCTCTGACTGATTAAATGTCTATTCAGATTAGTTTTTAATTATGATCAATTATCCCACCCACCCACGAATTTCGCATTACGAGTGTTTGACTGCTGAATAATAGACTTGTTAGATTATCACATATCAAATCACTGCCTGTTCCTATGGTGCTTACCCCGAAATGGCGCGAAGAAGATTTGATTTCACATAGTTCGTGACAGCATAAGCAGCAACAACAACAACCTGAATAATGACAGTTCATGGACTCGACTGCGAAAAGAGTTGTATAGCCTACCTCGCTTACAGTCATTACAGTATAAGGGACTGTGAAATGGAATTTTCCACATCCTGATGTAATATTTATATAAAATGCATTTTTGCTGCTACGTAATGTTATTTGAATGCAATATGTGAAAACATCTTGCAATATTGTCTGTTCGCTCTGTCACAACGGAAGAATCATCTTGCCGCATATGTGTAAGGATAACTCGATACATTTTATTTCAACGTTGAAAATGTTTGTCAAAACATTGCAACGTTATTGTTAAAATATATTCAGTTGAAAATAAGATTAACATTTACATTACAGCCTTTCCTTCCTTTCCAGAATACAGTACTTTGCAATGTACTTCCTTTTTCGTGTACGCTACCGACTACCATGCTCCGCCTTCACGCACGCACCGAGAATATAATGACCTTGTACATGGCTATTACTCCAGCATTATAAAACCATCAAAAAGATCACATTCCAGCAAGTCATTTAGGCCATAATAACACACACAACTCATCTCATCTCCACATTTTTAATGGGAAAAAGTAAACGAGCTCTGTCGATGATTTCCTGAGTGAACAAACTTTGCCCTTTACATGCTTGTCTCGAAGAAAGAATCTCTTGTAGAAAACTCCTTCCGTTTTTGCTTGTTTCTCTTTTCTCGTTAATTATTTTGTTTTAGCTCCGTCGTAGATTAAAAACTAGTTGAAAACACTACTAACCATATAATATGTAATTATCAGTTTGCGTGGTGAATGCGAATCCACAAAAAAGTTTTTCAACCCGTTGGAAAAGCAATTAAAAGTGATTCAATTTTCGGAATAAATCACAGCGTCGGATTAAATCTGCCTGTCTTTAAAGCGGAAACTTTGACAAGCTTCACTTGAGAGAGAGAGAGAGAGAAACAAGACCCATGTACTTGGTTTTAAAAATCGCATGTCTTGTCACTCCAGAAAGAACTTTCCTGGAGCTCTGTAGAGCGGAAAAAAATATTTGCTTTTTGGGAAGAAGTATGATTTATTTGCACGATGTGTTATATCATGGTTGATTCTTTGCGGTAGACACACACGCTACGTCTAGCCTCTGTGCTGCTCCTTGGCATTCGATCTGTCTTTTTTCTTAGGAGCAGCTTGGAGCACAGCCGTGACAATTCTGAATATCATGGGCAGTGATAGTAAAAGTTTGTGTCACATGCCGCATGCAACGCTATCCTAGGCATTCGTAAATATATCGCATACGAGAGTGCTTTATTGAGCCAAGAACACAGAAAGGGAAAGCTGGATGGAGAAAGAACAAGTAGTAAGCGTCTGTATGACGGTTAATATGAGCTCATGGGCTCCCTAGTGAGCCTTTGTGCTGATGTGTATAAGGAAGAGAATTTGATTATAAGCGAGTAGAACAAAAGGTAAACATAGGTAGAGAAAATGCCGCTACTTCATGAAATCATTATTTGTCTGTTGGCTGAGTTGCATTGTCTAAAGTTAAAATATATAGCGGATGGGGCTCAATGATAGAAAAAACCATACAGTCGAAACAGACTGATAGATATTCTTAAAATCTAATAATCGTGACTCCAGAAGATGTTCTACGTTTGGTACAGTACAAAGAATAGCGCTAGCGCAGCGTTACTTTTATATACCGCCTTTCCGCCAAATATTTATCGACTATGTGTTCTGCTGTTCTGACGATTGGACTCGTACTGGAAGATTCCATAATTCCATTGCTATAGGCATGCTGAATAGTGAGATAAATAAGTGTCTATAATATAAACCTATTTATCTGCACATTTTCTGGAAAGGTCGTACACTACAAAGAGTTTCACTATCCCCTCTAATATCCTACTTGTGTGTCATCCTGTCTTGTATAAATCCTTGAAATTTCCTCTTGAGCACACATTATTTTGACTTTCACTAAGATTCCCTTCCCTTCCCTTCCTCTGTTCAATATTCATCCTATCCTATCCACTTGTGTTCCTGTATGGCCGGTAGCACGTGACATACGCGAGTTGTAGAGTAAAGTGGTGGAAAAGTGGAAGTGGTAATAATGAATAAATATTATCTCATTCTTCTCGGAAAAAGAACACCACTCTCTCCTCCACTAATAAAGGTAATAAAAACACAAAAGAACTTTCCATTCCTGATGGACTTCCTGGCTTGTGTAACGGCACGCAAAATGTTCTCTTCAAGGAGGAGAGAAGAAGGTTTCTCTTTGCTCCGCAGAAAAAGTTTGGTACTGCCATTGTAACCAGAAGAAAATTGATTTTTCCTCTGGGTCGATTCTGCTTCTCAGTTTCTTCGAAAAATGATTTGATGGGGAGCTCCCGCCCTGATAATAAATTTCTTTTGATGGAAACTTCTTGTGTGGATTTTTTCCGTAGAAATTGCAAATCTCTTTTTTATCTGTAATTCGCCAAAATTCATAGGGAAGGGACACAAACAATCCTAATTGGAATACTAAGCATATATACCTAGTCCCGAAATCCGGAAAAAGTGGAAGCATCTGCTCAGATACCAGCGCCATCGATATTTCACACTCGAATCACTGGTGACGTCTGCAAAAAAAATAATGATCGTTCTAAATAAGCCAACCTGCTTTTTTAATATTTCCCTTGCTTTCCACTAGATATTATCCTTACAACTTCGCATTTCTGTTTATTATTCAATCTTAAAACAGGGTAAACTCAGTTGAATGAATGGCATTGGCTATATATTATATCCACTTGAGTGCCTTTGCTTTATATTGCGGTTAAACCTTGTTATACTTATAGTGAAGCAGTTGGTAGGTAGTAGTCATGTATGAACCAAAAGAACACGAAAACAGGGAATAATATAGCTGCTGCTCCTGTGTGTGTAACCTAGGCATGTCTGGTATTCTGGTTATGGCTTCCTTTTGCGCGATAATCTGATTCAGAGGCAGAGAATAATATGGACTCCATATTATGGAGCCTGTAATCTAGTTTGATGTTTACTGCGTAGCAGTAGTAATTTAAGATTAAGAAGTAATCTGGAGATAGAATGGGGTGGATAACGTAGAGATTCTAATTACGAGTATATGGAGAAGAAACAAATAGAGATGAGTAGCGCCAAAACTTTTAAGCTATGCATACTCTTCCTGAGATAGATTAATGGAGGGACGCAGGACGACAATCTATAACGTGTGCAGAGTTCAGAGCGTTTTACAAAATGTCAGGAAAGGTTAAACTCTTATCTTGCAGTGAATGTTGACAGACTGACAGAAATTCCGAGAGATAGGAACCTATGCTCTGCAATCTCAAGCATCTCAAGCTTACTTCTCGTTACCTCCGTCTCTCCACTGCTTTCACCTTAAATACTTGTCGACGATAGCATTAAAAGGAACGCGCATTGCACCACTACCCACATAAATATGAATACTTGCAGGAAAAAATATTCCTTCCTTTCAACAAAATTAACTCGACATTGAACGAGTTTATTTGTTTCCTTTTGATGTACCTCCTTTCACTATTTTAAATGAGTTGCTCCAGCTCTAAAGGCATTCATCAGTTTCTTGGAAATGAGCAAGGAAAGTACAATTTTTGGACGGTAGATAATGATGACGAAATATAAAGGTAAAGATTATTAAAGAGCTGTGCAGTTCCCTTGATCAGTTTTGATGACGACTTAAACCTGGTTATAAATTCTTTTCCATCTCTAAATTTCTTTTAATGCTACGGCGCAATGATGTTAAGCATATATTTTTATTTTAAGAAAGGTTTGAATGCCTGTATCATTTCGCCATTTTACAGCCTCTTCTTACAAACACGACGAAGAAAACTGACGTTGATAGTAAAAAATGGTCAATAATGATAATAATCCTTGTTGGAAGATGAGTCTTGGTAATTCCATTTTCTTATTCAATACTTGATTGATAATAGCTGTTGTTGTTGTCGTCGTCAGAGGCGGCTATAAAAATATAAATTATTATTACGATCGTGATCATAATACTTCATGCCACAAACGCGTCCACGATTCTCGTTCCAAATTCACGCGGGCAAAAATGTGCGACGGCCTACTACAATGATGATCGTAATAATCATGTGAGTGCATCATGCTCAGCCCATGCTTCCTTGGCTTTCCCCGGTTTTCATGCAGCCATTATTAAGTGGCGAAGCTACTTATTGATTTCACGATGTCCGTCTGTCCGTCCAGACGATATCTCGAAAACGGTTTAGAATTTTTAAATTCTGTTTTCGGCAATCGATTACGGGTCACACAAGCTCACTTGCTAGTGATTTTGAAACCGATCGGTCAACGGTAACGGTTAGAAACCGTTACAATTTTGAAAATTTATAATAACAGCATATGCCGTGTAGGGTATCATTCGATTCGTCTCTTCGAGAAAATCAATTTGGCAGTTATAATTTGAAGTAATTTGTAACGGTTTTAACGGCATGACGATTTTAAAATTTCAAATTTTGGCTAAAAATGTGAGTGGGGTGTCAAAATGCATCTAGTCTTCGAGTTAAAGACGAATATGATACTGGCGTTAAAATTCGAAATACTACGTCGCCGTTATAACGGTTTTTTACTTTCGGAGCTTTTCTTTAAACTACTACATATGATGTGGGGTATCAATAAGGTAGTACTCTTCGACATAAATCTGAATGTCATATTGCCCCCAAATTTCGAAACTCGATTTTACAGTAATAATGGGTTTTACATTTCGAATGCTAGTTATGCCGGACCACATGATCATCAGAGGTCACAAGTCGGATTATTACTGGACAAACTTATTTATCAGTTCATAACTGTCAAAAGTAATCGCTTCGCCACTTTGCTATGCGCCAGCTTGCTCGGTTTATTAGGTAGCACTTTACTGCTAACTTATAATTTCGCTCTGTGTGTCTGTTCTGTCCGTCCGTCCACGCGATATCTTTCGAACGGAGACGAATTTTTTAATTGTTTTTTTTCAATGAGTTCCTAAGCCCATAGCGACGGGCTCCATTGATTTTCAACCCTATAGGTCAACGGAAACCGTTAGAAACCGTTACGAGGTCATTTTTTCAATGGGAACATATGGCAAGTGGCATATCATTCGACTCGTATATGAACATAACGCATAGATCTGAGGTCATTGAGAGGTCAAAGGTCACCGTTTAACGGTAACGACGATTTGAAATAATTTTTCCTTTTATGCTATCCTGCTTAAACGGCTAAGAATTTCGGACATCTGTTTTCGGTAAATGACGTCTCAGCACAAGAGCGTTTTACTTGACATGCTTGCCAACCCCCAAGACCAACGGCAACGGTTATAAACCGTTATTGAACATATGGCAAGTGGCATATCATTCGACTCGTATATGGACATAACGCATAGACCTGAGGTCATTTTGAGGTCAAAGGTCACCGTTTAACGGTAAAGCCGTTTTGAAACTTTTTCGTCTTTGTGATCTAGCTTCGAAACAAAAATGTTTGCTAAAGTGCTACCTTTTTATGTTTTTACAAAACCTAGTTGTACATATTATTATACTTTCATCATGATATATGTTTATTGGAGGAAACACGCAAAACGCTAGGAGAATGAATGCGTTCCAAAATTGGAGAATCATTATCGTGAGGAATGTCATGAATTGAGCGCATGACAACAGACCATCCATCTTCTCTATACATTCACACATTTCATATTTTTCTCTGCTTTCTCTACTCTGCTTCCTCACATAATTCCCAAGTATAAAATTGTTTGCTAGCAGATGATGATAAAAATGGTAATTTGGTTTGGGTTAGTTAAACGGAGGACGGAAATATTCGGTGGAGAATAAATAAAAGTTTGATATTAAAAATAGAAGAAAAATTGCAAGTTGTACATAGAGGATTCTATAGAAAGGATGCGTGGTAAACAGCTGCCTAGTCTCCTCTGCATTATATCCTTTGTATTTCTCCTCAGTTATAATATTCCTTGTATTCATCAGAATAACGAGAAGAATAAAATAAAATGTATACGTGAAGGTTTTCTGGTGTAGTTGCTGTGATGGGCTGAGTTTATTGAATATGTGTGGTTGATGGAGGAGAATATTCTAAATTAAATAAAGCTGAATAAATAGATACGTAGCGATTCTTAGAAAATTGGTACTAATGAAGATTAATCTATGTCTATGCAGTAAACTGTATGGGCATACATGGAGGTTTTTTATCATTTTATGTTTCACCTTCAATTGGCTATTGATGCATTTATATGCCGTAAAACGTGAGGCATTTTGTTTGTTAGCCCTTTTGTTGACTCGTTTGTGTCTGTTTGTTTGTCTGATTGTAACGAACAATCAGCAGCAGCACAAGAAGATGAGATAAAAGGGAAACTTTTGATGAAATGTGTGATGCGTGATGGCGTGATGATGATGTAGCATCCATTGCGTGACGTGATGTTTGGTCGTAGTTACTTGACTAGATCGAGAAGATGGATAAAAAAATGCAATAAAACGCTCTTTTATTCCCTTGTCATATCCGCTGCTTTATTGCCATGAAAATAATAAGGCAGTCTAGTTTGTAGGACACAGGAGCATGCCTACACCAAATATGTAGTTATATCAAAGGGAAGAGCTAAGATTCGAGTTCCCTAGTACATAGTAGTAATATGTACACAGCCACTTTATAACATTTTGTTTGGTGGTGCAGGAAAGAAATGGAATGTAAATGTAAAATATTACTAAATTACTCGTCGGATCCTTATTGCCGCGAGAAACAGAACTCTATATAATATGCAACTCTAGAATAATGGTTTCATGGTTAGGATTAGTATCTCTGTTCCATACAGGTTTCATTTTTAATGCCCAAAAATCTTTGAAAAGAAGCCCACGAATGATTTAAACATTGCGACAAAACAACAACAACACTTGAAAACTTGAATAACTTTTGTGTTTCAATAACTTGAAAAATAAAATAAAAGTAGTAAACACAGGTGGAATCCATGAAATCCGAAAACAACCGTTGGCCATGCTCCCACTTTTCACTACATCTACAACAACAACAACAAACATACAAAGTCAAGTCAACAACAAAAACAGTAAATACGAAATGTGGCATACCCGTTCAAGGTTTCGCGACTTGTGAACTTTCACTTTCCAGAGTTGGCTGTACCGAAAAGAGCACAACATTTTTGTAGCAATTTTAAAGCAGGACAGTCGAGGGGAGTGGGAAAGCATGACACAAAGTCAATGATACTTTTGTCCATTTCTTTCTGCCGGACAAAACAGACCTCTGTTTTATGCATATATGCCTACACCTGTATATAGTCGGCTTGGTAGGTATAGTATCTACTTTCTTTTTGGTTTGTAAACCGTTTATATAGTAAATAGCCGAGAGGAATAGTCAGTCAACTGAAAAATATTGCTTTTACCATTCCGGTGTCGCAGTAGCGTTCTACACTTCCTTCATCCTTCGCTCAGAGAAAGCTGCCGCGTGAAGATTTAAAGGTTACCTGAAAATCTCAGTCTCTCTGGATCAAGCAGCAAATCTCTTTGTCAAAAATCGAATAGGGCTTTTATGGAAAAGTAAATATATGAGTACAGATGGTTCGGTTAGTTGGGTTGGCTCCACGCGCTATACATTGTAGCCGCCCCTGCCTCGAAGGAGCACGAGCTAAAAAATTAATAATAAAAATGCAACAAAGACAAAATAATGTTCCTGTGCGTAATATGAAAATGATTACTTTCTCTGTGTACACAAAGTATCAAAGTAAAAGCTGTGTGTACATTTACTACATTCGCCGTTTTCACCACCGATGTGTCTACTCTACTGTCTGTTAAGCTCTTTCGTTATTACTGTTATTACTTTTATTAAACATGCCTTTCTCTTCAACTTTCACCGCCTCGGGCAAGATGTTACTGTGAATGTTATGGCGAAAGTAAAGGAATTTTCAGAGAAGAGACGCGCGGTTATTTTTGCTGTCTCTTTGTCCGCTAACGGGCAACAAAAATCCGGTGAAAGTATCATTTCATTTCTCCATTTCTTTTGAAGTTAAACCCACACACCCGAGCTTGTAGAGAAAGTATACAAGTTTTCTATTATTATTCTGCTGTAAACTGAAGTTAATGTAATGGTAATGACTAGGACGAGAATGAAGATCACAATGAATAAGAAGAGAAAGGAGAGAACGCTGTCTTGCATGCTGCTACTGTGGCTTGGTAATCATTTACTATTCTCCTCTCGCATCTTGCAAAAACTGGAGTGTGTTTAGAGAAGGATCATGATAAACATGTAGAGAGAGGCTTGAGACGGAGAAATGAATCCGGGTTTTTAACGAAAGAGAAGATAGGATTTTGGCGGGATAAAGGAGAAAACGTTAGATGAGAAGGAAGAGGAGGAAGCAGTTGCATGGCGATTTTGGTGGCATATTGCTCTACGTGAGGGGAATATTGTGTGAAGGAAGAAGACTGGAAGGGAGAAAGCTAGCCCGAGCAAACACAACAGAGCGGGAAGGCTGAAAGGTATACACATGGATAGAATGCTATTAGGAAATAAAACGGTGCAAATATCGGTGTAAATTCCGCTTTTACTGAATTAACCCGCCTGACAAAACTCTAAAATCCTATCCATTCATCTGTCTAGCTTGCCTTCTCCTCAGAAAGATAGGAGAACGGTTCTGAAATCGTGAAATCTCATGAAATGCTCTTGAAATGAACACAAATGTGTATGAACGCCATTTTTCAGTGCGTTCACGTAAAAGTTGGTGCTTTGCTTGCAGACAGATGCACCCATTGTTCAGTTAAAGAACGTAAACGTGAAAGTAACAGCGACAGATGAAGCTTTATCGGTGAAGATTAATGGAAGATTGTAGATTAAACTTGCATTTAAGAATAATAACGGAATAACGGAAGTCAGATAAGCTATAAGGACGGCGTGGGTGGCCATTTAGCCCTTTAATATGCTTGCTCATGTTACTATTTTAGTATATAAAGGGGTTAGTAGAAACTAAACTAATAATCCTCTGTCCGATTATTATTTTTCGCAGTTTCAAGACTTCAAATCTTACGCAGAGAACGGAACGCTGGAAGACAATCCAGTACTGGAGCGAAGCGTCTCGCTATTCAACGGACTTTCTCAATGGATTCAGAGCGTTGTTCTGAATAGGGCGACGCCAAGTCAGAGGGCGGATGTTATTGCCAAATTTGTTCATGTGGCCAAGGTAAGTCGAAAATGTGAAAAAAAAACTATTCCGCACCGGGAAAACTTTTACTCGTTTCTCCTCTAAAAATAATCATATTTCAAAAAACAGCAGTTTGCATATTTTTTACATCACCCGACTGGGAATATGTTTTCTGTATGCTCCTCGACAATGACGTACTTGTCACCTTATCACTCATTTGATAACCAGTTATCATGATCATTAGCAGTGGAAAAAGTTTATTTTTCAGTCAAGTGTGCAGTATACATCGTGTGCACTGACACAAGGGTAATTGCTTCTATAAATATAATAGCGTTAGCGAAGCAGTACAGCAGAGAAAAAGTGCTAATTAAAAACTTGTTACAATCTAATTTACAGTCTTGTGCTTCTTCTCACGAATTCCACTGAACCGGGAAACACGTCCTTAAACAAAGAGAATCACGAACAAATTACATGATGACGGCATAACAAATTATTTGAAATATAGTTGTAGGCTAACAAATATGTAATAAAGTAGCGGAATAAAAATTAAGTTGCAAAAGTTACAAAATTCCTATCATGCGAAGCGAAAGTTCAGTTCACGCGTGATGACTATTTAGCCGAAACAAAAAGTAAAGAGGAATGCGTTTCCGTTTCTCTGCAGAAGAAAATAATTTATTTGGTTTCAAAAAGACAAAATCAAGCAGCAAAGCCTTTTCTATCTCTGCATAATACATTATTGTAGTTATAACCAAGGTATCCCTCTAATTCTCATTACCTAACTTCATAATGTTTCAAGTTTTCCTTGAACTTTAATAATAATAAGAAAAAAATAAGCTTTTTATTCCAAAACATAAAAGCAACAAGATGACAGAGGCTGAATACAATTTTTCGGGGTTTTGGAC
Organism: Sinella curviseta; assembly: GCA_004115045.4. NCBI lineage: Eukaryota > Metazoa > Arthropoda > Collembola > Entomobryomorpha > Entomobryidae > Sinella > Sinella curviseta. The sequence continues at coordinate 14,032,925 of CM023202.3, read as the reverse complement.
TATACCATATTTACGTTTTTTGTCATTTCATCAGCATTCTTTCAAAATGTTCATAAGTTCTTTGTATCGCACGCAATGAATATTGTCAAAGATTTATTTCTAAAAAAGGCTGATTTTAGCATTAGCATTTTGCATCTTCATTAGCAGTCTCCTGTAGTATGTTGTTCTGTGCAAAATATGAAAGTTTAACAACCGTGAGCACTCCTTTCATCATTGTCATTCATGACACTCTCACAGGCTTTTGGTCGTCCCCTGCTATTCAGCACAGAGAAGCCTTAGAAAAGAATAAAAGAACACTCGTATCGTCATCATGACTCATGATGATGATCATTATATTATATTTTTAATGAATATCCGCTTCCCCCTCTCCTCTCTTGTTCTCTCTCGCTCGGTCTCCTATGATGTTGCTGATTACATGATGAAATGAATAGTGAGTGCTTCCGTTTTAACATATGCCCTCGCGTAAAAAATACAACAACTATAACTATAGCCCATTTCACCAAAGCCAGATAGTTTTGTCATCCCAGAAATAATATGGAATGCGTGAACCACAAAACGACTGCAGAGAGGAAAAGTAGACCGGGCGGGCATAGAAATTACATGGACCAAAAAACTCTTTGAGACACACATAAAGAAATCATTTGCTTTCACTATCCATGTCGTAAAATTCAAGTATTTTTGGTTGTGGAGTGCAGGTGGTCAACGCAACAGGGTGATCTCCTTGTCAGTGAACTTGTGAAATTGAAAGGCCTTTTCTCAGACAATTTGTCCTCCCCAAGAAACTCTACATCACTCGCTTCGTTAGGAATAATTTATCAAAAATTGTTTTCGCTTCGGCCGTGGAATTCAAAACATGATTTTTTCTCAAGAAAAATATTTGAATACTGTGCTATGGGTTTTTAGACTTAAGTAGTTGCTCTGTGTTTAAGTGCCGCTATATATAATATTATAGGTGACAGAGATGCCATAGACTACGGCGCCCTGCCACAACAGCACAACCGCAAGGGGGTAAAAAGAAATTGCTGTTTAAAATGTTTAATTGTATTTAAATTTAAAATCTTGTTTCCGGAGTCGCTTGTCCAATTAATTGTGAATCTACTAATACCAAATTGTACAAGATTTTTCCAACTTCTGTAGGATAAAAACCGTACTGAATAAATGAAAAAATGGTGAACGAAAATGCGATTTTTATCCTAAAAAAGTGGAAAAAACTTGTAGAATTTTGTATTAGTGGATTCACAGTTAAGTGAACAAGCGACTCCGGAAACCAGATTTTAAATTTAAATATAATTAAACATTTTAAACGGCAATTTCTTTTTACCCCTTTGCGGCAGTGCTGTTATGGCAGGGCACCGTACTCTGGCATGGCATGGCATCTTCGTCACCTATAATATTATATATAGCGGCACTTAAACACGGGACAAGTCCTTAATAAGAAATAAAAAATTGGGACCGCCTTTGTTCGCGCAATGTTCCTGACAAATGTTACCTTACCTACCTAAAGATTATGTAAACTGCCGACACCCCCGCCTTCTACTCTTATGATTTCGAGCAAGACATTTTTTATGAAACTTTTCAGGCTGCTGTAAAATTGTCGTAATTCAGTCTGTAGACTGAATCAAGGATGGTTGAGTAAATGAGTGCACTCATGTATCACCAAGGAAAAAGGGAACGCGCTCAGATTAGGATGGCCAAGGATCGGCCCCCAAAAACGGGGATGGGTGGGTTTTCCCCCTCAACCAAACTTCCAATGCTCTCTACAGCTGATTCTTTCATTTTCGCCAAACCCGACTTTTTTGCTTGAAAGTGTAAAGCCAAAAATGCGAAATATAATTTCATGCATATTTTCAGTATATGTCCCATGGTAACACGTTACAATGAGTTTCAATGCCAGTAAATAATACCAATTTCGCATTTTTAGCTTTAGTCTTTCAAGCAAAAAAGTCGGGTTTGGCGAAAATGAAAGAATCGGCTGTAGAGAGCCTTGGAAGTTTGGTTGAGGGGGGAAACCCACCCATCCCCGTTTTTTGGGGAAGGGTCAATCCTTGGCCATCCTAATCTGAGCGCGTTCCCCTTTTCCTTGGTGATACATGACTGCACTCGTTTACTCTACCATCCTCGGACTGAATTATGACAATGACGCTACAGTGTAGCGTGGACAAGTCGCCAAATGTCTGTTACAAAAATAAATGATAAACAGGGTTCTTCACTGTAATGATCATTTTGTATTTCAAAAAATTTCGTTTATTATTTATTATTTTTTAATACGGATTTTGTCACTCGCCAAATGGCACTAGAGGAAAAAGCATCTGTCTTTGACAATATCCACAGCAGTAGTTTTCCTTCAAATACTTCGTTTTTATTGGTATTGGCATGGAGAAAATGAAAGAAATGTCAAAGTAGACTTCACTACTCACATCCGTCAAATCACTAGGGAGACCATTGAACGACGCGTGTGAAGAACGGCGAGAGAGATTGAAGGGAAGAAAGTCATGAAAAGGAGTTTGGCGACCGACGGGGGAGGCTCATAATGATTTTGTTGATGAAGTTGGTTGAAAAGATGAAGTTAGAGTTGAAATGAAACGAACAAGTTGCTCGGGATGTAAAAAATGCTTCGCTTCAATAGCTTTCGCAGTAGGGGAGGGGGGGGGCAAAAGTGGGAGGATTGGAACGAACTAACATTCTAAGGAAAACCATTTATTGACAGAATGATTAAAAGTATCAACATATTTAACACAAAACACATTTTTAAGTTCACAATAATTTAGAAATAACGTTTTAGTTTTAATGAAACGTTTAGTGTAGACTTGTAGTCGAAGTAGAAATTGTAGACAACTACTCGCCTCTACCATTGCTGGCGTACTTGCCAATGTAGTATTCCCTAATCTTCCCGTCCACAGTTTTCTCCGGCTGCTGATTACTTCCAAATCCTCCCTCGACATCTGATAACAGCTCACACTGAGTTTGTTTCAATTTGGCGATTTCCTCGTGGCACTCTCGGATTATGTCCGTGAGAACCTTACCCTCCTGGTGCATGGCCAGCTCGAGATATTTGTTCCGCTCCTGCAAGTACTCCAACTTCACTTGGACATCGTCGAGAGTACCGGCTAACATCCGGTTGTCTTCCCACAGCTGATGATTTTCACGACGTAATTTTCTGTTTTCTTCTTCAACAAGCGTATTTGGGGTTTCTATTAGAGCAGAGTTCTTTCCATCTATCGCTGTCGTGTTCCTCCGTGAAATCTGACTTTGAGATGGGTGGGGGTGGTAGTCTCCGTTATCAGAAGACTTTGTTTGTTGCCATCGAGGTGGTTGTTTTATCGGGGTCCCGGGTTTCCTGTTGGCAGCCAAAAGCTGGGGCTCTCCGCCGGCTGAAGTGGACGAGGAGGCGATAATAGTGTCCAGTTGCGCTCGTTTCTGATTTTTGCTCAACTTCCGAACACTTCCCGATCTGGAGGGATTTGCACGGGAGAACAGCTCCACAATTTGCGACTGTGTTTTACTCAAAGACGCCTTGAAATAGAAAATTAAATGAAATCATTTAAACACTAACAACTAAATTGTATTCTCTTCCGTACTTATTATTATTTATTATTAATCATTCCTACCATGACACGCTGTAAACTTGAGTTCCTCTGTCGATTCGCAGTCTTCCTCGCTCCGCAGTCATCACCTTCTTCCTTTCCTCTCGACACCTCAGCTGGAGGAATCGCCGATCCCAGGTCCAAAGTATTAAAGTCGTCATCTCCCTTCCCCCCGCCTTCGGCTCCTCCATCAGCAGCTGTAACTTGTGATATGAGGTCGACGTCTCCAGTGTCATGAAAATTACCAGGGAATCTCTTTGATGGCGACGCAGGCGTGCTGGCCCTCACAAGATCGTTATTGTCATCGTCTCCACTTATCTTGTTGGTTTCACTCACTACCGGCATTATGAATAACTGAAGTTCTCACTTATCACAGACCTGCAATGGGCCGAGTTAATGTTCGCGTTGTGTTGTGAATTGAATGATTATTATGATATTTAACAATGAGATAGATACTAGAATTAAAATCAATCAATCACGGCCGGATTATATTTGGACAACGTGAGGTTGAATGTAAACAACCAACCAGCTGATATTAATGAATTTTTTTTGATTTTGTAACCTTTAATGTATGATGACCGACATATACCTACTGCGTAAGGTCAGGTGCACTGGGGGTTTAAAACAAGTTATAATACAGAATACAAGACTAGAATAATGATGATTGGGACCATAAAATAGTAAAAATGATAATAACATCAAGCATGATAATAACGTTAAGTTTTGGGGCACTCTGAGAAAAATGAAAATACATAATAACATGAAGGATAATGATGATGATGATGATGGGATAAAATAGGTAAAAATGATAATTCCATCTATGTAGTATGATGATAAACTAGTCGTGTTAAACCACGAGGGAAAATACGTAGCTGAAGGATTGCTAAACTTTGTGAATTATAGTAAAATATAGATGCAAAAGACACAAGCTAGCAGTAGTAGTAGTAAACTGCATTGTCAAGCGTACTACTTACTCTGACTCCTTACTCTGACTCCTTACTCTGACTACTTACTCTGACGATTCAGCTTTCGATTCTGTATCAGAATCAACCATAAAAAAATTTGCCATTTAAAAAGCATGTGACGCCTTTTGACCTCCACAGGTCAAAGTAACCCGATTTGACATGTAAGCACTCAAGGAAAAATGACCACCTTTCGATTCTCTATCAGAATCAATGATAAAAAAATTTGCCATTTAAAATGCATGTGACCTTCTCGTGACCCCCACCCAGCCCCCTGTGGACCGATTGACCTCAAAGTCAATACCGTCCTTACCTATGACCTGAGGAACCTCCATACCAAGTTTCAAGAAAATCGGTCAACGGGTGTCACAGTTAGAGCACGAACAGACAGACGGACAGACGGACAGACAAACAAACTAAAAGCATAACTACGCAAAAGCTTCGCTTCAGCTACGTAATAATAACGTTGAGTTTTGGGACACTATGAGAAAAATGATAATGAAGGATGATATGTAACGTTGAAGTTTGCATTTACTGATTTTGAAACTAATTTTTATCGCATTTTTTGTTAATTTCTCCTTTTTCTCACTTTTCTGGAGGCGATATGGGGGAGGGGCGATTGCGTCGATATCAGAAGGGGACAATATCTCTCCCTCGGTTGCTGTGGGCATATATATCTTGGTATTTCTTAACTAAGATTAAGAATAATATCAGTGATCTTAATTTTGATTAAAATGTTGCTTGTAAAATGTTGCAATTCACAGTCTGTGAACAAGAACGTTCTTTTGTGCCAAAGTACACAATTTAAGGGTGCGTTAATTTCTTTTAAAATTGTCTTTCAAATAGACTGTTTTTGATATTGCAACATGTACAATAATAACAAGTTTTGCGAAAACGAGCGGTGGCGGGAAGCTGTCAAAAGAAATTTCTCGAATGCATCATCTCGTCTAGGAGCCATTATTGCCATCTCGCAAGGGAACAAGAATAGTTACGTGTGCTACGCTACATGGAATAAATTACGTAAAAGGAGCAGAATGGAGAATTGTGGCAGTTCCATTTTCCCTTTCAACTCTGCATTTAAACAAGTCTCGTATAATTTTCGAGTGGGAGACAGAAAAGGAAAGAAAGGAAGAGAGAGAGAGAGAGAGAGAGAGAGCGCAGAGAAAAGCAATAAAAGTAAAGTGAAAGTGTGTTGACTGACTTGGCGTTGATGATGGTGGCTAGTGGCAATGACAGTACTCATTATGGAATTCCTAGTAGTACGTACGTACGGCGAAATAGACGACCGACAAAATTTATTTACTTCACTCACTTTACATTTTCAAGTGTTCAGCTGTGAAAATGGTAATATGTTTTGAGGGGAGGGGGAGCGAGATGAAAGGGAAAATGAAAGAGAGATGAGGATGAAGTGGGAGCAGAGAATTAAAAACGAGTTGAGAAGGTAATAGGCAGAGTTGATAGTCCTTTTACAATGCTGATTTATATGAGAACAATGTCCACAATAACATAGTACACTGAAGACAGCAATGGAAAGTTAGAGTACATGAGCTTGGATAATATTCTGTCACCAGGAACTCTTTCTAGCATTTTACATTCCAGCAAGGTCCACATTCAATTTCGAAAATAATTGTTACTGACAATTACCCGTTTATCCTTACCTTAGGTAACTAATTAGAACTAGTCTTTACTCATTTAATAAAAGTTTTAGGATTAACGCTAACGCTTTCTAAAGAAATAGGTATAAAACTGTGATTTGCTCCTGTTACACTTTTGAAATTTTCAACCCTTGTCGTTAGATTGTTTTGACATTTTCAGGTGCAAATATTTTGTCTTGTGTAGGCTTTATGGACAAAAAATGTTAACTTGAGACGAGACTGACAGACTGGCTATACAAAACTAACAAAACCCTCATCGTCGTGGTTCTCATCATTTTGATTCTGTTTATTACAACCACTACACAAGTGCAGCTTGTACAATTTCAGTTGAGGGAAAGCAAAAGACGAGCCTGAATTGTCATTTTTGTAGTAATAGAATTTGTTGCAATGGTGCCGCTTGAGTTTATCGGGGTATTAAGGAATCCCCATGCGATTTTTTCATTCATTCATTGTCTCTAGTCCCTACCGTTCTTTCTCTCGCTCTATCGTGTAGACTGAGTCAGCGAAAGGTACAAAAGATAAAAGAGAAGAAGGACGTTGAAGGAAAAGAAAACAAAAAGGGTCCAAATCCTCAAGGAAAGATCAACCTCCCGTTGTCATTGTCCTAGAAAAGTAGGGAAACTACATACTTTGGTGGCGTGCTAGTCGCTGGTGCACCGTTCACGTTTCGTCGCTCCTGCTCATGTTGACAGGATCAGGAACGAGGACAGAGAAAAGGGACACTGTTACAACATTGTTTTCTCTAATGTCATGTTGTAGGCTGGTGGTGCTCTGCTCTCATGTAAAATATTACGTGAAGCAGAGAGAGAAGCGACGGGAAATGACTGCTACCTGGAGACTTTCCGGGTAATTTTCAGGCTATTTAAAACGAAAAGCACTCCTTCGAGCATGCTGAAAAGGCAGCAACGTTTTACTCGCATACTTTACTACTATAGTCCGTACAAGTACACAACGTCTCAATAATAAAGTTACATAATAGCCCTCTATCACATGCCTTTGTTCTTATGTTGTGTGCACCCAGGTTGCGTACTCTTGCACCGACATAGGAATCGTCTACACGTGCGGCTCATTTCATGTTCGGTTCGGTTCTGACGTTGCTTTAGATACCAGGATAACATTGGCTTGCATTTTTTATACAAGCATACTGTTTTAAGATTTATTGAATAGTCACCAGTACTAAACTATTGAAGGGGCAAGGTTAACAAACTAGATGACGAAACTAGAGTAATTTTAATGAAACAAATTTAAATACTATATAACATGTGTAAAACTTATTTATACTAAGCATACGTGATTGCTCAAAGAGAAAGAATATTTTCCGGGAATATTTCGGCTCCCTAAATTGTAGTTGTCTCTGCACAACCCTGGTTTCATTCCACAGCATGTTCGTTCTCAGTTTTACATATTCTATACATGCATTTTTCAGCTCTGCTCTTACATTGTAAACATTTATTATTATCATCCTCATCATCCCCAAGGATTTCTTTTTTATGAGCGAGTTATTTTCTCTTGTAGCGACGACGACACCGACATTGTCGTTTATTTTACCCTTTTCATCCTCCTTTAGTTTCAACAACAGCACACAACCTAAACTTCATCCAGCTTCCGTGCCCTGGCCTTTTTTCCTGAACAAAAAAATGTCCCGCCTTTCACCGACAATAAAATTGTGTCTGTTTTTATCAGTCACCTCAACACACATGACCAACACTCGGCTCTCAACATAAATTTGGTTTCTCTCTGGGTAATCTGTAGCAGCAGTGCGTTTATCTCGTCTGCTTTCACCACCAGCACTCGGCAGTTCGAGTGAAAGTACATAATGTAATGTCACTCTCTTTCCTTCTCATTCTCGTGTCATGTCACATTTCATTTTATACCTTATTTTATCCCATTCCTCTGCGCAAAGCATCTTCAGCGGGTTTGCATGCATGTCATATTATTTATTATTAGCCTTTTCACGTCCAACATGCAAAGTAGAATACACGCAACTGGCGGCTCCACCTTCCTTTTCCCCGAATTTAAGCGACCCAAAAATATAAATAATAGACGAAGGTTAAGTGTACACACTTATTTTTATCCTTTCGAGAAGACGGAGTGAAAATTATGACGAAAATTCGAAATGTCCGGAGAAAAATCTGCATAGAAAGCAAACCCAACTTAGATGCCCAGCTAGACGGCACGCCAATCAACGAGAATCATGATGGTTTCCCTTCACCATATATCGCCGTAATAAAGTGAGGCGGATAATATGAACGCAATTTATTTTTTTCCCAGTTTTATTTGTTTTTCTCATTCTCATGTCATACGTCATCCGGGTGACAAGATCATCACCTGAACACCGACAGTGGAGAGAATAGAATAGAGTGTCTTTTTACACAGCTCCTTTTCAAAAGACTACGTGTGCTTTTCCTTTTTATTTGTGCGACAAGAAAGCCAACAACAATAACAACTGGAGTAACAGCAGCAGTTGAAAAACAAGCCATGCTATTTTTAGAATTGAGGGAAAGTTCTCTGCTCCACTTTTGCCTCTATTCTCTACTCTTGTGAGTTTTCCTCAATAAATTAATGCTCACTCGAGCAGAGAGAGAGAGAGAGAAAAGAAATTAATGGAAATTAAGTTTATATTTATTACGGTGAAAGCAAAAGGGAGAAATGCTTTTCTAATGGTAATGTGTGCGGTGATGGCTGGTTGGTTTGGTTAGAAGGATGTACTTTCTCTTGATCGTCATCATCTTGATTAGAATGAGGATATTAACAGGGCGATAGAGAAAGAAAGTATGGGAAAGCAATACCCTAGTTTCTTTGTGTATGTTCGGCTTTCTGTCCTACTACCCACGTGAAACAGGCAACGGATAAAATCGTAATGTGATTGTGTGTGAGAATCGAAAGGGAAATGGGAATTGAATGAAATGAGCAGCAGCGTTAAAACAACTGCAAATTGTGCGATGAATAGAGTGTGGAACGGAGTACAAAGTGAAAGTTGAAAAAACAATAACAGTGCTGAGTGAATCCGTTGATGATGGATGAGATATCTAAAGAAGTTGATCCCCATATTCCTCGTATTTATCTAAATTTGACAGCGTTTAGTGACTTTTTCCCCTATACTATCCTTCTCCTAAAAATTCATCTTTGTCATATTTCATCAGTCGACATACGAGTATATTTAGAAGGTCTACTACTCCGTTGCTCTGGGCTATTTATAGCTTTTCCTTTTTAAGTTTTGAAGGGTGTGGCGAATAAACCGAAAGAATGTGAAACAGCGGGCTACATGGCATTAAGGCTCGTATTGTGGCGTACAGCTTCAGATGTAGGTGCAAAAAGGAATTCAAGTCCACATCAGGCCCCAACTTTCCTGGAACTATTTTCTCTTGTGGAGGTAAAAATAGACGTTTTCTGGGGAAAGTAAAATGACACTAATGGTTGTGATGCTGGTAGCTGTTGATGGCGGTGACGTGCAAATGAAATGGGAAAAGTAATAATAGATATTATATATAGCCAGAGAATTTTCTGTCCAATTTTGGTGCTATATTTTGTTACGTGGCTGTTACCATTTTGATTGAAGATAAAAGAAAAAATTTCCCATAACATTTTTCTACAGCTTAAAAATAGCCAAGGGAAATACGTACGCCTTTGAACTTGTCTACAGAGCCGAGGAAAATCGTGGGATGATGACGTATACTGGATTAAACCAAAGGATTGGGGATTAAAATGTTGCGTCCATATTAGTTAATCTCATGTTTGATACAGAACGCAAAATGTGATAAAACGCGAACTGAGGAAAGGGAGCTCATCACCACTCATCAAGTAAAGTAAAAAGGCATGTTGAATAGTTTCACATTTAGAGAAAACAGGAAAGGGACAGATAATGTTAAAAAGGGAATGAATGACCTCTGTAAAAAAATCTGCAGGCCAAAAGAGGCTGGCAACAAACGGAATATACGTAGTGAAAAAGGAGGGAAAGCTGAAATAAATGAGCAAAAACAAACTGTTCGTTAATAAGTTTTTTTTTTTGCAGTAGCCATTTTTCACATTCTCTCGTATAACCGCTCGTACAAATAATGATAATGGAATGCTTTTAAAAGCTGGGAAAATATTTTTACAGTTTGTTTGTGGCTACTGGGCTTAAAATGGACGTCATCATCATTGAAAAAATGACTAGCTTTCTCTGTTAAACTTTCACTCAAACACAAAGTAGTTTTCAGAGCAGAGCATTATTATTGTTATGTGCATCAGTTCATTATATGCTGTCGTTCGTGGGAAAAACTTTTTAGTATATATTTTTGTGGTGGCGTTGGAAAAATAAGGAAATTCTGCTGTTATGTCATCTTTGAAAATAGCAGATTGGTTAGTGCTTTTGTTGTCATGCGTGCGTATGACTGACTGACTGAGCGAGAATTTTGCTGAGTGGAAGTTGCCATTCTTCTCCTCAAGTGGGTACTTTATTGCCAAGCAAAAAGTTACGATGTAGATAGCAGAAATCGAAAAATGGGCCTGTCTTTTGACTCTTTGGGGATGTGCGGGTGTGGGTTTTAATAGTCTGTATGATAGTTACTGACTATTCCTGTAGTCATCATAATAAAGCCCAAAACCCGGAAGACTCTGGGTAGTTTGCTCAACTCTGGTGACAACGTTATGGCACTTCAAGTGGAAACGTCGCGGCGTGTTAAGGGTTCAACGGACATCATCAAAATAATAATAGTAATATGAGGGGAAGCATTCAACTACATACATAGTTGATATTTTCTCTAACTTTAGACAGCCGAGCAGGAAATTATATGCTAATGTGAAAGCAAAATGAGAGTAGCCAAGTACTACTCTCTCTTCTCTTGTGACGGGATGCGGAGTAAGCTGAGCTGTTTGTATTTGCCAGTCTGTCACTTTTCTGTCACAAGACCAACAAAACAAAGTGTTTTCGAGCTGTTCTACACAATACTTAACTTGCTATTTCAATGATGATAGTAGCATGTATTTACGTCGTGTGGAAATGGACTGACAACAACGACAAACATCATCCTCGGTGCAGGCTGACGGCAGCATACTTTTACATATATTATCATTGTCATTATCATGTCATAACGCGCTTTTTTCAACAGGAGCAAACCATCACGTAGGTAAGTTTTCCTTTGAAGTGCCACTGCGGTAAATATAGTCACACCACTACCGTTAAACCCTGCAGTTGAATAGGAAAAAATACGGAAAGCGAATGCTAGAACGCAGCTGAAAGCTATGGCCAGAATTACGAAACTCAAATGCAGGAATTGGAATTAAGTTGGTTCCTTTTTAATAGTTACAAATATAAAGCTGATGAAGCAATAACCAACAAATAATAATATAGGGCTTTGATATTTCCAGTTTTACACAATGGACAAATTGGCATTTTCCACATTTACCAACTCAACATTTGTGTGAACAGCTCCAAAGTTGTCGACGTTTGTACAGCCTAAAAAATGTGAGAATGATGATGGCAACGTGTCATATTCGTAGGCAGTATTTTTGTCGAGACGCTTATGCATTTCCTTTCGTTCGTGGAATTTTCATTAAAGTGGCGGTTGTCGCAGCGGTGAGCTGAGCACTCAACTTGCCAACAGCACCATCGTCGTATTTTATCCGTTCACTTTACATTTACTATTTTCCGCTGTTTGGAGTTTTAACCAATGAGGTATAATGTTTTAACTGTCTACATGGCATTTCCCTGGTTTTATATCCGCTGCCGTGAATGTCCCAACATCAACAACTTCGCCCCTGCTTTGTGGTTATCCGTTACCGCGACCATACTTTCTAGAAATGTTTTTTAACACGGCTCTAATTAGCTTTGATAATAGGTTTGTCATTATTCCCAACGTTTCTAATAGGATTTTCCGTCATCACACTCGAAACCTTCTGCGATTTTCAACTATGCCCCCGTTATGGTCATAGGTTAGTTCGATTCAATTTTTTAACTAATTGGATTCGTAAAGTCTCGAAAAAATCAATGTTTTCATTGCAATGGCCTTGTATTATTTATCTCTCTGACAGTAGCATTTATTTTTCCAATTGCAAATGGAAAAATTGGTAGAGAAAATTCTGAGTAACGACCCCATTCGTTTTAGTGTTTGAATATTCATCAGTTCTAGGATTCTGTGAGTGAGCAGCCTTTTCTGGGAATATGAATAGGACATCCATTTAACCTTCACACTCGGTCTTAATGATATGCTCTTCTGCTCACTTCTTTTGTGTGTAACTCGGAGTCATTGAAAAGGAAAAATAATAGGCTTTTCTCTTCAGCTGCTCTGCTCACTAGGCAAGCGCTCGAGTAGCTATGAAGGTGCGTTGTTAGCTGACACAATACATCTTTCTGTTTTGGTGACAAGGGAACTGTCTAAGGTGACAAGGTGTTTGCTGTGTCTAAAATAAAAAGCACCCAAACGAGATTCATTTACATTTTTCAGAAACATGTTTTTTCCCGTAGGATCAATTTTATTTACGACTAGCATCCCAGTCTCTCACCTTGTGAGTGCTGCTAGGTATGTCTATCGATTATCCACTTTGGCTCCTTTTCAACCGCCACAATATTTTTTCCAAATGAGAAGAGCACTCTTTTGCTCGCCTAAAAAATTGATATAGGCAATAAACGTTCATGAAAAATAAAATTTTTGCTCCGTGTCAGGGTATGAAGATGAATTTTTTCTTGCTATATATCCCAACTAAAACTCTGATGATGATGCCCGTTTTTTTCTGCCACGAAAATTGCTTTTGAATAATGCCAGCATTAACAATAGTGGCACTGGTGATCAGAATGAAGAGGCTTACAAGATGCATGCACTTACTTTCCCCTCTTCTCTTTACACTGCTGCCTGTCTCCACTCTCCACAGCCAACACAATCCAACCAAATCCACTTTTTATCCAGTTTACAATATTTACCTACTACAGCACCAACCCCACTCACTCAGTTTTAGAGCCAACTGCTGAGATTATCAATAGGAGCTAGTAGGGAAAGCTATAAAGCTTTGGGGAAAGTGTGTGAAGGCAGTGCTTTCTCCTAACAGATTCCCTCTCTCCAACCAATCTCCTTATAAAAGCTAGACAATCTTCTCTAGTAAGTTTGTCCTTGTACTTTCTCCGGCTCATCCTCTAACAAATATTTACCATTCTTCTCATTATCAGCTGCTCAACAAACCAAATTGAATAGTACACCTTTCTGCATTCCTATCTCCTTCTATTTTCTCCAGAGAAAATCCATCCAGCTAAAACTCTGCACCAATTTCCTCAGCCATCAAAAAAATACGACAAAACCTTCAAAATAAAAATATTATGTGAGCTGCTTTAGCTTCTTGTACATTCCTCCCATCTCCTCCGCGTTCTCCTATTCACTTTCATTCTACGTAGCTGCTTTACATACTACGACGACGAGAACAGCCTAGACGATGATTGAAAACGATGGAAATATTTTTATTCAAGATGATGACCGTGTCTCCTTCTTTCTCTTCCCTATCCATGAATTTTTCATCGCATTTATAACTTTCGCTGGTGGCTGCGCAATATTTAATCCGTGTCGTGCATTCTTGTTTCTGCTTTCTCCGCATCTGAAAATTGTTTTCCTGGGGCACTCCAAGATTTTCACACGGTAAATATCCACAACTCCCTCTCTACCTGTGTACAAAGGGGAGAACGAATGATTCTCATCTTCATCACGAGAAGTGAGTTTTCGTGGACTCGGGGGAATTAAGACTGCTCCCATGCTCGCACACGCACACCGTCTGCAATTGGATACGTCACAAAAGATTTTCAAGAAAAAGTAGAACGAAACCGAGTAGTTTTTTACCTTGAGCAAAAATCATTTATATGGCTATAATATTGTCGAGGCGTAGTGGTAATAAAAAGAAAATAATAATAATACTAAAAGCAATGGCATTTCTAAAGAGAAAGTGAAGCGACATGGGTTTGCGGAATGATTTACTGCTGAGCGGTGGAAATAATACGGGCAAATATAACGAGAAAGCAGTGATAGTGTTGCTTCCGTACGATTGTGAAACTTTTTTATGATATCCAGGAATGCTGACAAAGAAGCTGGGTCCATTGTCCGAAAAACTTGCACCCCTTACAGTCCTTCGAGCAAATTGAAATAAAAAATGTTCATTGAGATTTTGGTAAAAATTTATCCAGACAATTTATTTTGAAAATAATAGAATCTGAAAGACTTGTCAAAGTATATGGAAGTGATTGCGACCACGAAAAGTTTTCCTTGTAAGCGTAACACTATTATATAGTTCATAAAAGGCAGCGGAGCGTTAATTCACCACTTACTGCTATTATTATTGCTGTCGAAAAGACCAGCAGCCGCAGCAGCAAATTCTGTAAAAAGAGTGGATTTTCTTCGGAGAGCGACATTTGTGTCTAGCAAGCAAAAACCAGGTTGAAAATACAAATGCAATTAGCAATAATAAGTACATACATGCATCGTTATGGCCCTATGATACGACTATGATTTCTAAGATTTTAGATTGGGTGATGATGACTTTCGAAATCGACTTGCGGTAATGTGTAAAGATGCTGGTGGAAGGACGGGGAAAGAGATTGGAATTTTCCCCAGGAAATAAAGTTCTGTCTGCTATGTGAGTCATTGCACTCACTCGATGATCTGTGGACAAAAGTACGGATTGGATCACACATTTCCACGGGAGAATATATACATATTTTCCACCTAATATATATACAAGCTAAACTATGATCACCATCATCGAGCCAAGTCTCTTATCGCTTCCACTGCTTCAACCTCCCTTGCATACGACAACTAAAACTCGCTCTTAATAAGTCATTTGCCCTTTGGCATTTTCTCGCGCGTGTTTATCAAAAAACTCTACTCTTTGACATTTGCGGCTTGTCCCCTTCACTTCATCACCTAATAGCTCTCAACCAAAGTGAAATGAATAGTGAAATGAATGAGAGAAAGCCACAACGAAGTTGGTGGAAACATTTTGAAATATTTCATCATCTATTCTCTCGTTCCAGGGCATGCACCCGCTCGTTTTAACTCTTTCAACAAATGCCTTTTTTAATTTCTAATTTTGTTCTCGGTCCCGAGTTAGGGCATTTTTTCCTAATTCTAGGAAAATTAAAAAAAAATCAGAGATAGGATTGTCACCTGCTACAATTCCTCTCCCAAAATGAGTCGTTCTCATCCTGACTTCTCGACTGTCTTTTTTCTTTTCTTCATCTCCTTCTTGAACAAATCTGATTATATCGTTTTTAAGTAAACGAACCAGTAAAAATATAAAAATGGAGTTTCTTTTTCCCTGGGATATTATGTACCTGAAGAAATGGATGAGAAGATGAAGAGTTTTCTGCAAACGGAGTTGACTAGATGGTTGGGGAAAATCCTGTCTTAAAAAGCCTGTTTTGCTTGAGCTGAGGTGTTTCCGCTTGGTCAAGCGGCAACTTTATCTTTTCTCCTTTTTTCGCTCTCAAGACTTTGCTTCTTCTCTTGAGGAGACACCTAGTTTAGATATGCCCATGTAGTTTCACTTTTTAAAAAGTGTACAACTTGCTACACTAGCATCCTACATATTTTTATTATTTTCCGAAAAGAAAAGTCGCTAGCTGCAGCTTCTGGAGCTGATTGTGTCTTTTTTTGTGCACATAGAAGCCAGGAGCTGCAGCGGACTACTGAGCTGTGCTTAAAAACTTTCTCCTCTCTTTTTTCTCTTTCTCTTTTCAGAGATTACCTAGAGTTTTACACTTGAGCTGAGAAAAAATACTTGAACGAAACGAAGTCATTTAAGTTGTGTAAACTGACACTCGGTTACGTTTTAAAGAAAGAAAATGAAAGCAAGTGAATGAAAGCACGACAGAGAGGAAAAAGATAAACGAGGATACTTAATGATCATCACTCCACTCGTTGTCGCTCAAGTGGGAGCTGCTGGCTGTTACTTTAGAAAGTTTTTTTTAAATTGCTCTCTTGTAAAAAATAATTGCTTGGAACGACGAGTTTGATAAATGGATATGATATTTTTAGAAGAGAGTAGGACAGATGAGTGTCATCATCAATATTGTTAAATTGGTTGTTGACCATTTGCTAAATTTTTGTCTTTTCTTTGCAGAATTTGCGAAAGCTTCAAAACTTCAACTCGCTGATGGGCGTGGTGGGCAGCTTAAGTCATAGTGCCTTAGCCAGGCTTACGAAAACGATGGAGTGTGTGCCAGGTGAGGAGAAGAAGGCCCTTGCGGAACTCACGACACTTGTGTCCTCCTCCAACAACTTTCGACAGTACCGAAGAGCACTGGGACAGTGTAAAGGATTCAAGATTCCCATTCTGTAAGTAGCAACACAATAACAATCCTAAAAATAGAACCTCATTCAACAAGAAAATCTATCACGGGAAAACAGACATGCAAGTTTTTAGAATCATGTGACGAGACTTTACAAAATCGAGGGCTTCCATTGTTATTTTCACTCCGTAAGTCTGTAGCTTGATACTAATCTCGCGAACGGGTTTAGTGCACCCCGGTTCTGTAAGATTCTCCATGACAGACTCAGAACATGTTTTGTAACGTGTGGAAAAATTTGGGATGGTAGAATGAGAGGAGCGTCAACAACAATAACGTCCGTGTCAAGTACACTGTTAATAATACTACCAGCACATCAGTGCCGAGTCCTTGTAGAGTAAATAGAAAAACTGGCAAAAATAATGAACAATTTACCCTTCGTCGCTTTCACTCGCACTTTGCTTTTCCTCGTGTATGTATGTACCTTGTGCCCCTCTATTTTCCCTTGAGTGAAATCCTCTTTCCCTTTTTCCACTTGACTTTACTTTCTCCATTTCATTAACTTAAAAATCTTTAGCTGGAAAGCTGTAAAGAACAGAAAGACTTTATCTCATTTTCTGGAGAGAAAACTCTGACGTCAGAAACTATTTTATCTTTTCCTTTGATACTTTAAGCTCATTTTACACAGATTTTATTGTTGTTGTTGTTTTGTTCCCAGTTCCCTCTGCCAAAAATAGAATTTTAGTTCAAAATAAACCACTGCCTTTAAAATAGTTTGTCATTGCCGCAGGACTAGAATTAACGAGAAGGCTTATAAACTCTCTTTCTGAATGCATAAAATATTTTACGGAAGTTTGGAGAAACTCGATGAGTTTGCAGGGGAATTCTCTGACTCATTAAAATTATTTTTCGGCAAAGTTCTCGATTTTGTGGGTGCTTTCTTGTGCTGGTATATACATGCCAATTCCCTTTGGTGGAATATTCCCGCTCCACTTTCACAGGAGAATTCTGGAATCTTGGCAGGCGGGTGGAAACAGATTACGTAATTTCTAGTACAGTTATTGTTGGAATGGAATTGGGCCAATAATAATTATTATGATTACAGTTGTCTACTGTTATTAAAATTGTGTGGTCTTGTTAAACGAGCTGAAGAAAGTCTCTACCGAAAGTTTAGGAGAAAGTTGGATAACTTTACAGATTAACATGCCGAGTTAGTTTCGCAGTTGTAAAGAAGTGGGCTCTATCATCATCCCTCAACAAGATGAAAACTTGTGGCTGATTACTTCCCTGAATTCTCGTAACTTATTAGCATTTAAGCTGTATTCGCATTGTCAACTTGTGATGCATTCGAAAGATAATCCCTGTCATCAGATCGTGTATTGTCGAGATTCTTGTATAATAGTGGTGCTGTGGAATGGGCAGGTAGAGGAATAGGTTAACATGCATGAAAATATCAAACGCAGATCGTCATAATGTGATCCAATATCATATTTACATAATCATTCTGTTTTTGTCATGTTGACAGCATGTCATGTCTTTATCGGCTACAAGCAAGGTCTCGTCTTTACTGCAATCCCCTTTACTGCTCTACAACCCGACTTGTTCCCCTGTTCACATCTAAACACTTTATTTTTAGACGCTGAACTTTTGCTCTCCTGTCGCTGTCGTCCTTGTCTCATTCTCATTAAAACATATTACGCGTTATCTCTACACTAGTCTCTACTGATCTCTCTATAACATTAACCAATATTATAGCCGCTTTTGATTATCAAATATTACTGTAGCTTTGAAAGACGAATAGATTGTGATGTATTGCTTTCAAATTCATCAAAATAATTTTGGTATCTTGAAATAAATTTCGTTCTTATTTAGTAGTTTAAAAGTAGTTTAGTTAATCCGTTAAAACAGTCAATTGTAAAGCGGCTGCGAATTGACGTGCTACTATAGAGAAAGTTGGCTACAACCAATCAATCACCGTGCGCATATGCCTTTCTTAATATTCTGTCTAGACATTCTCGAATAAAATAAGACCAAAATACCATTAGTTTCTTAAAGCATATTTCATCCAGTGGAAAATGAGGGAAGTCATTTAGCATCATCATCACATCATGTACTATGTTCTCCTTGCTCGATACAAGCCGTTGTTCCTCTTGTGTCTTCTCAAAAGAAAACAAGAACAAAAGGCATGCAAACAAGGCATTAAAATAACAAGAGCATTCATTACTGGCTTGATCATGATTCCTCGTCCTCATCATCGTAAATGATATCCTGTTGTGTTGCGTTTTTACTTGTCACTTCCCAGAATTTACGGAACAAGCTGGCTGCATAAAGGCAAAGGGCTATAGTTTTGGCATCTATTTCCTGTGTGTCTCTGTTCATCGTCTATGTAATGTAGTCTGGAGTGTAATAATAGTTAATTAGGTCGTGTCATGAAACAATAGAGAAGCAGGCATGGCAGGGGATTGGCAGTGAAATTAATGCAGGATACTTGGCCATGATTATGGCTACAATGATGAATTAGCTGAATAATGCTAATGACACCAGTCAAGGATTTGCAATGTAACACGATTCAGACAGGTATTTCGCTATACGTTTGTCTGTCCGTCCGTCTATCCAACTTCTTACATCAGCGCACAGTCTTTTCATTTCTATTGATTGATTGATTGAGTTTTATTGCGGATCATAATGGTTGTACAGTGAGGAGTATAATGTTGTTAAGCTATACATTACAGTACAAAGATCCATATACTACTAGTACGAAAGTTTAAAAAAAAATATATATGTAGTCAAATGTTTCATAATATTACATCTTTACAAACAAAATTATTATGCCATGGATGTTTCGGAATGAGGGAAAAAAACCCGTAGAAATTGAAAAAAAAACCTCTTGTGAGGAAAAAAAAGGAGCAAACAAGATGATTGGAGTGAAAGGAGAAAAAAAACCTCATTCAGTAAGAGAGAAGCTCTTACCCCATTCAGCCCACATCCATCTTGTCAGTATATTCATAAAATTTAATATTTTACATAACAGAATTAGCATAAACATTATATAAGTCAAAAGGACATTCATCATTTTGCTTTGTCAGAAGTAATTCACGCCACGACTTGTACAGAGACGATTTTAAAAGAATATTCGAGTTGAAAATGTTTGCTAAGATTGGATTTTGTGTGACACACAGGCGACCAATTAGAGATGAGATGGCTTTCCGACGCAGCGCGTTGAAATCATTCAGGGCAATGTCAGTAAACATTTTACTTGCACTAGATCTTCTGGAAAAGCCAAAAATAATACGACAAGCATCATTATAGGCAACGTTAACTGTCTTGAGTAATCCAACTTTCACCGGACACCATAAACTAGCACAGTATATGTTGCTAAAATATGTCATGAAAATGTATTTTTTCACTTCAAAACTACATGATCTGAATCGTGAAGCTACCATATTTGCCTGAGCATAAAGGTCTCGCCTCCTTCTCAACAGCTCATCACAATCTCTGTCCCAACAACTAATCTCATAGCCAAGATACTTCACACTGTCTGCGAACTGAACCACTCGTCCACAAAATTTAATAAGTGGTCGAGCATAGTCCATCCACCTTGGTATAAAGCACTGGATAAAAGTTTTTGCAGGGTTGAAAGAGAGCTTGTGACTTCTTGCAAATTCTTCACATACTTGAAGAAGCTTTTTCATAGCCTGTATGGTGGTAGTAAGAAGAAGGACATCGTCGGCATATGTACATACATTGCAGATTTCCGACCCCGCCCTACATCCTAAACCAGTGTTCCGCAAAGCTATGCAGAGGTCGTCCATAAAAACAGCAAAATATTTTGCACTGTTTACACCACCCTGTTTAACACCTCGCCGAACTGGAAACGGTTCTGACAATGTATCTTTCCAACGACACACAAAACACTGTTCATTAAACCAAAACTGTAGCAGCTTTAGCGTTTCCCAATCAAAACCCCTATTACATAACTTTTGGAGCAGTGTATCGTGGCACACATTATCGAAAGCAGCTGTGGCATCTAGGTAACAAAGATAAGCTGGGGACCCTTGTCTCACATAATGATGTGCAATTTGCCGTGCTGTAAAAACTGCTGTCTCTGTCCCTACACCCCGCTTGTACCCAAACTGATTTGAGACTGTCTCCATATTCACATCATATTTATTTGAAATTAGGAGTTCAAAGACTTTAGACAGAATCGTAGCAAGCGCGATAGGTCGATAATTCTTCACTATTTTAGGATCCAATCCTCTGCGTTTGAGTATTGGTATAACTATAACATTCATAATCGACCCCGGTATGAAGGAGTGACTCAAACAGGAATTGAACAGTTTCGCTATTACAGAGTTTATCGTAGATGAAGCATTCTTCAATGATTCTGCTGTTATTTTATCCGAGCCGGGGGCCTTGTCAGATTTTAATCTACTGATACAGGTACCTACATCACTTGAACTGACGCGGAATATTTTAGCTTTCCGACACTTCGCAACGGCACACTTATGATCACACAAGTTATCCGAAGAGAACATGCTCTGATAATGCTCCCTCCACATTTTACACACCTCCTTCTCTCCACTAGCATTCCCTACTTTTTCAGAGAAGTTAACAGTTGTAGCTTCATAAGCTTTAATGTGAGTCCAAAAGTTGTAGAAATTTTTCCCCTCAAAAGATTTCACAAGGTGCTCATCGAAGATTTTCTTTTCGTTCCTGCGAACATTTTGAAGAGCACGTTTAAAGTCTTTTTGACTCGTCTTCATGGGTGTAAAAAAGTTGTTACAGCGCCCACCAGCCAGCCAAAGTCGATAATTTTCTTTGTACACGTTATAAGACTCTTTAACACGATCATTCCAACCAGCAATTTGCTGGTGCCTATGCTTTCTCCGTTGATTATCATGGCGACGGGCAACAAAAGCCTCTGAACTGTGCAAACAGGAAACCAAAATGTCACAGTAATCAATTAAGTTTTGCTTGTGTGCATTATTCTCACATCCAACGCACGAGCAAAGATTCCATTTGTCTAGCCGGGTTAAAAATTCGTCTGTCTTATACGTGTACATCTGTCGCAGGTTTGGCGTTAGTCGCTTCCAGTTAATTCTACTCTTCTTTGTGTCATTACCTAAACTGGAAGATTTCAATGTTTTTATATTAAGATCTACTGAAAAATGAATTGGTCTATGGTCACTTGGTGTGACAATATACGGCAGTGTGATGGCCTTGACGTTTTGAAGTAGATCATTGGTAATAATGACGTGGTCAATCCAGCTTGTAGCACCGCTCCCTTTACTTGAGAACGTAAAAGTGTCCCTTGGCAAGTTATCAATGTCTACTAACGAACCAGAGTTATCATCACAAAATTGTTGGAGCTCTTTGAAATTAGGATGGTGCTTACCGATATTAAAATCACCTGCAATAATCACTGGGCCACTATGGTTCATCACTAAACTGCCAAGCTTTCCAAAATATTCTGAAATAAGCTGAGCATTACTATTTACATTCACTGGGAAATATACATTTAACAGAAGAACTTGTACGTTGTCAACTTCAAAAATTACTCCTAGAATGCGCTTGTCGGTCTGGTCAGTCTGTAAAACAGAATTCACAAACTTCTTGTTAATTAAATATGCAAGACCCCCATACGGGCGTCCTGTCAGTGACCTATCATTGGGCATTGAGCTAGATGAAATCACAAAATAATTGTCATTCATGAAAAGAAATCGTTCTTCAAAACTAAATAACCATGTCTCCTGAAGCATTACCACATCATAGTCATTTACCACATTACAGAGCCAGGCACTGTTAGATTTGATGCCTTGGCAGTTCCATGTTAGTATTTTAACTGTCATCTTGGCTCTTATCTGCTCCACTTGGGCGATTTTCTCGTTCGTTCTTGCTGCGAAAGAAGCGCCTAATGATTAAATCATTTGGCCAATTTTCAGCTTTCATGATGTCAACGTCATTTTCTCCTTGAAGACAAATGTCCACTCGAAACGAAGCATAACTGTCATATCGTGTTTTAAGTTTCTCAACTTTCTGCACCTTCCAACCACGCTCTTCTTCACAATACTTGCGAATTTCCACATGACTTGTGTCAGGAGTACAACGAGAAACAAAAATGGAAGAAACGGTCACTGGTTTGACCGTCTTTATTGTTGTAGATTGGGAGGAGCCAACAGTTGGAGGAGTTCTCCTCCTGGACGTTTTTACTTTCCATTCATTTCCACGAGTACCAACTAAATGGACAGGATGTCTTCTGTCTGAAGGACTGAGCTGTTCAGGTGGAACAGAGCGACGATTTTCTATGACACCAGGTTGATTCAGATTCCTTGTCGCCTTTGGTGGAGGCTGTCTCCTAACAGGAGGGGTTTCCTTTGCGGCATTTGAGTAACTTTTAATATTCGTAGCAGTTGCTTGAATATTCGAAGTTGTTGTGGTTAATTTTTCAGATGTGTCATTAACGGATTCTTTAAGCGACTTTATCCAGTCAATAACCTCCTTGTAGGACTTGTCGATATCCTCCATTTTCTTGTTGACTGAGGCAATCTCAGAACGCATCTGAATCTCATCCTCCAAAGTGTCTGGAACAAAGCACACTCGACCAAGATCTACTGCTGAGAAGATTACATTTTTTCCTTCCCAGTCAAGAGCACTGATCACTTTCAACAACTCTATGATAACTGTTTCTTTTGCTGCAACACCACTTCGAACAGATTTTCTAGTCAAGGTGATACCAAGTGAGATAAGTTTATCTCTGGCATTGGAAATCTCCTCCTCATTGTAGAAACGAGCAAAAACTAATGCCACATTGTCCATTGACTTGCCTGTATTCAAGGCATGCGTAGCAGAAGTAAGAAGTTCAGACACTACATGAAAAGGCGGAGCGTCTTCACCCATTGTATCTACTATACATTCATGCTACAAGCAAAAACAAGAACTGAGCTGACTAGTCACTGATGAATATTCACTATATCTTTCAAAATTGAGCTAATCTTGACCAATCATATCTGTACAAAGTTGATGGAGGTCAATAGGGTCAAGTTAATTATACTTACAATTTTTTTACAACATAAATACAACAATTAAAAAAATAAATATATGAGACGACAAGATCAGCAATACCGTTCACGGCAGCACGCACCTTCCTTTTTTCTATATACTTAAGATATATATTTCTATATACTTAAGATATATGTGGTTCATTAAACCACAAACTTATAATTACAGTCACCCACGTGATGACTTTATAAAAATGTAAATGTCCAAACATCAGGGTCTGTCTTGTGGTTTGAGCCACCTTCCGACATGTTCGTCTTAAATATTTACTATGGTATCGTAAATAAGCCATGAGTTGAAAAAGATACCGATGAAAACAGGTGGGTGGAGCGGTGGTCTTACTCGTCAATCAATGAAGCTACTCACCCAGAAAAAAATTGAAACTCGAGAGTATTTTTTTGAATCCCCCATGATTATGACCTTATAAAGAAAATGGGGTCATCCATTGCGATGACAGATAACGCAAAGATTCCATTTTCGTTCACATGACAATATTCCTCAATTGTTTGTTTGTCGTCCTGAACACACGACGTACTAAATGAATGCCCAAAGTTGAAAATAGTACTATTCTGGAAATAAGAAGAATAAACTACTTTCTTCAGATTCATAAAACTTTATTTTTATTTTCTAAAGGCAAGACTTTTAAAACGAAAAAGTTTTGACTACTTTCAAGTCACAGAAGACTGGCAATTCTGTCCATTAAATTAGCTTTCTATTCGCTGTTTATTTAAACGAAACCACAGAGGTACATAATATATATATGTGAGGAAGAAGAAAGTAGAAAGGTGAAAGTTGTGCTGCCATCAGCACTATTGTTGTCAGATTGGAGCATTTAATGTGAAGGAAATGTTAACAAACTTAAGTTAAAATTAAATCAACATTGCTTTCTGGATCCTTCCACTTTCTTCGTCCAGAGTTTCAATAGCGAGAAAAGTACTTTGCAAAACTTTTCCTCCGTATTCTCAGGAATAAGAAGTTGGAATATTAAGGAAATTTAGGAAAACAAGTAGAAACTCTGGTAAAAAAAATTCAGATGGGTGATGAGCATGTTAGCAAAATAATGATTCAGGTTTCTTATTGCCCTTCCGTTGTTATTACTTGTAGACTTTTATTTCGTTTCTCATCGGGGAAAATAATTGCTTTTGGAGCTCTCTTTTGACTTTATTATGTTGAGGACGGTAGGAAGTTGAAGCATTCATCATTGGTCATAAAATACCATAAAATGTGTAGCCAAAAGCTAGAAATCAGTCTCCAGAAATATGAGAAATATATTTGTAGAGACTAAAGCGTGGTAAGCTCTGGAAGTAAGCGATATTTTTTCATTATTTTCGAAATATTTTCGGCTTATGGTATCATTCCTATAAAAGGGTAAGCAGAGGCGTATTAAAAATAGTTTCCAGTTAACTAGGCAAACTAATTTAGGTAAATAAACAGTAATTGATGTAGAATATGGAAAAAGAACGCGAACGTGAAAACAACAACCCAAATATAAAAATCGACTTATTGGAGCTAATTGAAAATCAATCTTGGAGAAATATCACAGGGCTCTATACGGGGACAATAAACTTACCAGAAACCGTAATGTAAATAGGATGATATTTGGCAGCGAAATATGTTTCGTAAAATGGGCATTTAGTATTCCTAGTTATTGATTACCAATACCAGATGAATTTTCAAGGAAAACTGCCAAGTATCTGGAACCGGCATAAAGTGTAGTGTATCTCTATCCAATCCGGTCTACCAAATGGTTTCTCTGTTTACTTTCGCTTCTCCTCGAATTTCGCAAATGATCATTTCATTTTGATTTCGATCATGATGGTGGAGGTTGAGATAGTGGCGGTGATGGTGGTTTTGGTTGGGAAAAGTAGATAAAATAAATAATGTTGAATGCACATTTTTCAGTCCACATCACCGGTGGAATACATCTACATATTATACGCGCGGGATATTTAGTTGCTATGCTAAATCAAATATTTGAGTTCGGTTTATCGGCTTCCGTAGAGAGAGGAAAATGAGCACTCCTTTGATATGGGTATTTTTGTAGCATAATATGTCATCGTTTTCGCAACATGCCATTGCATACCACCGCATATCGTCATGTCATCATCCGAATACCTACTATAGATGCATAATTTAAATCAGAGTGAGACAGACGGACAGTGAGACGGATACCCCAAAGTTCTAAACGATCGTCTTTCTCGATCAAAAGGTTCCGGTCTTTTAGTTGACTGTTTACTTTGCTGACAAAATGCGATTGAAAAATATGTGGTGACAAAATTGGAAAAGCCTTATAGAATAGACCTGCTGATTTATTAGTATGCATTGCTTTCAGACGTTTATAGATTCTATTTTACGTTTACAGATTAAAATGAAAAAAAAAAGGATTCCGTATTTGTGTACTTATGTGTACAAGCATTATCGGTAAATATTTAAAATTTAATCATTCAAAATGTACACTACCCTCATGTGATTTATTTGTTTGTTTGCTTCCAGTGGTGTCCATCTCAAGGATCTCATTTCGCTCCATACCGCGCTGCCCGACTACGTCGAAAATGGATTGATTAACGTAAGAATGTTAAGCTTGACTCCAGTTTCTGATCACTCGTACAAGTTGTTACATGTATTAACCAATAAGAATTGCAATTAGCCGTACTTCTCCATCAATTTCATAGGAATATTTGCGACAGACGAACATACAAATGTCGCACCTTCATCTTCATACCTCTTAGGCCGCTTATAGAAGGAGAAAGCAAATAGAAGGGTAGAGGTCCACAAGCAATAACCGTAAAAGCCATTGTCGCAAAACTAGTTACAGCCTCAAACAGCTAGTTTTGCATCCAGTTTTAACTTCCCCATGTGACGAAATGAGATTTTTACAACTTTCCATCACTGTGACATTCAGTGTTAAGTGTTAGTGGGGGAGCAAGTTGAATGCATAACAAATTGCGTGTATCCTTCTGAATACAGGAGAAAGGGTACAATAAAAGCAATTATTTTCAGAAGAAAAAGGGCTGAGCAGAAGAGCATCTGATCTCCACGTCACCGTCCTCCAGCTTTTTAATGTGTATGACTGACTGAATGAATGAATGCATAATTCTCCCGTTTCCTCCCGAGTCACTGATTATTAATTAAACCCAAGCTAATTTTATGTTCACACTCAGCCTGCAGCAGGCACAGTCGTTAGGTTAAACTTTAATAGGCAATTTCAATTCAATGGCTGGAG
Organism: Sinella curviseta; assembly: GCA_004115045.4. NCBI lineage: Eukaryota > Metazoa > Arthropoda > Collembola > Entomobryomorpha > Entomobryidae > Sinella > Sinella curviseta. The sequence goes on along the minus strand of CM023202.3, from coordinate 14,006,205 downwards.
AAATAAGAAAGCAGGTAGAAAATGCAAGGAGAAAGCTCATGAATGGAAATGGACGTGATAGCAGAGCAAATAGACAGGTAGGATGGCATCGCCAGGATTTCGATTGTATAATTAATTTACTAAAATAAAACGAGCTCGACGAAACTTGCTCGCAGGCCGACTCTGGAAGCTTACTTAAGTTTTTAAGAGATAGATACTGAAAATGTTCTAATGTTGACATCTTTGTGAAGGAACATACAATAACGGAGCATTTTGCATACGTCAGCGTTGACGGCATTCGTTCCTATTCTTAAGTCACGATAAGAAAGGATATGTGCCGCGTTTCAGTAGTATTTACATACATATTAAATGCATATATTATGCTTATTTTTTTATTTGTCATCTGCTTAAATGTAAACGACCCGTAATTTTGACAATTTTGAATTTATATCTGATTGCATTCATTATTAAATTTCAGTTTCGTAAGATGACTCAACTCTATCTGATTTTCAAGGAGTTACAAGACCTGCAAAAGTCAATGCCACCTGCAGAAGCAAACATCGACCTACTAAACACGCTCAAGGTACTCTTTTGAATTACTGTATTTTAAACGCGATGTAGTTGGAAAACAGCTAAAGTTGTCACTATATTTCGCGTGCTGGTTATTTATCAGTGAATAAAGTCAATATCAATATCAATATCAGTACGTACCCAATAGCACGAATAGAACAAGAAAATCAAATACCTACGCTTTACATCTGACCTACCTTTCTTCCATCTCTGAATTTCTTGGCACGATATCAGCCAAGCAAGAAATGTCATTTTTTATATCTCGCACAACGTTCGACGTGAGGAGAGTCGTAAAATATTTTATAGAACAATTTTTCATTGCAAATTTAATACGCGACCTGCAGTCGTCATAAAAAACCATAAGTGCTCGCAACAGCTATCGCTACTATACTCCACACTGCTAAACCGACATTTTTTATTGTGGATTCAGCGTGTCATTTTGATTCAATACGCCATTTAATAAGCCATACACACTTGTCAGCTGCTTTCTCCTGCCGGTAATCAATCATGTCTCATTTTATTTTCTCTCCACACAACTCTATCTTCGTCTTCGCCAGTTCTCCTTGTCTTTCTCTGACTTGCTTTCGCCCTGCCCGTCATCCGAATGACATCCTGTCTTGTTGTATGATATTCTCTCCACGACGGACCTGTCGTTAGTCGTTACCCTGATGAAAGAACCCAGCCACTTGATCACCATCTCCTTCTTCTCCTTCCTCGTCTTTCTTTTGCGCAGTCATCCATCCTCATCCATCAAAGTATCATTTTTCACAAAGTCAGCAAAAAATGTAGTCATTTGCAGACAGCAAGAAGACGCTGAACGCTTCACCTATTTCCATTGGAGAAAGCAGCAGAGAGAAGAGATGGATGGCTCTATAATGAAGACGCTGATGAGCAAGAGAAATGGAGAGGTTGATCATTTCGCTACTGATGTAATAATGAACCTCGGAACAAAAAATATTATCTTCCAGAGTCGGTCAAATACCCGGGTAATGGTACAACATGGTTGGTACCCTGTTGGGAGAAAGCAGCTTAATCCTGTAAAACCCTAGAATTGAAATACTACAAACCGGTTTAAACCTCAATAAAAAAACCGTGACTAATTAGCAATTGCATTCCCTGCGAAATATATGACGAGTTGCTGAAGCTCTGCCCGTCAAGTTGAGATCGTTGCTCTTTTACTTTGTTACGGGTGCGTCCTTTTCGCTTATGTCATCACAACGGCACAATTCCAATTTAATGATGTCTACATTACGTACAGCCATATCTCTAACAATTCCAGTGAATTTTCAACTATCCAGCAGACGAAGCCGAGAGAAAGGCACAAAACGAAACGAGCACAATATTTTTTGGGTGAGCTAGCAGCATTCGAGACTCTTTTCATGCTTTCCTCTGAATTCTCTGGACCTTTTGACTTCAGAGAAAAATTGGCGGAGAGCATAATTGGGAAGCCAGCAGAAGTATTTCCTATTGTTTCCCTTTCGACACTCTCCTTTGCAATTTTCAAGTTAAAAGGCTCTTTGCCTCTACACATACATAGTTAGATAACTACTGGTGATTATAATTTGGTTTTATAACGTATTGTATAACCAGTTCTGTGTTCGACGAAGATACTTTATAATAATTACTTACTCGAAGGGAAAACTACGTCTTCACTGAACGATGTAATTATACCAGCGTCGCCACATTTTTTATTGCTAGTATTATAATACACATTCCCTTAAAAACCGAGTATTTCGCCAAAAAAAACCGGGCACATCCGGGTAAAATGAGCTTCTGAGGGCGTTGTTCATACTCATGCATGCAAACGGTTAAACATGTCGAAGATAGAGGGTTATAAAGAATCTAAAACCCGAGCGGTTTTGATTTACCGGTCCTGTCTAAAGTTGGGAGCTGTAATGAAATTTCTAGTCTATCATTTAACAGCAGGAAATTAGCTCCGAAGAAATTACTAAAAACAAGTGTGCTGATTTTACATGACTGGTAGACCACCTACCAATTTCGTCAAGAAGCCTGAATGCTAACTAAATGCTGAATAAAAAATTGTCAAAGGGAAAGTTGTGTCAAAAGACGCTCACAAGCCATGTTTTTCTTTGGCTACTTCGGTACTTTTCTCTTTTTCTTAAAATGGAAATCGCAGCTGGTGACCGTGTTTGATATCCCACAGAGAAAATTCAGTGCACGTGGCCACCCCCGCATTATTATTATTTGTCAGATCAGAGATCAGAGAAGAAAAAAGGGCAATGATTTTTTCTCCTTTTTTGATATTTTTAGATCAAGTCAATCAATTAATATTTCTTTATATTTTTCTGCCTCAGCTGTCGTTGGATTTCAACTATTCAGAGGACGAAATCTACGAGCTTTCCTTGGCCAGGGAGCCGAGAGCTTCAAATTCGGTAAATATTATCAAGATAAATTAGCGTTGTTGTTTGTCGTCCGCATTTGTTCGGACTCTAGAATGTGACTATGATTGATTTTTGTGGCTGTTCTTCTGCGCAGATATCGCCAACCCGAGGTCCAGGTCAGCAGGATAATGCGAACGGTAGTTACGAAAAGCAAGTGCAGGCGATGGTGGACGCAGTGTTCCGCAATTATGACAGCAACCGTGATGGATTTATTAGTCGGGACGAGTTTCAAGCGCTTTCCAATAACTTTCCCGCAATCGATGCCTTTTTCGTCCTCGACGAGAACAGGTAACAAAAAATGTGTTTGTCTTCATCCACGTTGATCCCAGAATCCATTTTTAGGCATGCTGCTATTTTTAATTATTGCTTCATTTTTCTATACAGGGACGGCATGATAAGCAAGTTGGAGCTAGAACGGTATCTGAGGAACAGGAAGAATGCGGGAGCTAGTCACAATTTCCACGAGCAAACATATTTCAAGCCTACCTTCTGCATTCACTGCAGCGGCCTGGTAACAAAATAAATATTAGTAGGGTCGAAAATTATATAATTTGTATTAATTACCCTGCCCCCAGTGGCGCCACCTCTCACTTCAATTTGTTTTCATTACCTTTGAAACCTTGAAGAAGTTACGTATAGGCATCACCATCATTTCATATTAGCTACCTAGGCGTTAAGCTGAAAAAACATTATCACTCATCCGAATTCCTTCATTTCTCCCTCCCTTTCCCTCCACCTTCCCTTCGGCGTCCAAAAATACTCTTTTGGAAAAAATCCAATTTCACTGATTTGCACGTGAGCAGTTTCATACGTGCAAAATAATATATACATATATAGAGAGAGAGCGAGAGAATATACTTTCCTAGGCATATAGTTATAATGAGCGTTGGTGAATGGAGTTGTTGTCTAGAATGAGAACTAGAGAATGGAATTAGTAGAAAAAAATTATTATAGATTTTTGTGATGACTCTTCCTTTAAATTCTCCTGCTAGCTAAGCCAGAGGATGCAGCCAGGTAATAAATAAGCAATGGCTTCCCATAAAAGTCAGAATTAATGGAGTGGGAAATCGATAAAAATGGCTGCCTGCGAGTTCTGCTTCTGGGAATTTCAGCCTGCAACTAAATATTATGGTATTATTATTATTTATTATTTGGGATAGGGGCCGTAGGCTATTCAGCAAATAATTAAATTGATGACGATCGTGATAATGATGTGGGTAGTTTCGTAACAAGTAGCGAAAACATGTGTGCAAGTTTTTATCAAAGTGCGTGGTGTACGTATGATGTTGCGGAGATGAATAGAATATTATAAACCAGAACTGAGAGATGGATAAATATTTTACTAGACTGAATTGAAATAATGAATGCATTCTATGGAAAGAAAAGTGATGTATTTCATGCGATAAACCATTAAGAAGACATTACGATCCTCTTCTGCGAAATTAACATTATTCCGCTGTAGCTACTTCGCTCCACCGTTCTTGCGAAAAATTACCCAGTAAATACTGTTTGATGATGCGATAAAAGATGGTCGGTAGTAAATGCATAGAGGTAGAAGAGGTAAACTCACTGCGCAAAAAACTGAGAAAGAATTGCACAATAAATCCATCACCCTGCCTGAATCCATCCAGGTAGCCCAGCCAGGCAGATGAGGGCGTAGCGGAAAAAAATGCGGGAGAGAATGCTGTGCTGGAAACACTTTTATTATTTCCACGTGCTCTACCCACCACCCCAGGGAGAAGACTTTTTTCAGCTCCAACTCTGCCATCATGATTTGTTATTGTTCGCAATCAAAGCAATCGCTTTCCTCTTGTGCCCAGAAGGAAGAAAGGTAATCTGCTGGAGAAAAGAAGGAAAAGGAAGCCTTGGAATTTTCGAGGAAATCGCCTGTCATTCTGCTATTTATATTGCTTGACTTTGACTCTCCTACTGCCTGCCTGATTAGTTTTTTATGGAAAAATGCAAGAGTGGGCTTTCTTTCGACGACGACGACGACGAAGAGTATGATGACCTTTTCTGGAGTGAGCTGGATATTTTATGATCACCTTTTGGCTAGGGAAAAAACTAGTGTGGCTTCCGGTTTCGCTCGTGTTGCATAAAACCAGGTCATTTGGTACATAAATACTGATAGCAAATTGGTGGGGGATTAAATTCTATAAATAGCCATTTTTACAAATAGATCGAGGCTACTGGTTAGAATGGTTTCACTAATCGAGGTTTTCGATAGTAAAAATAACTTGAAGGTTGATTTGTGGTGGCGATGCGTCAAAAGCAGGGACTCTCCGGTTGCCCCAAAAAATACAAATGGACTGTCTATTTTGCTTTCTAGCTCTGGGGTCTCATCAAGCAGGGCTACAAATGCCGGAATTGCGGGGTAAACGCACACAAGTACTGTAAGGACTACATGCTCCACGAATGCAAAATGGGGCAGTTGTTCTACTTCCCCTCGCCAGGTACTAACTAATTAACTTTGAATTCCGCTCCACTAATTTAACTTTGTACTTCCGTCCCGGTCTCAGTAAATAATGGGCGCTCTTGAATTTATTGAGCAGAGCCGCAGGTAAAGCGTCGTGGTTTCCGGATCCGGAAGAAGAGCAGCAGCCAAAGTGAAAGCGGCTCGCCGCCCAGTCCAAAGTTTTTCAATAGTTTGGAGCAGCTGAGTCTGAGCACTGAGAGTTCGGAAATGCCGGCGAGCAGCAGTTCCACAGGCTTCCCCACCTACGGCAGCAATACGAGCATTAGTGCCAGCGTTGGCAGCAGTTCCGCCGCGGGTCTTCTCAAGAGTCCTCACGCAAAGGACCAACAACAGCAAAAGCTGCCGGAGCCTCATCTCCTCCATCAGCAGCACAGCCCACCCCAAGATCCCGTTCCACCAGCGTGTTCTTCTCGAGGGACCAACAAAGCTCTCCACCCCCATCATCATCACCAAGGTCACGGGGGGACACCCAAAGGCACTCGCCGCTTCAGTATTCTCAGCTCAGCTTCCAGCACAGGTCGCAGTTGCAGTTCTGTCCCCAGCAGTCCAAAGTTGGGGGGACTGTCCTCCATATCCATCCCCCTGCTCAGCCCATGTCGCACTTTCTTCGGTCATTTAACCACCTCTTCTTCCAATAACTCCTCACCGAACTGTCCATCGAAGAACAATAACAGTTCGTCTGGCTCGGGAGGAGGAAAAAACAAGGATGGCGGTGGAGGGAAGAGTTTCACCAGCATTTTTACATCTTCCAGCAACTCCTCCACTCCAACGGCAAGCCCTAGCAGGAAGCCCAAGAGTCCTCTGGTGTCCTCTCCGAAAATGTAAATGGCGGAATCCGTTGTCTCCGTTGTTGCAGGAAAACAACTTGTTCACTTTGCTGCAAGATAGTACTAGTATTCGCGCTGTAATAATGTGTAGAGAAAATTTGTCTAGAATAAAACTATTATTTCACACAGCTTACATTGTAAATAGATAGACTGCAATTGTAGAGAGGAACAAAATTATTTATGTCAAATGTCCAAATAATAAGTACTTTAGACTAGTCTGTTTTTGAAAACCAGAAGCCTGTCACGTTCAACCTAATAATTATTATTAAAAATTATTAAAATACAAACAAATAGTAGATTATACAAATAACCGCGAAAGAATAATCACTTGGTAGAGCGACGTTAGTTAGCCACGTATAAACATTTTAATTGTCTTTTTTAAGCTGAGATTGCGAGGAAAACGCACATTTATGCTAGAACTGATTACTACTTAATTGAAACGAACGAAATATTGATGAATTAATATTAAAACTAATTCAATCATTCATTCATTGTGTCCTGGAATTACTTCGATAGCCTGACTTGTTCCAAGACAGAAAAGACTTTTGCCTGTGCTAATCCCTACTCCAGACTTCACTCGTCTGCTGAGCTCCAAATAGGAAGTGGCTATGCACTAACTGGCTAACAATTTTCTTTTACCAAATGACACAGAATCTTGGAGCAATAGTTTCTTTTTACAAATAACAATTTTACGGTTTTATTATTCACTTTTATCGTTTTTAAATGAATAACAACAATTAACTAACTACTCAATTAATGATTTTCAATTTAGCTCTCGTGTCTCACTCTGACCAAAAAACAACAAATCACTCACCCCAATAAAAAGCACTCGCAAGCTATTACTAAAAACAGAGACATAACTCCCCGCAACATTCTCGTCACGACGACGACTAAATGCGTTCGAGAAGCGAACGCTTTCAAACAAAAACTATACTTTAGACATATTGCCTCAACATTCTTCCTCCTGATAATGAAAAGGTTTCCATTATCCACCAGTTGCCTCAGCCTTCTCGAGCAGACAAATGCGAGATACGGGGCGACGCAGGATCTTGAAGTTCTGCTTTCCTCCATTCTTGACGACACGCACATCCACAACACGAACCGCTTTGTCCCCTTTCCTTGAGTGAACTGCCGTAACAACTCCCAGTGGCCACATGTTCCTCTCCAGCAACGACTCCACGACGATGACCACATCATTAACGGCAATAGGAACAGAAGGCTTGTTCCATTTCTCACGCCGAGCTAGAGTTGGTAGGTACTCAAGCCTCCACCTCCTCCAGAACTGGTCAGCATACCACTGGCTTGTGCACCACAACCGCTTCAAGTCCTTTCCGTTGACGTTGGGCAAGCAAATCACGTCTGTCTGTTCCTCACATCCATTTCTGTCGGGCCCAATGAGGAAATCATTTGGTGTGAGAGCTCTTGGGGAATTGTAGTCCACGGGTACTTCGGTCAACGGGCGGTTGTTGACAATGAACTCCGCTTCAGTAATGACGGTTCTCAGGAGCTCTTCTTTCGGCGCTTGTTCTTTCAGGATGACCGATAAGGTTGTCTTGACAGAGCGAATCAATCTTTCCCAACTTCCTCCCATGTGAGGTGCGCCAGGAGGATTGAACCTCCACTCGATTCCGTACTTCTTGATGGACTGAGGAATCTCCTTCACCACTTCCGTTAACTCTCGATTGGCTCCCACAAAGTTAGTTCCGTTGTCTGAAATGATGACATTTGGAGTTCCTCTTCTTGACCTCATCCTCAAAATCGCTTGAATGCATGAGTCAGTGCTCAGACTACTCAACAGCTCCAAATGTACTGCACGTGTTGTGAGGCAGGTAAAAATCATGCCGTATCGCTTCTCTCTCGATCGTTTCACAGTCACCTCCATCGGCCCCCAGCAGTCAACTCCACAAAAGGTAAACGGACGATGGAAAACGGCTAGTTTTGCATCCGGGAGATTTCCCATCTCAGGTATGACGGGTTGTACCTTGCGCTTTCGACATACCACACACTCTCCAACTGCTTTCCGAACTACACTACTCATTCCAATTATCCAATATTTCCTACGTAGTTCGTTCATGACGATTCCTCTTCCACCGTGGGCCCAAGTATAATGATAATACAACACGAGTAACTTGACAAGGTGATGACGACCGTCCAAGATAATGGGATATTTTTCTTGCTCTATTATCGCTGCTGCTTGTGCAAATCTTGTCTTCATTTTCAGAACTCCGTTGTCATCTAAAAAGGGCGAGAGTTTTGATAAGCGGCTTGATTTCCCAATCAACTTGTTTTGACCTAGCTGCCGTATCTCCTCTTCAAAACTCTGCTGTTGTGAAATCTTAACGAGAACAATTTCCGCTTTTCTTCCTTCCGTTATGCTTAACATTTCACCACTGTCAGTATTCTTCTTGGCCGTCTTATTTAAAAAACGTAGGATCCATCCTGTCACTCCTAGCAGCTTCAGCCACGATGAATAATCTTCAATTTTCAGCAACTTGACCTCAGTGATGACTCCCAAAAATTCCTTTTTCTTTTCTTCTTCCTGTCTCACAGCTTCAGGCAAACTAACCTCCACAAGAACTGGCCATTTTGACGGTTCTTCTTTTAAAAAACTGGGTCCATTAAACCAGCGCGAACTCGGCTTGAGATCACATTCCTTTTCATCTCTCGTCGCGTCGTCAGCTACATTTTCAGCAGTTGGCACCCACCTCCAGCTGGAAATGTCAGTCAATTCTGCTATTTCTCCTATTCTGTGAGCGACAAACTGTTTGAAGCGCCTTGCTTCAGCTTTGATCCAGCAGAGCACGGTACGAGAATCGGTGTGGTGATAAGTTTCCGTTATCTCTAGGCCAATGTTTTGATGAATACAGACTCCTAATCTGCTTCCTGCAACAGCTGCTTGGAGTTCTAAACGTGGAATTGACATCGGCTTCAGAGGCGCTACTCTTGTTCTTGCTGCTACTAACATGACATCAACTTCACCATCGGCCTCAACCCGTAGATAAGCTGAACAAGCAAATGCCAGTTGGCTAGAATCCATAAAAATGTGGAGTTGAATTGACTCCGCACGTGGTATCTTCAAAGAATAGCATCTCGGTATCTTCAAATTGACAATTTTCTTGAGCTCTCGTATCCAGTTACTCCATTTTGCGTGAAGATTTTCTGGGATCTCGTCATCCCACGCTGTCCCACTGTTCCAAATTAGCTGCAATAGCATTTTACCACGTACCGTAAAATGAGCGAGGAATCCTAACGGGTCAAAAATGGACATCAGCAACTGCAACACTTCTCTTTTTGTCGGCATCTTTTCTCCAGACAAAACTTCTCTTGCTACCTTATGGAATTCAGCTTTAAACGTAAACACGTCTTCGTCCGGATCCCACCAAATTCCTAGAGCTCGTCCTAATGGAATATCCGTCTCCGCCAGATTTACCTCCTTTAATCCCTCCGCCCGTAAATCAACTGGGATTTTCTCCAATACAGATTTTGACGAGGAGACCCATTTGCACAGTGTAAAATTGCCCAACTTGTTGACGTGAATAACCTCGTTTATCAATTGTACTGCCTTCTCCTCCGTGTCCACTGAATCCAGATAGTCGTCCATGTAAAATTGATGAATTATGGCGTTGTAAGCTGCTGGAAACTCTTCTCTGTTTTGCTCCGCATTTAGGTTCTTCACGTAAAGCGCTGCACTGGGAGAACATGTGGCCCCAAACAACATCACATTCATTTGGAAAACATCTGGTGTCCTTTCTCTGTCCATACCACGGAAGAGAAATCGTTGTGCAGGTAGATCCTCTTTCCTTATCTTTATCCTATGAAACATGTCCGTGATATCAGCACTGAATCCGATCCTCTTCTTTCGGAATCTCATGAGGACAGCTGGCAACGGGTTTAGCAAGTCAGGTCCTTGTAGCAATAAGTCGTTCAGACTAACGCCTCCATTCTTTGCTGCAGCATCAAAAACTAGGCGAATCTTTCCCGGTTTGTTGGGGTTGTAGACTCCAAAGTGGGGAAGGTAATTTGTTTTGTCATCCTTAGAGAAGATCTCCTCCTTGGTCAGCTTCAGAATGTATCCCTTGCTAATATACTCCTCTATCTTGTCCACGTACAAAGAAGCAAATTTTGAGTCCTTGTCCATCTTCCTCTCTTGGCATTTCAGCCTATTCAATGCGTTGTGATAACTGGGCGGAACTTCTGGTTTATCACTCCTCCAAAGTAATCCAGTCTCGTAACAATCTCTTGTCTTCTTGGTGTTCGTTTCCAACAGCTCTATTGCACGGGTATCTTCTCTGGAGCGAGCTTTCTCGTGAATTATTTTGACTCCAAAAGCTTCCGTCGAAAATGATTCCTTGACCAGCTGATGAAGAAGCTCATCTGAATTGACTTCCTCCCGTATGACGTAACTCCCATCCAGATTGTTTCTTTCTGGTAGTTTTCCGGAAATAACCCATCCAAGCCAAGTTTTCTCTGCTACAGGTTGACCTTCCTTTCCGTGAACGAAGCGACGAGAAAGCGATAACAGTTTATTTGCCTGTCCTATGATTATTGATGGTCTCTCATTGAAGTAGGACTGTGCAGGTAATCCGTTCAGATAGGCGTACTTTTTCTTCAATTTGTCAATGTCCATTGTCTGTTGACATATTCCAAGCCTAGAGATTGTCCTAGCTCCAGAAATGTCAAAACATCTTGCTCCGTCATAGTCCCCTCGTATTTGGAAACTAACGCGCATTGACTCCTCCTCTTCAGTTTGCTTGTTTTTAACCAGCTGCAGTGACAATGGATCTTTCTTCCTGGAAGTTCCAGCAAATCAGCAACACTCTTCTCCACCAAGGTCGATGTACATCCATCGTCAAGAAATGCAATTACTCTTTACTTCCTTCCCTCCACTGGAGAGGATGACAGGGATGTACGGCAAATGTGAAGTGTTGTCGTCATCGTCCAATGAATGGCCTTGTTCCCGTTTCTCATCCTTTCTAGTCGACTTGTGCAATAAGGGATGATGGAACTGTGTACATCCATCTTTTCCACAAGGTCTCTTCTTTCGGCACTTCATAGCTTGATGCCCGGGATAAGACAGCAGTAACATATCCTCTTTTCCATCGTGACCTTCCAACGTTCATCTTCATCCATATTTTTAAACTTCTCACACGATGAGATCCAATGTCCGGTCTGTCCACAAAAATGACAAGTGCTTTCTTTGTTTTCTTTTGATAAGAAGACACGCTCCTTCTTCTTCTTATCATCCATGGTAGTTTTCCTATCCGACATCATCGCAGCCGTTTCAGCAATGCTCGTGACGAATCCGCTGAAGTCCTCCAGATTGGCGTCCTCATGTCTCCTCACAAAGGCCATCCAATCAAAATGGAATTGTGTGGGTAGCTTCTCAGCAAGTTCGTCCAAAAGCTGCGGATTTTCCATGTGGTGTTGGCATTTGAGGCTTTTCATTGTTTCCACTAAGTTCCGGGACAACATTAGAAAAAGTAAGCAATTGTGACCAATTTCCCTCTGAGACGACGTCTAGTTTCTTGGCTTTATCCACTAGTTTTTTAACAATCATTCGCGGCCGTCCGAAATTAGTTTCTAACATGTTGAGCACGGTTCCAACGTTTTCCGGTGATACCAGTAGTGCTTTCACGCATTCTTTTGCTGTTCCGTCCAAAACGTAACGTAGACGAATTATGTTGTCTTCATTTGTCATACGGTACTGCTGGGACGTCGAGTTGTACTGGCTGATGAAGGCTGGCCATTCCAAAGGATCCCCGTCAAATCTTGGCAGTTTTGGAGCTACCTTTCCACTAGTCACATGTCCACGTTCAACGGCCGCGTTACCAATAGCTTGGGTGAGAGCCTGAGCCAGTTGACTAACTCCATCTAAAGACGCAACTGGTGCTTGTGGTGGTGGTGCTAGTTTTCCTCGTCTTGGCTTTGTCGGTGGTGGCAAACTCCAAATGTCATCCTCCGAATCACTAAGCTTCTGGGAGTCGTCTGAGTCTTCAGCCTTCTCCATTTGGATCTCCGTTTTCTTCTTCAGAAGGTCCTCTTTAATTTTCAGTTTGGCGAGCTCAATTTCTGCTAACTCCTCAGCCGCTGCCAACTCAATCTCTCGTTTGGCTCTTCGCAAACTGCTACTCTTGCCACTTCCTGTTGCTCTCGACTTTGCTGACGAACGAACGGAAACGGCCCTTTGCGACGTGATATCCTCCAATTCCTCCAGGGGGTGAGTCGGTACTGCTGCTATTCCCTCCTGGCTCGTCTCTGGTGTCTGGATTCCTTTCCTGCGCTGCTGATCCATGACCCATGTTCCCAGCCGCTCAGCCGGCTGACCGGCGTTACAACGAGAACTCCTTCTTTTTTCTCCAGCTGATTGCTCCATGACTTCTTTCCAAAGGTGCTGTTTCTTTTTAGGCGAAGGACCACTTTAATGTCCTGGAATTACTTCGATAGCCTGACTTGTTCCAAGACAGAAAAGACTTTTGCCTGTGCTAATCCCTACTCCAGACTTCACTCGTCTGCTGAGCTCCAAATAGGAAGTGGCTATGCACTAACTGGCTAACAATTTTCTTTTACCAAATGACACAGAATCTTGGAGCAATAGTTTCTTTTTACAAATAACAATTTTACGGTTTTATTATTCACTTTTATCGTTTTTAAATGAATAACAACAATTAACTAACTACTCAATTAATGATTTTCAATTTAGCTCTCGTGTCTCACTCTGACCAAAAAACAACAAATCACTCACCCCAATAAAAAGCACTCGCAAGCTATTACTAAAAACAGAGACATAACTCCCCGCAACATTCTCGTCACGACGACGACTAAATGCGTTCGAGAAGCGAACGCTTTCAAACAAAAACTATACTTTAGACATATTGCCTCAACACATTGCAACAATGATATGATAATATGGAAGGTGCGGGTATAGATTTTCTTTTTCTGAGATTACTCTTTAGAACGGAAAGATTGTACCAAAAAACTTTAAATTAAATATGAAGACTATATAGTGTGTGGGTAGACAATCGCTAGTTAATTTTCTATTAATTATTATTAATAATCAGAGTTGCGTGTAATTTATTACGGCATGTAAATACTTATGAAATTAATTATTACAATAAATTGTACTAGAAGTAGAAGGCCCGTTGAAATCAACGGGCTCTAGCAACTTGGAAAACTGGTTGAAAACTTGGAACCACATTTTAAAATGACTCTCCCCTCTGGGGCACGACTTTCCCCTCTGGGGCACGACTTTCCCCTCTGGGGCACGACTTTCCCCTCTGGGGCACGACTTTCCCCTCTGGGGCACGACTTTCCCCTCTGGGGCACGACTTTCCCCTCTGGGTCACGACTTTCCCCTCTGGGGCACGACTTTCATCAGTCATCAGACTAATTTTTAAATGAACAGCCCCGTATATAACCAATTTTAATTACATGGTTCATTTCTGACTCAAATAACTAATTTTCCATTAAAATTCAAAATCGCTTGCTTTGAATCCTTTGTTACGAAATTTTAAATGTTTTGCATAATTTGTTATTCTGGAGAAATTAAAAGTCTTTGAGATATTCACAGAATGCATTCATTTCAATCGTAATTACGTAACGATATATTAATATGGCATGGTACGCGAAGCGGACTGGGTGGTCAAACGTCATAGTATGGAAGGGTATGCCCAATAACGCGGAGAGGTATAGAGACTTCTTCAGAAAAAAATCTGTCAACTTCAAACACTTTTTAAAATATGAAGGACATTGTCAATTTGAATGCGAAAACCGTTTGGGCAATCTACAACCTTTATACTTGCTTGCAGAAAAAATTAGAAGTCTTGATAAGGTTTATTGTGAGAGTGAGAGGGAGTTTCCTGAAAGGTGTAGAATGCCATGCTAAGCATAGACACCCAGCTAATTTGCATATTATCAAAATATATAGATAGATAATACGACGCGTGGTGCTCTCTCAGTCAGTCGATCGACAGAAAAAGCACTGAAAGCAGGGGGTTAAAATCAACTTGATTGTATGATAACTAACAAGATAGATTAAAAAGTAGGTAGATGAGCGTCTAATTTTGTCAGTCGTATCATCGGGCCAGTATTACATTGCATTATTACAGAAGGAAATTCTCAAAATAAGATAAATATTCAGTATCAGTATACATCATCATGTGCAGAGAGAAGTTCAAGGTGTTATATCAATCAATCCATTAATTAAGTATTATTAATAGCAAACACGTTAAAAATTACCAGTAAGTACTTGTAATTATTAATGAAGCTCTCTGCAGGCGGAGAGTTGTGGTTTATCACAAGAAATTTTATTGAACGACGAATGAACGCCGAGTGCTAAATAAGTAATTAATTGACAAAGTCCTTAAATACACAGTATTGAATCGAAAAAGTGTACATTTTTACAGACGTGATTTGTAGCGACTACCGGAAATTTTAATTACGTACAAGGATAATTTAATTACTAGAAGATTAATAATTGAATAAGTCAATCGTGTGAAAATACTTAGATTGTCAATTAGATAATTGAATAAAGTGGGCGTGGAGAAAATAAATCCATCGATGTGTGTCACTGTATGCGAGGGGGAGCGGAGATGTATCATGCGAGGGAAGGAGGCACTGAAAATAGAATTTTTGGGAGTTGACCTCTCACATGCGTGGCACCAGAAACGCCCCTGCTGTTTTTGAAGTAGAAGGCGACATTGTCTCCGTCGCTGGTTTCGACGGTGTAGGTTCGCTTGCCACCGATTCCTGTCGGGTAAACTCGACCCTGCAACACAATAGCACTGCCTTAATTAATTAATGGTCGGCATTTTATAGTCGAACTAATTAAATAGAGAAGATTAATGTAATTTTTCTTACGCTAACGGAAATAATCACGGTGTACCACTCCAACTTGTTCATAGTCAGCGGTCGTGGGAGTTTCACCTCGAATTCTCCTCCCTCCTCAGGTAATTCTGACTTGGTGTCAAACTCCAGGTGAGTGACTTCTTCGTCATAGGAGGCGAGTTTAATGTAAACGTCGGTTAAGGTGGTGGTCCCATTTCCATGTCCGTAAAGCGTGAGACCCATTAGATTCACCGTTTTGGAGGCGTTGAAGCTATCAAAGAATACAAATATACATATGTCAGTCAGTTGACCAATTAATGAATAGAAATTGATGTTCATAATATTTATCCTTACGTTATTTTGTACGTCCCATCATCGTTGTCAGACCGCCAGTCTTTGGAACTCAAGGTGGAGTATCGACTGAGCGTGTAAACCTGGTCATACTTAACTAGATCCACGTCATCAGATACTGCCACAGTTTCTAGTGAAGCCGTTCTTGGCAGTGAAGTGGCGGTGGCGGGTCGCTCATTGTCCTCATACCTAGCGTCAACGTCGCCATCCTCATGCTCATGGTTCACTGATCCCGAATACTCACTCTTGGTACTCTCCTCCCTTTCGATAAGCTCGCTCTGGATTTCCAACATGAGGTCATTTGGCAACAGCTTTGGTTTGACCACTTGTGATGTAAACTGCATCGGCGTGAAGCTGGTAAAGTGAATGTGGTCCAGGGCTGCTTTCGCGATAGTGTACTGGTTTGGTCCAGTGTTTTCCAGGCCTCGGCGGGCGCACTCTGTGGACGCCCACAGCTTCACAGCTTCGAGAATCTTAACCTCACTCATTTTCCAGAGAGCTCGATTGGCTTGAAGGAGCTTTTGAAGACTGGTCAGGCTTATCTCTTTAAATGCCGGTGTGAACACAACCTGATTGGCATGCTGAAGGATGTATTCCTGGACCTTGAGACTCAGTTGCTTGTCGCCCATATCCTCCGCTTTCTTCAGTAGCATTGCGGCGTTATTTACGTTAATCCCTTCCAGAACTATGCGTCCGCACTTGGCTTGCAGTGTCGTCAAGTGAAACTGTCTGGCTAGCAGCAGGGCGTCCATGGCGTCATCCGCTGTGAATTCTAACTTGTCTGTGTAGAGGTACTAAAATAAAAATTGATTAATTGAAACTATAAAATATCCAAGTTTGCAGTTAATTAATTGCATTAAATAACTTGAAATGAATTTTTACCTTGAGCATTTTATGGAACACAGCCGGAGTACAGAATGGCACCTCATATTCGTGCTTATCGGGAGTAAGCATAGTTTCAAAGTGTTTGGACTGCATTTTCAAAACGAGACTGTGGCACTTGATAATTTCTTGTGAAGTTCCCACTCCAACCAGAAAGGTCACATCTGTGTATAGCTTATTCTCCAAAAGATACTCCCACTTTGTGGCAACTCCCTGCAGATTCAAACGCCAGTCTGTGACGGTAGGTGACTTTGATGACTTTCTGTTGCCTGTCGCACCTGCGGAGTTTGAAGTGACGACTTTCTTCAAGGAAACGCTCCTCCGGGAACCATTCTGATTACCAGGCTCTCCAATCGCCACAGGTGGTGGTGTATGATGAATTGACTTTCCAGACGGGGAAGAATCCATCGTATTTGGAAGCTTATCGTCACACTTTAAAGTTGGCGTTGAAAGAGTGGCGTCGGGGTCAATGGACGATGTTGCTGGAGACGAAGAGAACAGTTTATTCTTGACGGATTGGAAGAATGCCATTTTATTTTAATTACATTTAACTTTTACAACATTATTTAAAAGAAAATCGCATCCACCATTTAACACCGGTAATTAAATATAAACAGGCATGCACTCCTTACTTTAGCAGATGTAAATGTCAACAACTAAAATAGACCCGAAAATCCCAGCACTCAAAAATATCACTTTTCCATATCCAATCTTCCAATCAGTCAGATATTTAGTACTGACGAATTTGATATGATAGTTAACTATGATAGTTCAATTTTAATTACAACTTGTGAATTTAGCAGAATTTCAAAACAATGACCACTCATGATGCGCACTGAGTTGTGTGGTAGTGGTGATACATATAATTGTTATTCTTATTTATTTTTGCGAGTCACATTTATCTCGCCAATTGTCAGCTGTTTCACTTCTAAAGAGACAAAAAGCTACATAGTTAGTAACTGAAGTTGGAATCGAGAGTAAAATTCAAAGTTGGGCTCCACGACTGTTGTTGACAATGAAAATTCGAAATGATGACAGAGAACTGGCTAGACACACAAAACACGCAACAAAGAACGAAGAAAGGATAAGAGACTTGTTCAACTCAACCTCGGATTTTAGGTACACATTTTGCATGGATTGATAAACATTTAACTTAGCATGCATGATAACACTTTGACTTTGACGAGTATGTAACGTAAAAAACGAAATCATTAGCATTGAACATTATTATAGTGAGTAGACAAGCAACATGAATATGAATATTATAAAGTCAGTTCCATTCCAAGCATGTAATTATTTTGTCGTATCAATCACTTGCATGCGTGCCATGCTTTTTGTGTATGAAAGGAATCAATGGGTTTGGATTCATGAATCATGAATGACTTGAATGAATGGATGATCAGTGCCGCATCAGCCAGTGCATGCTCCAAGCTCAAGCCACACTCCTTGATAAACGTTTTTCGCTGATATCCTTCGTTTTCCATTGCATCAGTTTGTCCCACACATCTATTATTTATGTTCAATGTTGGCTTACAGCAACCGACAGACTCGCCAATTTGTTTAATCACTCACTACTAGTAGCAGAAGTTGCTTCTACTGCTACATCAACTACTTGCGTTAGCTAATAGCTATCATGCGTGAGTACATATTGCAGCATACACTAGCAAATTGTTAGTACATAACACAAAATCCAACAGAGAAGGATACCGAACACCGATAAGAGGAGGTAAGCTATGTACTATGTAATCTCCTCTCCTCACTATTCTGTTCTATTCTGGTAAGACTTTTATTATGGCAACGTAGGCCAACGTATTTACCGGCAACAAAGACCAAACAGGTAGTAAAAAAAGAGACGCTGCGCTGCTGCGTTCATTGATTCATCAAAATATACATACTACTACTATATGTACACATCTTGAATTTAATACAGTAAATATGTTTTACCCATTAATAGAATTTACAGTATGCTACATATATTATAATGGAATTTTATGGAGTTATTTGCACAAGTGGCTCCTTCCTTACTTGATTTGCGGAGAATATCGGTTGTATTTAATGTCTCAATCATTTAAAATGTGTGAAACTTTTAGCTGCCAATCAATCTGATTTCTGGATAGTTCATTAACATTTTGTTAATGCAAACAACATGTTTAATATTTGTACATATGCCTCATCCTTTGTCCTTTGGAAAACTCCATTTCGCTGCACCAGCGTAAGTAACATTTATAGTTTTCTTCACTCCTTCAAATTGCAAAACCGTTCATTTTTTGTTAAAAGAAATGAAATGAAGAAACTTTCCAAAATGCCAAAGGATTCCATGATTCCACCATTGTTTAAGTGGGCGCTTAAAATTTTCGTGATCTTTGTTTTTCTCTCACTTTCATTGTACTTTCTGACACAAAGACCCAATACGATATTCCCACTAAATCCATCTTACTTGCTGAGCACCAAGAGGAAATGGTTACTGTTTGCAGACGGTGACGAATTTCGATCCTCCACTATTTTCCACAATTTCACCGATTTTCGACCCACTTTAAATAAAACTGGGGCTCAGTTTTGGCAGAATATCCAGCCCAGTTTTAAATGTGCCAAGGAGTTGCTCACAAAAGTTGGCGGAAGTAAAGATGGAGGCAAGTGGACCTGTGGACTGAGCAATCTTGGACGACTTCCGTGTGATGGCAAGGGGTTGTCTTGTGTGGTGTATTCCTTTGGGGTGAACAAGGACTCTTCCTTTGAAGCCGAAGTGTTGGCCACCACTAACTGCCTTGTGTACGCTTTTGATCCCACCGTGGACACAATTGGACAACCTCTCCGTCCCTCCAATCCACGAGTGCACTTTCAAAAGCTGGGCATTGGCGGACGGAACACAGGAAATATGCGAACTTTGAAAACCATCATGAAAGAAACCGGTCACGAGTGGATTGACATTCTAAAAATAGACGTGGAGGGGGCAGAGTATGGCAGCTTGATCCAACTCATGGAGGACTTTCCTAACGACGATCCTGGACTACCGTTTGGCCAATTACTTGTGGAGATTCATGTGTTCAACTGGAATGTCAAGTTGCAGCAGGGCGGCCGGGGGACTACTTCAACCGAAATTGTGGTGAGCTTTTTGCAGCAGTTGGAAAAGAGGGGGCTTAGAATATTCAGTAATGAGGTAAATAAGATTAACGAAGAATCGAAAAAGTGCTGTTCTGAGCTCTCATTTATAAATACCAATGCATTTTCACTAAACAGATTTCGCATTTAATCTAATATGTATGCATTAATTTCTTCTTATATTATTTTCGTAGGTAGGTATCCAAAGATAATAAATAATTTGTTTTCAATTTTGTTATTTATTTTACTCAACCATGTCATGCATATTTCATAATAGAGATAGAGGTTTAATTAAGACTTGAGAAGAGACTTCTGATCGTGCTGAAGAATTGTTCGGTCCTCGTCCCTGTAGTAATCCGTTTCTTGTGCGTCATAAGGTTCCACATCGGCTGAGATGCTTTCCCTACAACAAGAAATCAAAAACCAAATCAGCAAGAAATTCGTTACAAGAAATTAGAATTGATACACAAACCCCATACTGACTGGGTGACTGGGTATCACTATCACTCACTCTAAAGAAAGGAGAAACGCCTCATAAACAATTTTGCCAGTTGTGTCGACACTCAACCCCGTCATTCGCTGAAGTACTACTAAATGCCCTCCGCCAGGATCCTGATTGTATGGATCGTCGAAAACGATAAAATGCCAGCCCTTCTCGTATCCGTCTCTAATGTACAACGGCTTTCCCTGCGGGTCGTCGAAAGCAAAGTACTCTGTTCCTCTTGAAGTGGCCATCTGAATCACTTTGTCAGTTATGTCGATCGCCTCCCCATCTACCAGCTCGTAACCTGGAGGAAGCAGGCGGCTTTTCCATTGGCGTCCTCCAGATGTCTGCTGTGCTTTCAGGAGGAAAAGCAGGAGAAACGCTGCAGATGGAACACGGGGTAACGACAAACAGTTTCTGCACATCGAGACACAGCAAAAACGGGAAACTCAGACTATAAAATAATCCTTTTTGTGAAGTATTAAAGAATAACCTATTATAGCGCTATTAATTTGACTGCTCTACTTTTTAATTAGGTCACAACTTTCACTTCCATCATCATCAATTTATTAATAATAAATTATTATTTCACAGTAGTCGTCGTCCCGTTGTAAATTTATTGGGGAAACGTGAGACTGTCCTATTTCTCAGCTTTTTAAAACACTTAAATTACATGATAACATGGAGTGCTGCTAAACTACCACAAAATAATTGATGTAGTTTTTCCAGTGTCTGCCTCTACCTCTCGTCCGTTTCCTCTTTTATCGCGCCTCTGTACCCTTTAGGCGAGCAGTCTGTGCAACAAAGTGTAACGATTTTTATTGCCCTTTATTACGTCATTCTTGAGAATTTTGTCGTTATTTATGGACCAGACACCAGAACCAGAGCTCCTTTCTTCCAATTTACTGCACCGCACCACAAGAAGGAGATAGAGAGCGGAAGGATGTTGTGATGTGATATGATAGGAAACACAAGTGTGCGAGTCGACGAGTCTACTATTATTATTGCCCGTTTTAATGTATAACCCTTTTTCACACAAGCCCATTAAGCCTTTCTGCTGGCTTGCCTGGTTGGCTTCCCCTTTTAAGAGCCTTTCTTCTTCTTTTCACACACAGTTCACCAGTTCGTTTATATACCAGTCTACAAGACTGTTGCAAACTGCGGGAAATTATTATTATGGTATAAAAGACATTATTGCAAAGTGGAGGAGGAAATAACGACGCATTATTATTAAATATTATTGCAGTTTGCACAACTTTGTTAGCCTAGCTGCTGCTGCTAGAAGGAAAAACGAATAAATAGAAGTGGGAAAATATTTAAATTTTAATTTTACTCCCTTCGTAAATTATTCCCTGGCAGGCAGGACATTGCTTTAGTGCATTACCGACCGACTACAAAAATATTTGATAATTTAAATTACTTCTTTTGACAATAAATACACACACTCGTGAAACAAACAATAACATTATGCATATTTGATGATCTTGCGTTGTTGGTTGTGGGGTTGCTTGCCACTTATTTTTGCGGAGTTTGGGGATTTTCATGTGGCGGAGCACTTGATTCACTCAAAGTTCATTAAATCGGGGAGACGCGACGGTCGTCCCTTGGTCCCTTGAGAGACAAGAGAAAATGGAATCAGCATTAATATTCAAAAAGGGAAAAGCAGTTAAGCTAAAAGGAATTTTGAAATTGAGAATGTTTTACGGAGAGTAATGGATGCTGGCTGAGTCATTCTACAAAACAATAGGCGAAATGTTTATTCTTTTAATGAGCTTTTCGGGGAAATTGCAATTACCCGTTGGACAATGGCTAGATAAACTATAATGAATATTGTGTATTAAATATAATACTAATTTCTATATTATTACTGTAGACACATACTTTATTGGGGTCAAACATACAAGACGACAAGAATAGCATTAAACATAATGCCTATCTGTTAGCAGTATCGTACTTTTTAACGGCATTTTATGAATTCACTGTAAAATTATTAGTTTTGTCAATATTTCCAGCACGAAAAATTAAATGCATACTTGCGACACAGTTCAGTCCGCAGCGCCAGCGGCAGGATTTCCTGGGTAGTCCCCGTCCGCATTGCTCATGATAGTTGGCGTGGGTGGAGGTGGTTTAGGGTCATCAGGTGTCCCATAAAAGGATCCCCTCCGACTCCCCGAATCAGAGTAATCGCTACCATAATCATCGTCGTCCTCCGGGCCCATTTCTCCTTCATACTCCCCATACATATCCAGCGGTAGTCCCTCATCAGCGGTTGTCGCCCCTTCATCATCTTCCTCCTCTTCCTCGTCTTCCGTGGCGTCACGACGCTTGTTGCTAATTTTCAACGCGTGAGTAAAGAGTCGCTTGAGTCGATTCTCTTTTGCGAGCTGCTCCTTCCTCGCCAATCTTTCCTGGACCAGGCTTCCCTTCCAGAATTTTAGCGCTTTCAGCTTCTGTTCCATTTCCGTAAGTTCCCTATGTTCAAAAAGAGAACAAAAAGCCATTATCATCATTAAATTTAATTGACATTGCTCACTAATTAGCTGTGACAAAGCTGTCGTGTCTTGTGCTACGTGAGCCGCTCTCACGCCAACCCCGCCCCCACACGCACGCCTACGACGCTACCATTGTTCATTATGTTTTATTGAAAATCTAGAGCAAATGATCTCACACGTCGCGTCAGAGAAAGTAAAAACAGCATCTATACTTTGTCCAAAATGCTTTCACACGTCTCATGTTGACCAATTTTTTTTTAAATTCCCATTCCCATATTCCGACTCTGACGAATGAGCACGGAGCGTGCTTTAATACCAGCTTGAAAACAACAGATGTGACTCGGCATAATATTATACTACGCAAGAATTAAAATATGCTTTCTTCCTCATCATCATTATCGTAAAAGGCTTTCTCCAAAATTTGAAAAGCTCCCGAGAAATTGCTCTAAAGCAACAGCTTGGTATTTTCGATGCATTTTCGGGGCACCGTGAGACCACCGGCTGAAATATAATACTGTAAAGTAAAACAGGAAGATGGAGTGAAATAAATGGTATGACTTCCTTTAATACCCTAACAATCATCTTCGTTGGGGAAAGTGTCTTAACTTAACAGGCTTGCTTTCTCCTCGTCTGAGAGAGAGAGAGAGAGAGAAAGTGGGAAGAATTTAAGAAAATGAATGAATGTGTGTGTGCATTATGTATTGTGCATAATTTATTGCTCCCGCGGGAGAAAAACGCAGAAGAAAATGAAATGAAATAAATGCTAGACTTCCAACTAAACTGACTACTGACTTGACTAGAGAGCAATTCCATGAAGAAATGTAGTAACCCGAGGCGAGCGAAAAGAAGGGTGGAATTTTTTAAAACCGAGTAAAAAAATAATGCTCTGCTGCTGTCTGATAATAAAATACTGGCAAGTACATAGCTGGTTTGTGTAGTTGGTACTCTGGAACGGCTTCTCCACTTTCGCTGCCAGGAGAGAGACAGCAACAAGAGGAAAGAGGAGAAAGCTCTTGACTGAATGTACAATTGTTGAGCGAGCGACAAGTTCCAGCCAGCTAAATACAACCAACCTACGCAGTAGACGGGAACCGAGCAGCAGCAGCAACAAATATTTGTAAATGGAGATAGTTTACGAGACAGAGAAACTACTATTAGTTTTCTGGAGGTATTTGCTAATGTCCTTTTGTGAATTTCCCTGCTTCAAATGAAATGAAGGAAAACAATGGATTTATTTAGAATGTCGAGCAGGAGAATGGTATCAAATTCCAATCATGTCAACTGTTTCAATAAAAGGCGTACTTACTACCTTGCCTACTTGCTTGCATAATACACACGTGCTATTATTATCATCAAGGACCAGGGTTGCATAATCAGGGAACCATTTCTTCTTACACTCCGGCAATTTTAAGTTGGAATTCAGTACAATTTTTGCAAAGAGAATGCCGGAAGTTCAGTCAGCAATTCAGCATACTATTTCAGGTTAATGCTCGGATCGTATAACGGATAAATATTTTGGATGCTCACGTCTGAGCAACCCTGGTTGTAAGTGAGCTCATTAAAATGTGAATATCTGTCGCTTAAGCTGCAGCACTGCTGTTCATCTTCAAATTCATTATTTCCTTTCGTGGAACGTGGAATTAAAAAGTAAATCGTCTCAAGTATCCTGGAGAAGCAGAACAAGAGCAGCAGCAGCAACAACAAGTCACCAATTTACTGTTTGCAAAAGTAGCACGAAAACAAGGACATTTCTCTCTGTCCCTGTTACTTCACGTTAATACTGAAGCGGTCGGTGTAATATTTTCCTGCTACTAACACATACTACTGATGTAAAATTCATTCCATTTATTAGGACGAGACGGGGAAAAGCGAGAAACAAAACTGGAGACATTTCACGGGCTTCTCTACCACGTACGTCCAGGCATCATTCATCATCATCCCAAACGCAGCTAACTATTTAATTAACTAGAGAACTTAAAATAAATAAATGCTCCATTCTCATTACCTTCACCGTCTTTGCTAACGAGCAGAGTAGCAGCGGAAATGCCTACAAGATCTGCCTACTAAATTTTCCTTAACTTTCCAAAAACGTGCGCAGTTGTTCCAATTCTTCATGTGGCACATTGAGCTTCAACTCGCTAAATTTCATTATACTTGTCAGCCTGGCTCACTCACTCACAATTAATATTACACAATGCCAATTTCTTTCACCTGTCGCCTGTCTGCCACTCATTCTCCTGACGACAACTACAACAGTTTCCTTTTAAAAAACAATCCCATCCTCATCAGTTGACACTCCGACGCTGAGCAAGAAACGATGGATTAACGATTGTTCTGCTGCCGTGGCCTAAATTTATTCGCCAAGAGGCAGTGCGAAACTATCCTTCAAAAAATACCAGCAAATTATTAATTTATCATTGCAAGCGCCACCATATGAATCATGCGAAGGACATCAAAAGACTGTGTGTGAGGGAGAGTGAAGGTCAGAGTCACACCACTGACCACGCGCAAGCCGAAGGCGAATACAAAGTCATAAAATATTAAGAAGCACACTTATTCCATGTCCCACTTACAACAACAGCCTATCATACCACCGCCACTCTTTTTTACGGACAACAGACAGAATATTTAATGAACTTTCTCTGTGAAACTTGTTATCTTTGATGAAGAGAAAGTGGAAAGAAGAAGATCAAGGATAAGCGAAAGTAAACTTCAAACAAAGCTGTGTGTGGAAGGAGGAAAAAAAAATCTCTGGAGGGGAAACCCCGAAAAAAGTGGAAACTGGAAAGCAGCAGCAGGTTACTTACTTTCAATGAGCTTGAGAGAGAGCCCTTGAAAGAAAGAGAGTCTTTTGATCATTTAATTAGGTGCTAGGAATAGCCCGAAAACAAATGTGATAACCCTTTTTATGTATAGGTGATAAGCTTAAAAATATCACGTTCCCTCCACTCCACCACCGCCACCATCATGGCTATAATTTTCACTTAGCATCTACTGATGCTACACGCCACCTCTCAAGAGAGTAGGGCTTTCTGGACTAGGCTGCCACGTTTTTTCCAGCGTAAGATTAAATTTTACGAGTTTTCTTTCCAGCAGCAGTCTCCGTCCTTCCCTCCAAAGATCAAATGACTATAAAATATTATGGGAGTAGAGTGGTCCTGGTCCACATATAAATGCCCTCATGAAATTGGAGGAACCTCTCCAACAAGGAGCAGTCAAGGAGTCCAATGAATGAATTAAGTGGCAAAGGAGGAGAAGGGAACATGTTATGGGAAATAATGAGAGTGAAATGAATAAGTTTGGAGGAAGCCTCCTCTTCCCATAACTTAAACAGTTGATAAAAATAATAATAAAAAAGGAGAAGAGGACAGGCCTAGACTGGAATTTGGAATGAGATAAATGGAAATGGAAAGCCCCGTCTCGTTTTACATGAGCCATTTTGGAGGGAATTTCATTCACTCAGGAGGAAGAAACAGTGAAGACGCAAGATAAGGATTCAGATGAAGAAGGGGGGACCTTGTGCTGCTGGTCCAGAGGAATATTCTGAATGAAGATAAGCTTGCATAGCTGGAGGAGCTGGAGCAGTGGTGATGAAGGGAGTAGGGCGAGCTATTTAGCAGATGGAAAAGGAGAGTGCCTTCCACACAACTTTCTGGGAAATGGAGATTGGCGAGGTCGTCTGGAGGAGAATGGTCTCTCAGTCTGGTTATTGGATTAACAAGAAGAGGTCCATTGAACCACTACAGTCGCACTTACACCAGTTTATTTTGTACTTGCCTTTTTCAATCCGTTTTGACAGGAGGGAGATGCTGTTGCAAGAAGAGCAAACTGGCTGAAACGCTATTATTTAATTTCTCCAGATATTGGAATCCATTCTCCACTCTTCTTATTATTTCGGTTACGTAACTATACTTAATAGTACTATGTGACGTTGTTATGAAATGCTCCTTAATGGGGCTAATTGCTAACGGCTTTTTTCAACGTCCCCTGCCTCCGCATCCGTTATTCCACTTTCAATTCCACCCACACAATTTCATTCTCCCTTTCAAACCACCCTACACAGCAGCATTACATAAATATTATGCAAATAGGAAATTGGGAAATTTAGGAGTGGATGCCACTTGTAATTTTCTTCTCTCCTTTTCTTCGATGTGTCCACTCAACCAGAATAATAAGCAGTGGGAGAAGTTGAAAGAAAGAGAAGAGGGAATGAATATGGTTGGTTCTCTAAGTAATTTCCTGATTATATGGCATATTGCTCAATAATGCCATTATTTACAGCAAGTACACACCACGTCTACCCCCTCATTTCTATTGACTATTGCGAAAATAAAAATAAACAAACTGACAAGCAAGCAGTAGCAGCAGCACAAATTAACTGTCCGACAGCATAAATATAAATATAACCATAAATTCAGAGGAGCTGCCTAAACCTCTGCCCCTATATACTGGAATCACTATGATAGCTGGAGATGATAAAACGAGCACGAGCAGATTCTTTCTCGACTTTCATTATTCCCTTCTTTGAGCAGTACAGCCAACGAAACCAACCGAAAAAAGAAATTAAGCTGTCTAAATACCTTACTCGGTAGGGACGCCGAGAAACAAAATGATCCACCATTCTATTTTTACCAAGCGAGTTAAATAAATCCGAACAATAATTAATTGTAGTGCTGCTGCTGCCGAGGTGGAGATTAGAATTTCTGGAGAGGCAATTCCTTAAATTAAACCCAATTCCCAAACCGTGTTGCCAGCGGGTCTGGATGTTCCGAAAGCAGATAAAACCAATTACTATTTCCAGCCTGAAGGATAACCCCAATAAAAAATTAAAGGAGCAGCGGAATGGAGATCCGTGTTTCTTGGAGGTGCCTTTGGGGTACTGTGCGACAGTCCTGACTTATTCAAGAGATGCGATGCGACCATTCGTTCTTGTTATCGCGGTGAAGCCACGCAAATTATTAAAACGTTTCCAGTTGTCTTTTTGTGTGTGTCGAGTAAATGGACAGATGAAGGGGGAAAAGTTTTGCTTGTCAGACTTACGTCGTGTAAATATCGGAGTAAACTCCGGGACAAGCTTTTGTCCGGAGCAGAACATGTTTCCTCTTCAGATCCTGGTCTTCCTTGGCTTCGCCCTGCTGGCGGAACATGCGAATGGCATCTTTCAGAGCTTCCACTGCAAAAAAAAAACAGAGAGAAACGGGAGAAAAGTTAAATAAAGAGAGATGGGAAAGTTAGAGTTAATTGTTTTGATTGGAATTGATGATGTAAATGACGTGAATGGCTACATAATCAAGAGGAGAGAGGAAAGTTGCACCGAGTTCCACAAATTGTCATTATTACGGGCATTGTTTTACTCAGTTGTTATTGTCATAAATGTCGGGAGCAGAAGTCGCTCCCTCCACATAAACCAACTTAGCGAGCGAGCAAACTAGGAACAAAATGTTTGCTCCATTTTCTCCGCTGCTGGCTGATACGATGATGGTGGAGATGACGGGAACACAAGAGAGGAGCCTCGCATGGAAAGTAACAAGTTTAGAGGGAAAAAGTTTTTTTTTTCGAGAGGAAACAAAGGAGAAAATTATGACGGGAATAAAAAGTAAACAGGAAGGAATTATGGAACTCGGTGGTTGTGCTCTGCTTTTGTCAATGAAACGAGCTTTTGTGGGGACTGGCAGTGGTGGCGTACCTTTAACACGATTAGGCTGAACCACATCCGGTCTGGTGGGTAGTGCGGGAAACATATCGTCAACAGAGTCCTCTTTGCCCACACCCACGCCTTCCTTTTGCTTCTTGTCCAGTTCCAACTTTTTCTTGAGTGGCCCCATCATTACCAACTTGGCGAGGTCCAAAATGTGCTGCGCTCTTTCCTTCTGAATCCGCCTGCTCTCCTCCAGTCTCACCTGCTGCTCGTGACTGAGCATGTGGCTGCCACCAAGTTTCTTGACCAGTTGCTCCAACTCCCGCTCCTTCTTCATTTCAGACTCCATGTTGGCCAGATAAGCGTACAGCTCCGCGATCCGACCCTCACTAAGCTCGTTGACGTAATCGGGGATCTTTTCCACCAAAAAGGACTCCACGCTCGGGCTGATGATATTGTTAAGGAAGAAGGATAAGCGCGTGTCTGTCTTGGCGAGCTCGGCACAGGGATCGAATGTCTCGTTCGTTGAAGAGGTCTGGCTTTCCGCGCTTCCCGAACGAGAGTCTTCTTGTGAGGAGCCACCACCTTGAAGAGTTTTTAGGAGGGCTGATTCTAGCTCATTGATGCGCTGTGAAAGGAAATAAGTCGTCACGTATTTTAATGAGACTCTTAAGCGAAGATGGAAGCATTGTCGCAATTATTTCCCCCTTCGTGTCTATCTCAAACTCACAGCGATGGAGCGCCGCAAGGCTTCATTCTTTTCCTGAATACTTTTGTATTTCTTGAAGTCAAGCTTGTTTTTCCGACTGATGTAGCCTCGCCACGCAGCTTGAATCTAAAATGAAAATTGAAATGGAGGATTTTTGGAGCAAGTTTCTGTAAATCGAGGGTAAAGTAATTTAATTTTAATTGAAAATGCCAAATGAAGAGGAAAGAAGGAACCTTAACAGCAGCTGCTTGCATGAGACTCATTCGAATCTTCGCATCTCGCTCCTGAAATAATTAATTATTCATTATGTTAATAAATTATCCAGCACGCAACACGACCCAGTACAAAAAATGATTGAATATTTATAAACTTGTTAAGATTATAATGGATTTTTTTACTTCAAGAATCTTTCGAAACTGCTTACGAGACAAGTGTCCCCTTATCCAAGACTATAATAAAAAATAATGATAAGCTAGAGAAAACCATTGAAAATATATGCTTTCTTGAAGAGTGGAGGACAGAGAGGAAATATAAAATAAAAAAGGACCTGAATTTTGATGATGGCAGCCTCCACAATTTTCCAATTGGATCGGATGAGAAAGCCTCTCCAAAGTGCTTGAATTCTGACGGCAGCGTGGTACTGAATCACAGCGAGACGCTCTTCCTGCCTGTAAAACAGAAAAACAATCAGTTTTAATTAAATGACACCACGTAGAGTTTTACAACTCACTTCTCCACTATTGGAATTTGAAATTCCATGTTCAACCAAGAAGAAGGCCGCTTGGATTTCCTATTTAATTTCTAGAATGAGCCACCTGCAGCCGCAGTTACGAACAAGAATGGACGGTGTCAGCAAACCGCTATGAGTAGTAGCAGAGCGGTTGATTATCTGAAAATTAATTACTATCGACCAAGAGTTCATTAACAAAATGAGTCTATATAACATGCATATAGCACCCTATAAATTACAAAATGTGTAGTAAAGAAAACTTTTGCTGCTTTTAGGCGCTTTCTCCTTAAGAAAATCAATAGAATGTCTAGACCGAAATGATTTACGACATAAAAATGCCAAAGATTACCTACGACGTGGTGTAACAGGAGGGATGACTGTGCTGTTAAAATTAAAATGTAGACAGGCGGTTATTTATATGCTTACTTGAGTCGAATGTATGCCTTGAAGTCAATGGAACCTTTCTGCTGAAAAAAGTTACTGCAGGGCTGGTCCATTGGATCCACATAAACGGGATGCTGATGACAGGGATCCAATATGCTCCGTTCCAAGCCACGTCCTCCCGAGCCTTCACCGAACCCGGAATCGCCAGTTCCTCCATAATACAAACCACTTGCTCTTGTTCCATTTGAGTTTTGATTCGGTTGGGTCATAAAGCTGGAAATGATGTCGAAAGCGGTGGTCGTGTTATTTGCCATTGCCTACCTTCTTCTCGTGCAAATTGTGCAAAATAAGCAACCGAAATCAAGTGATAAGGAAACGAAATAATTCTTTGACGAATTTCTTTTATGAAAACGATCGAGTACAGCACCAAGTTGTGCATGAAGATCAGCATCTCTCTAAAATGCAAGAATAAATATTCTTTACGAATCAACTGTAAATGAAAACCAAGACGACCTGGATCAAGAAATGTCTTCCACCATGCAAACCAGAAGGGATTTTGTTTCAAAATTTCAATTTTATTTCATCTTCCATGTTCATGTTGCTCCATAATCGCATATATAAAATAATTAACTTAATTAATGACACACGAGTGCTAGAAATAATAATGTTATAAATAACATTATCAACTATTGTTGCTTACGATTAAATACACGTTGGTTGATGATTGATATACGATGAGCGTGCACGACACGATATGTAAAGTAGGGATTATATTTCTACTGAGTTCACTCCTAAAATTAATGGCTACATTATAATTTACCTTAAATATCAAGTATTACTGAGAGAGTTACAAGTAAAGCAGTTTCTGGTTGTTTTGTTAATGATGATCACTGGTCCATAATAGAATTACAAGAGAGTTTATTACGGTTTTAAGTATTGCTTAATAATTAATTAAGAATCTCATCATGTTGCCTTAAAAATTAACGAGATCGGTATTAGTTTTAATTTCTTATAGACACGATAGTTTCATAGGTCCGCTTAAAATGATTAATTAATTTACATATTACAGCTCTAGAGCCCTATTGCTAAGTCTGTTGTGACAGAACCCTTTCGGAGTGAACAACATCAAGTCGCCCCAGACCCACTGCTTTCTTCTTTCGGCTTCCTATTCATTGCGCAATAATATCCTGTTCCACAGCAGCAAAGAAGCTGCAAGATTCACTTCGATTTTCTTGACAGCCAACAGACTTGATCATCTGCAAAATGAATGAAAAAGGGAAATGACAAAAGCTGATGATGAGTATATCATTCCAAGACGAGCTTTCAACCTTCATCAATATTGTTGATAAGGTGATTACAAGAGATAGAGAGGGAGAATACGAGAGATGGCTGTTTTACCTAAAAGAAACTTTTTCACAAGTTCCGCTGAACTTTGCTGAATAGAAATGGATGGCGATGAAAGTATTGAGGAAGTTGATACGAAGTAAACAAGCCAAGGCCAGTAAGTCGTCGAGACCTGGTCAACGTCCACATTCGCCATGAAAGGCTTCAATTTATTAATGCCATTAACGGGATGTTGAAAATGAAGGACATACATTTATTCGGGCTGCCGATTTATACCAAAGAGAAATATTATTAGATACATAGTTGATTAAAAAAATTTTAACGGCTCGATAAACTCAAAAAGTTTAGAGTTGAGGGCAAAGCGAGATTTTACCTTGAATTGGTTTTCTTATCCATCCATATATTTTCATATGTCATGCACAATAAGTAATAAGTACATACTATGACACGGTGGTTGGTAACGACGATTAAGAAAACGTCATGTCACCAGATTCGTATACAAACGTAACAGCCGATTTTTTAAACTCAAAACTCGCGAAATCATCGAAGCCGTTTCACACATCTTAAATACACTATAACTGATAACCCTAATCTCAAAGCTTAAGCTTTCTTTACGATCATCTAGATCTACAATGCAGTACATTGTTATTTATTTGTTATGTACAGGTGGGCATAAAATATTATACATCATTGATGATCAGTTGACTAAGAGAACAAAATTAAATACATAGTATCGCAGAAATAAAAATATATGAATGTTTGATTTTATCAGATAAGTGTCAACCTACGAAGAATACACTAACGTGAATGTGAACATAATAATCTAACGAACACAAATAATTCAACGCCAACTGAGATTTTACAGTCCTGTTGTTGTTGCGGTTAAACCACAAAATGCAAAAATCACTAATTAAAATTAAATCACAAGAAGTTACTGTTTCCAGCCGTCCTCGGGAAGAATGTAAAGAACAGAACTGCCTTTAGATCTACATTGTTACCGAAATCGTTTCTTCGAATTAATTTCTTGGTCGTCATCTTTCCTAAGTTAAATAGTTTCACAGGTATGTAGTGATAGTAAAAACACAAAAAATACTGATATACATACTTTCGACGTACTTGTATAAAAACTGTTGTCTATCCAAAGAAAAGCTTGATGGTTGGTTAGCTGAACTCGGAGACGTTATTTTTTAGATAAAAGCTTTCTCGTTCCAAAGTACCTAACGCTAAAATACACATGAATATAAAATCTTTTTAAACTTTATCACTGCCTGTCGTCGTCAGCAAGCTCTTTGGGAGCCCTGCAGGTGGCCCACCAAGTGAGGGTGGGGATACACCACTTCCTCCTTCCACGGGAGGGCTATCAGAGCGGTGCTGCACTTGGGAGAAGAGTGGTTTTAGTTCTGAAGACAATTGTGCGCTACTACTAGCCCTGCTACATTCGCCTGCATCTCCACTGCATCTCTGGCCTTCTCTACTTGTACTTGGAGTGCATCCGCCATGCACACCTCCAACGGCACTCCCAGAGCTGGAAATGTCACCGCCGCACCCACTACCACCCACCAGCACACACCCCCCGCTACCGCCACAATACTGCGAGTAATCACACTTGTAACAGCAATCTGGCGTCACACTGGTAGAGTGCGAGGAGCTCGATGATGAGTGAAAGCCTATCGGCACCTTCTTGATAAGCCGGCGTGAAACTCGTCGATGGAAACACACTTGGCGCACAATGTACAGCGACACAAGTATCGTGACAACTAAAAGACAAGCAATGATCACAGCGCAGTGTGGTTCCAGTCCACTGCCGGGAATGCGACTTGCGGTGGTCGTTGTCGTCGTGGTAATAGCGCCCTCGTGATGAAGGTCATAATTCAGCAAATTATAGCCGCCATGATGGTGCAAGTCAAAGGATCCTTCCACGCCGTGATGCGGCTGCTGATGCATAGCGCTCTGATGTACAACTTTTTCTGCGAAACAGACAAAAAGAAAAGAAACAAACACTTGGCTAGATTTACAACCAAGGAGCTATTATATACAAGACATGAGCTGTCAATAAATCTTTTTTTTAGAAAATTATCGGTACGATGGGAATGTTATTGACTCAAATGCAATTATGCCATCCTTTTCGACTATTAGTTGGATCGGCTACTCTGGAGAAATAACTCTAAAGAAATGATGAGTGGTTTGGAAAGGATTATAAATCAAAAGGGAAATATGAGCACATCGTTTTCTCCCCTCCTTTCCCCTTTCACAAACGTATTTATGGTAATAGCAGCAGCAGTTCCACTTTCTTCACATGGAAAAATGTCTGGAAATGTGGAAATGGTTTGTTTCTTTGTGGAACAGGAGGAGGAGGATCATGCGAAATAACTAGTGTGCTGACAGGAGCTGAACAAAAGAAAGAAAAATGTAAAGAGAGTTGAGTGGACAAGGAGCAGAGAGAACACTCCACCGCCAGCCACTGCTACCCGCCATTACATTACGACACGACTACATTATTTCATTCAGTTTGTTAGTTGCTTCCAAAAAATGATAAACGACAATACAAACTACTTTCTTTTGGAGTACCGATCTTCTATCTATCCGGCCGGTGGATATAATAGCAAGTTACTTAATATAATTTTCTGTGAGAGAAAAAAATAGAAAGCAGAGCAGAAGTGAAATAACGATGCAGAAAAAATGATTATTTTTCTTTCTTTTTCTCTTCTCGTGACATGATTTGTGTTCTCCTCCGAAAAAAACCAACCAACATTTTGTTCCCTTTTCTCTGGTTGTTTCGATTATTCCAAGTGGAACTTGTAGGCATGCATGTTCTATTTGTGTGTTATCCTCCACTAGCTCTCGCCTTCTTTTCTCTCTCTTCCTCTGCTGCACTTGCAAAAAGATTGTTTGACAGAAGCAGTGAACTGTGAGCCATGTAAAAAATAACAGCGGCAGCAGTCGTCTTTCGAGAAAAGCAACTGGAAAGAGGAGAAAGCTGCTGCTTTCACATTTCCTCGTGTTTCCTCATGTGTGTGAGATGAGAGAGCCTTGAAATTGGCTGGAATTTTGGTTCAACTATTTTAATAGAATTTTTGCACATAATTTTCAGCGCAATCACAAAACCAGCTAACAACAGAACAATAAAAGAGAAACTAAAAGGCATCGGTTTTCACAGAAGAGGGGAAATGGGGCGCAAAAACTATATGACCATATAAATTTATATGTACACGTGAAATCAAAAGAGAACGAACGTGTCCAGGACTTTCCTGTTGATTATACAGTTTACAGATAGCGGGCATTTAAAAAAAACTAACAGTAAGTAGTAAATTGGTAAGCTCACCGAGACAAATGGGGCAGCATTGGTTTTTCGCAAGAACAGGATGCGGGCATTGAAGTGAAGGGCACTTTCCCGCAGAGAAGCATTTGATTTGTCCCGCTTCACAACGGCAGCTCTGACAAGCGCCCACCTGTATTTAAGTGACGCGGAAAAATAAAACACACTTAAACAATTAATAAATAAGTTATAACAAATTTTGTTTGAAACATGTCACATATTTCAAACAACATGCAGCTTTCCTGTCCCACAAAAACACACTATTTGAAGATATTCTAATAACGTGCCTTCCAAGTTTCCCCATCGAAATACGTTTGGATTGAATCATCGGAAAGACAATGGGTTGAAGCTCCTGGTAATCCGTCCAAGCTGTTTTTATTCTGCTGTCCATCCATGCTACTCTGCTGGTCAATGCCGGGACACTGGAGGCAGCAGTCGACTAGTTTTGGGGAGGGGCATGGAGTGGGAGGGCATTCTGGCCCGGCGCATAAAACTTGTCCCTGATGACAAGTGCAAGTGAGGCAGCTGCTGAGTGTCCAAATTTCTCCTTCTACCCTCTCCTTGCCGTCCGACGACAGACAAATGGACACATTCACTGGACTGAATGACGAGGATGAATCCTCCACTGAAAACAAACATTTATTTGTTCTTTTACTGAATAGAGAAGGTACAAAGTAGAATGGGAAAAGAATAGAAGACACTAGGACAAAAATCAGTGACGTCAGCATGTCTGTTTGGAGCTTTTCGCGACATGAGAATTACATAAATGGGGAAAATTCCGCTTTGAAAACAGGGTAAGTCAAGGGATCGTTGTTGTTGTTATTGCCAATTCTCTGGTGAAGTATTTTGATTAAATTGTAAAATTTTGCAGGAGTCAAAAGTGAGTCAAGTAGTGATGACGGAATAGAGGGAAAAGTATTTAGTACGGTAAACGGGAGTAAAGAGGAAAGAGAGCAGCAACTGGGAAATAAAGATATACATGAAAAACTTGCAGATGCGGCAAAACAAGTTGTGTGCCTGAGTGGAATAGTTTGAGGGATTAGAATGGATGAAAATGTGATCTCTGTGTTGTTGAGTGCCGAGAACTGGGAGTTGTGTTCAATAAGGCGATCAGAATGGGTGTACGTGACCGTTGCTCTGTACTGCCTTAGTAAAGAGGACTGAATGCATTATTATTGGCAACTGGGGAATTTGAAGATGCCTCCTGAATCCAGAATGACAACAGGAAATGGAGAGAAAGCGATAGGGAGACGAAAATAAGGGCATTATTATTTTGGTGAACAAACCTGGACATCGAGGACAGCAATCGCCCGGGTAGAATATTGGATGCTCGCATTGTGGTGACTGGCAAGTGATCAAAGAGCACATTTCTCGTCCATTTCGGCAGACGCAACGGCGACAATGATCAGACCATTCTTCCCCTTCCACCCGACGAGTTCCCTCAGAGTCCAGTGAACAGAAGAATACAGACACACCAGAAGCGGAAATGGATGCCTCGTTTGAGCTGTCATCACCATACAAAGCGTCGTCATTATGACCCTCTTGTTGGTGGCGACCGCTGCGGGTCTGCTGCTGACCATAACTCTTGATTATATCATTAGTACTGCCATCTCTTTGATCTGCATTCACTGAAAATGACGACGGATGATCTTTCCTTCTGGTGAACGTGGCAGAAGAATAGGATATGGGCAGCGAAGAGGATGGTGGCACCTCTTTCTGGTTAGTGGGTCCACTGCTCAACCACGAGGAAGGGTCGATGGCCGCCTCACCATCATCACGGCATTCGCAAGAAGTACAGCCAAAGTGGTCCATCTTGAATCCTCTGGAACACGAGAGCTTGCACCCAAGTAAACTGTGGCATTTTTGGCATTCGCAGGTTGGACAACCTGACTTGTCCAACCGAAATCCGTTGAGGCAGCTAATGTCCCGGTGACAATCCCGAAATGGGCAGCTGTCCTTGTCAAATGTGCTGGATGCGGATACTGTGTCAGGTGACTCGTCTATATTTATTTTAAAAGATATAGAATTTAGGTAGCGTTTTTTTTCAAAATGATGTCGCGCAGATGGGCTAACGGAACCTCATTCATTATTATTACGCATACGCTATACGTTTAGACTTGACCGACTTACTTTCGCACCGTGGGCAACATTCTCCGGGAAAGTATTTAGGATTCTCGCAAGAGTGTTGGCGTTTGCAGGAGCTCGTGTGACATTGAATTCTGCCGCCTTGGCAGGTACAATTTGTACAAGGATCGTCCTGCCATGTCTCGCTCATGTTGTACGCTTTTCCGCTCCCAGAAACGCAGCCTGCACGAGAAAAATATAAAATGATAATCGAGGAGATTAATATTTTGAACACCATGCATGTAAGATTCTTCTTGGTTTTTAATTTAATTTTCAATTTTTGAAAACTCACCATCGCAAACAGGACAACAGTTGAGTGGTTGCACCCTGGCAAGTCTGCACTCGGCTGGAACGTTGCAACTAATCGGCTTACAAGACACAAGACCTTCTTCGCAGAAACACTCGCTGCAATCCAACTGCACACTCCAGCTCTCGCCAGGCTTGTAAATCGTACCGCCGTGATAGCAATAATGTCCTTTCTCGGTGGAAGCCTCGTCACTCAAGGGTAGGAGTCCGGTGACCTCCTCCTTGGAAATCTCGCTACTCAGTGGCACGCCCTCCGACGTATCCTCTTCTTCGTCATCATCTTCATCAATGTCATTGAGGTCCAACCCTGAATTGCTGTCGAAATCGGTTGCGGAGGAGAAGGAGGATTGCTGCAGGGCAGCTCCATGGAGTTTTTGAGGTGGGTGATAGTAGTTATGTTGGGAAGACGGGGAGCGACGACGAGGAGGATGTTTTACGTGGGAGGTAACCAAGCATTCAAATTTTGGGCAGCATCCACCTGGCTTTCCCGTGGCATTTTGCGAAACATGAGGTTCCCATCCGGAAGGACACTCCTTGGGCGCACACAGTAAGTCAGGAATACACTGACATTTTTGCGTAGATGGGGTAGGACAACAACTTTGTTGCTGTCCAGTTCTCCACATTTCTACGGATGCTGCAAGATTCCTCTTCGCTTTCACCAAAGATGGAAGGCGGTAGCTATCCTCTGGACAGCTTTCCACGGGAAGACATCTCACTTGACTACAGTTAGCTAAAAAATAAATAAATGAGGATTATTGGCTGGTTGGTGGATATATACCATACACACTTGGAATTTTGAATGGTAATTGGGTGGGTGAAAAAGGCAAACATGCATATAGTAAGCTAACACAATGCCGTTATGTAACACTTAACCTTTCGCTCAAAGGTGACAGTTCATGTGCTCTGAGCTGAACAATTCATGTGAATCCGAATGACGTCAAGCTGTATTAAAGTAAACGCTAATTCGCTAAAAGCTCCTAAACCATGAATAATGCAAATTTCAAGGAACCAACAACTTTCCCTTTCAACTTCTCAACATTTTACAAAAAAAACGCCAATCCTTTTAAAAAATCATATTAATTAATTTTGGACTTGGAACTAAGGTCATGTGGGCCATTGACACTCTCCAACCAGAGGCAACAGCGTTGTCAATTAGTTATGCGATGAGCAGATTTTTCGGTCGATCAGACTCAGGAGTAGATCAACGAACGAGTTCCAATTAAATTAATGTACCTCTCTAAAGGAAAACGCCGTACTGCATAGAGTGAACAAAGTCTGATGAAGATTTCTTAAACCTTGTCGGCTTTTCAGCGTTAGATAATACTGTATGAATTTATAATTCATATAATTTGCAACCTTTTAAATAATTAATCTCAGAGCAGAGCATGCCTAGCAGCAGCTTTCACCGAAGCGAGATGAGGATAATATATTTACAATTTACGTTTAAGAATTTAAAATCTCTCGCCACGCGCTGAGATCTTATATAATCGTGTGGTCGTTGCTTTTTCAATGCAGTCATTAAAATCGTCATTACCAAAGCAAACAAGATTTTGTCGTGAGTCGAACAACGCACTTACGGTGCTTAATTACCGTAGACCCTCCAGTGGTGATTCTCCAAGCTGCATGAAAGGGCGACATTATAATTCGAACTGAGCCTCATCATAATTAATATACGTATTGGAAAACAACAATACATTTTACATTATAGGGCCATTTCGAATTACCGTTTCCTCCTTTTGTGCAGCATAGGATATTAGACTTGTACTACACAACTATTAACTACACTACACTACTATTACTACTACATATATAACCGTTGAAATGGGCCTTTTCATATTCCTGCAAAAATGTACGAGAAAAAAACATCGTCCATGGTAAGACATCAACAACTCTGGTTATCATACCTATATCAACGAACAACATACGCTATAGCTGATCCCGCTGTTGTCTCGTTACCATTTGTGGGTGGCGACTAACGACGATTTGATATTTTTTATTTATGCAAATGAATCAGCACTCAGCAAATAGCACTATGCTAGATAGCATATTATCAGACATCCTCAATCCCAACTTAGTTAGTCGTTTATGCTGCATAGCCCCTACCATTTAAACTGCTTTACTGTACCTCTGTGAACTGTAAATCTGCATGACCAATCACCCCACATAACAATATAATGTACCATACGGTTGAAGTGGCTTTGTTCTAAATAATGTGTTTTGTTTGTATATAGCATCTTCTTTATGACGGTTCCCGTATTACTAATTTGAAATCCTTAATGTCACAAGACACTTCAGTAAGTATATGTACATACAGAATAGTGTGCAGGCTATATGGAACATTCTTTTGTTTTGATCTAGTTTTGCCAGAGAAGAGAAAAAATAGGAAAATCGATATCTGCTTAACCCGTATCACTGTAACCCTTTGATGATAAATACAAGGATGATGATGTTCAAGCTCTCAATCTCAACTCTTTTTAACTTCAACGTACGAAACTTTCCAACATCCAAACTTTTCCTCTTTTTAATAGTTCACTCGCTTCTTTTGATCCCTCCCCCCTACTTTCCAAATTACTATTTTCCATGAAAGAAAAAAAACTTGACGTGCTTTCCCAGAATTTGTAGAAATAACAATGTATTATAGTAGTGGAGGGACGGAAGGAGGTGGTGGAGTACACGAAATGATAGAGGAAGAGTAGCTGCATTGACAATTTACGTGAGGTATTCATTCTTTTTTAACATATATTTGGCACTCTAGGCCCCTTATCCTTATCTTGGTAACGTAAATCAGAGGAAGATGACAGATAAACCACTGAACTAGACAATCCCCTCTCAGTCCCAGTCAACTGCATCTCATGTTGGCAGGCTGTGCATCTGTCCAGTAATATCCTCACAACAAAACATATACAGTGTTCAGCAGCAACTCAGTCAACGGAAACCGCATAAAGTTGAGGTGATGAATTACATTACGGGCGAGAAATGTTTCTCAACGACAATAACGATTGCATGTTTTAATCAACATTTATGGGATGTGCTTCCGGAATAAACATTTTTCCATTACTTTCGCAATGCGGATAATAGACATTTTTTCTTCTAAGTTTATCTCGTTTGCACACACGCGCAAGCTGATTAGTTTTAACTCAGATGCAGATTAAGTGGACAAAAGGTAGACTTTAATCGACTTTGTACTATATTTACGTTTACCCCTTGTAAACCAACATGATCAGTGTCTGATGACGATAATTGTGGTAGCATATTGTGTTTAATATTACTAATTAATGTTCTACAATTGTACGTGCGCATTTCTGAAGTAGAATAAGAACAAGGTGGTTCAGGCACGGGAAAAATTGGTCGTTTTGAAGAGAATATTTTATTCGTCCATAGAAAATCATCACTTTAGTACTAATTTATCATACGATATTTCATTGGAAAAAAGTTATTTTTTGACATGTAAGTGATTATTTTTTTGGACATACTGACCATTTATTTTGTCAGCTAAATCAATATTTTTTGACAGGCATTTAGTTTTTAAGTTAAAAGTTTTAGTTAGGCAAACAAATTAATTATTGACACACAAAGAAAAAAATGTGTGAATTATTTTTGAGAAACAGATCTTCACTTGCAAGTGCCATTGCAACATTCCGAGCACCATGTAGAGTATTACCAAAAATATGTTTAAATCCTTGTATTGATTGTGCTGTAAAATTTGTGCATGAAAATTAGAATTTAATCTTCTAATTTTAGTGACACCATTGGTGCCAATTCAAAAACTACAAATGCAATCCAATTTTGTACAAAATCGGTATTTGGTTTTACAATGTTTAAGTAGGCGATCAATCAAACTTGATCACCTAAAAATGTGTACACATTTTGCTGTCGGCTGTTTCAACAGTATATAATAACTACAGAAAACGAAAATTAGCATGCATGCATATGGTTGCTCACTCATCAAACCAAAAGTAAATACAAGACACATGCATACTGATGTTAGCAATGAATTTTTACCAAAATCGTATACTTGCCCTGTCATTGTTCATCACACTGTATATCTAGCATATAGCAGTCCTACATAAACAAATAGCATACTTGGCGTTCCTACATACTAATGAATTTCCCTAAATATTAACATTTTTTGTGGCTAAAAATAATTATTATTTGAACATAGCGATAATTTGTCATCCAAAATAAATAATTACTCGTCCAAAGAATTTTTTTTTCAATGAAATATCGTATGATAAATTAGACCAACTCCATGATTTTTTATGGATGAAAAAATACCTGTCCGTTTTTAAATGATTTTAAATGATGATCTAGTCTGAACACAGTTCCCTATAACATTATCCACACCTCGTCTCCTATATCCTGGAGCAGAACATGCCGTACTAAAGCTTATACAAGTATTATGCTGCTATCGTTTAGAAATTCATTCAAGATTCAACCTCCTGACAAGCCGATCGATCACCCAACAACTACGGCGCTAGTGCTCTCCAAT
This sequence comes from Sinella curviseta, assembly GCA_004115045.4. Taxonomy (NCBI): domain Eukaryota; kingdom Metazoa; phylum Arthropoda; class Collembola; order Entomobryomorpha; family Entomobryidae; genus Sinella; species Sinella curviseta. Next base: position 13,964,780 of record CM023202.3, on the reverse strand, counting down.
ATTTGCTGGTTCTCGCATGGCTTAAGTACTGTATATTACGTATAACATTATTCCTGGCTTTTAAACTGCTAAATTTTTGCTGTATCATATTTCATGAGTTACCCACCAGCAGTTTTGCCTCCATGTAACCCTTATTGTTTTATCAAGATTGCTCAAGGACGTATTAATTTTTCGATTAGCGACACGTGTCATAGTAATAATTTATTCACTGACTTGGGAAGAACACATGAGAAACAAGTCTTGGGGTAAATTGGAGCAGTTCTAGTTCTGTCAATAATTTGTTTTACGATTCTTCTACGATTTGTGTCTTTTATTTTGATACGATTACATAACGCTATAAGCTGCTAATTAACAATTTGCTAACGTCTTGCCGTGTCAAGCAACTGCAAGGATAAAAGATCTGAGTACAAATGACCCGACTAAAAAATGCGAAAGTTGACTTCACAACATCGTAAATTAATTAACACTTTCTTTCGCTTTGATATTTGACAAAAAATCACAGAAGAAACATGTTTGTGTAACTTCCTTTCGCCGCCACATCCACTGCCAATTTCAAGCATTGGCACAGGAATGAAAATAAATTAGGCTTAATGTGTGTTCTGTCTCAATAAAGTAGTGGAAAGAAGACAATAAAGAATATAACTATTACTCCGAATTATATTCCTGCCTGTCGTCTTTCGAAAAGACAGAGGAGAAAAGAGCGCATGGTAGAGAATAAAGCATAACAATTACAACGGATAAGGACTAAGGACCAAACCAACCCTAGAACACATGTTCCTTCCAGTCCAAATCAAAGCGACCTGTCACTTTCTCTTTGTCATCAACACTTAGTCAGTGTTGAACCACTGCAAGTTGCAGTCTGCAACCAATACTGAATTGATAAAATTGTAAATAATAAAAAACCGAAGGATGAAACATTTAAGGATATTTAATATTGGCTCGACTTACACGGTTTCTGCATTAGCACAACACAAAATTGTGTTGCATCTGGAGTTAACAAAGAGAGCCATAAATTATAGCCTGTAGTATTTAGGGGAGAGAAATGCTCAGCATTTTACAGGTCCTCAATTGAAATGGAAAGCATTAATTTTTTTTTTCTCAGCCGACGAGATAAACCTGATCGGGTTGTTTTTATATTTATTAGATGACATTTAATATACAAGATGCTGCATAATAAGATATACTCCTCCACCGAGTTCCGAATCTTGAGAAGTTGCCAAAATTGCAGTGCATTTTACTTGCACGAAAGCAATACAGTGAGTATTTTTCAAGGTTAGCCAAAAATGCATCAGTGATCTGATAATCATTATGGCAATCATGTTGAGATGGAAGGAATGAGCGGAATGCGCAAACAGAGACATCATGGTGAATAATATATGTACTCTTGAAAGAATTTCGATATCGCATCTCGATAGCCTTGACAGATCCTAAAATAAACGGTAATGATTATCGTAAAACCAAGTCAAGCTTCATAACCACCATATCGAAGTAATGAAGAGAAAGGAGTAAAGAACAGCTAAATTTCTGTTATCAAGTTACCTATATTCATAAAATACGCCTAACTCTGCTGAAGTAGGTCCTGGAAAACCATGTTCACGATGACAGTGAGTAATGAAGCGAAAATGGAGAACGAAAGGAAGCTGTACGATAAAGAAAGACCAAAAGAGAAATACGAAAGGAAGCGCGTCAAGTAGCAGATAGGACGGTGAGATGAGGTAAAGATGTTGAGCATGTTATTGGGGAAAAGGCAACGCCCTTCTACCTGCAGCGGGCAACAAAACATTTTATATTTAATAAATGCTACAAAAATTGTTCCATCCTGAACTGAACTATACTTAAACAATCCATTTAATAAACATTTCATTTATCTTCCATAATAATATTATTATTATCGGATAAAGCCATCCTCCTTGCCACGCTAATCATAGCCGCAACAGCTCGTATTTACGGTTTGCAGGCCTCGAGTATTTATTACTACCATAACTGCCTAGAATTCTTTACACAATCACCTTTTGGAAGTGATGAGAAAGCTTATTCGTTTCAAAAAGCAATTTCACATTCAGTTTGCTATCTTTTCATCAAGTAAAAAACAGGGTGGGTGAGATATCGGCAGTCTTTTATTTGATATTTTTACTTGGTTTATTATGTCCCCGATATTTTTATCAACCCTTGGTACTCTTATCAGTAGTTTTTTGACGATACATAATAAAAAATATTAACACAACTCATGTAAAAATAGTTTATAGCTTTATAGAGAAATCTTGTTAGAAGGCATGGGTTGATCAACCTGAGCTGAGTGTAGAGAGGCGAGAAGCGGATATGTATGTTATTAGTTTGCAAATATTTTGCACATATTACGATGCTGAGGAAAAGAGCAAGGAGAACAACCCATCAATGGTTACCTGAATGATGATAACATTTTTTGGTTATTAGGGATTACAAAACGGGGAGCAAAACAACAATTACCAACGATTACTGTTTCACGGCTTAAAAGCATATTAGCTATATAAATACCAGGATAAAATAAGACGGGAGAGATGTGGGAATGTGGGAAAACACTGAGCATCAACAGAAAACTCATTTCCACTTGGAGCAGTTTGGATAACAGAATACATGGGTTGAATGGTAGGTAGTTCAGTTGATTACCAATTTCACGTTTAATTTACGATACATATTACAATGATAATGATTATGTAATGCCTATAAAAGAGGGGGAGGGGTGGAGGAAGGAAATTGGAACGTAAATAAAAAGTAGCTTGTTCTGCACCGCTCAAGGAGGGAGTACGAATGACGACGATGATGCTCATATAAATAGATCGTGTTTTTGCACAGAAACCAGATGCTTGAGATGATGACAAGAGCACTTAAAACAAAGTCGTAATAATGGTTTTGTGTACCATCTGCTATTTTCTACATGGAACAGAGTGTGGAGTTGGAGTGACCTTGCTTGCCTCTTGCCTTGGCGGAGTGGAGGAGTCGATGAAAAAGACCAGAGCACTTTTCGCATAAAAACATCAGATTGCCTGGTTATCTCCTCACATACAAGTAAATCACGGGAAAATGCTTGACATTCATTTCCCATTCCATCATCATCGTCTCTCAGTCAGTGAGAAAATGGGAGTGTTCCCAGTTCCCTCAAACAATCTGCGTTGCTCTACCGGAGATGCTGTTGATGGTTGACGTGCCAGTTGTGTGTAGGAGGCATAACAATAAATCTGTGCAAAAAAAATGAGCAGAAAGCGAGTTGATTCATTCATTTACTCAGATTTTACTAGCGCATGAAGAGAGTTAAGGATATGTATATAGGAGACGATGAGTGATGTAATGCACATTTATGCAACGGCTCGTACAAGACATTCTCGATTATACAGAGTGATATTTCTATTGATTACAGAGGAAACGCCGAAGTTGAGATGAAGTAATTAAGAATAGCAGAGAATGAGGCGAGATAAACTACGCAGAATGCCTGTGGCGAGCAAACACATTTACAGGGAAATGTGATGAAATATTCGGAAGCGAGAACGAGAAGCGCAAAATGTTTGCTTTCATTTCGTGTTGCAATGGGACACAGCAAAATAGAGTGGATGCAGTCATCGAGAGATCGATACCACCAAACTGAATGGGGGCGAATGAAAACCAGTATTTTTTGAAGATATTCAAGGGCAACATTGACTTGTCATCAAAGGAGAAAAGAAGATGAAACGATGAAAGTGTTATCCGGGAAGGGTAGCTTCTCATCAGTCACTTGAGACGGAGGCCGTGCCACGGTGGCACTGCCACCCCACCTTTCCTCCTTTTTCAGGCAGGATCTTTTTGAGCGGCAGTCTCGCATTCAATTTACTTTTTTTAGAATGCATCTCATTCATACTGACATAAAAAATCTCCTTGCTGGTTTTATCGTTCCTCTGTTCTGCAAAATGGTAAAAATGTAATGAATTATTCGTTGACTCTTCCCATTTTAACTGTAAAGCCGTATTGCGAAAGATTAATAGGAGATGAAAATATACAGAGAAAAGGTGAACCTGAAGGACGTATTTTCTTCCATTTTTAGGTGAAGCGGAAATTGTCAAAGGAAATCACTTGCTGCTTATCTTCCCTTTCCATATATCAAAAGCTCTGCTCTTTTCAATCAAAATGCAAATCATGTCAGGCCATAAAATGTATGCATGTCTGACGGCTATAATTCATGATGAACGAAATATTTAATAAAATAATATCTAGAGCAGAAGAAGCAGATTGGTAATAAAAGCATTACTATTTTTAACCAGAATACATGAGCTCCCCCATTTCAAAGCATTGCGTTTTATTTCAATTTCCAAAGTTGACATGCATCACGTTTTTATTAGACATTTAAGAAATCAAAGGGTTTTATTATTATTGATGCTGTAACCAATCTTACTAAATTGGAGACTGCAAAAGCTGAAACAGACTGTTCGGAGGTAAAGTGAAGCACTTTTGGAATTTGGCGATGGGAAAGAAAAAGGAATCGATCGACAAACTGTCTGCTGCCTACCACATTGCAGGCCACAGACGTGGTAGTAATATGTATTTATTTACAAAACGAATCTCCAACACAAAACAAAGTTCCAATGTGTTATTTACTGCTATAGCAGATATAGGTAAATATTTTTCATTTTGCTTATCCTGTTTGGTTGATTTAGACGGTCCTCAGAGTCACAATAGATATTAAAAGGGTTGTTTTCAACTTAGTAACCTTATATGTAACCAGTTTGAGTAATTGAAGTTAAAATATAACCATATAACCATATATTACTTTAACATTTCGAACGAGACTAGAATTTACGTTAGGAATGGAAGATTTACGTTACGGTATGATACCATGCTTTACCACTATGCCACCACTTTGCCATTGCGTTATGTACATTTTGTACCCAATGACACCCTGATCCTCATCATGTAACAGTTGACGTTTATAAGTACAGATGAACACTGGTCGCAAGGACGAAGGGTGGAGATGAAAAATAACTTTTACCAATGTCCTTTTCCGTTAAGTAGTACTTCGTTTCTTTGTAATCGTAGTTACATATAACATGAGGCTGACAAAAAAGTTTACTTTTAGCTGCTGGCGTTATGAAAGGTGCAGTTTTGGATAATGGACAAAACCAGGTGCAAACTTTGAATGCATATGCATATATGTACATATTATTTTTGTGTTCCCTATGTTAAACTACCCATCGATCGGTAGAAAACGACAGGAACTTTCGCTAACTAGTAGGCACTGCTATTTTTTGCAGTTTTCATATTATACGTCTAGAATAACTATCTCTAGTTCTTTCTTCTTGTGACAAATATCGACCATGTTTTCTTTGAAAAGTCAGTTGCACATTTTTTGCACAGTGCAGCCCACTTGTGCAAACAGACAAGCTGACTCTTCTTCATGTTGTTTCGGATCCCTTGTGGACCATTCTTACGAAAAGGGTACGCCGAGACATTTTCTTTCGGTCCATCGTTCTCATTTTGTCATTTGTGAAGACGATAAACCAGCTTGGTCGTTTTGTTGTGTAACAAAGAAAGAAGGTCTTGACGGTTCATGTGTCGGCGGAACTCAATTTCAACTCAACAAACTCCATCTAATTTCTATTTTTCTGGTGGCTCCATGTATGGAACGAAGAAAAGGCAGGTCCCAAGTTGAATATAAATTTAATACTAATACTAATCTTCCCCTTAACATTATTACCCTATAAATAGACAGGACGATGTAACGAAGTCATTTCCATTCAGCAAAATGACATTCAAAGACTTTATGAACGCCATAAATACCCCCGTTGAATCAGCTCATGCAATCCAGTATTCAACACAGCAGCTGGGCTACTCTGCGCTCCTCTCCTTCGAATTCCATATATTTCCTTATCCCAATTCAATTATCATTTACTCAACTTGACTGTAAAATTACTATCTTTGTTTTCAGTCTCTCCTCTCCTCAATAAACCAATATCAAGCCGTTACATTTGTACCGGTGAGTACCGTAACATTTCTGCCTGAATTTGCGCCTAATTTTAAGATAAATGTAGGCGATGCATTAGCTAAGGTTGCGTGATAACGAAAAATCTTAAAATATTGACAATTGATTGTTGAGTACAATAGGTATGAATTTACCTCGGATTCTGCAGGACAACCAACGTGTGGGAACAAAAGTGGCTTGTGTGCCTTCCAGAGTGGCTGATGCTGCGGACGGAAATGATGGGAAACACGATAAAATCAACGGTCCATCATGCACTGTAGTTGCAGTCAAAGATTTCACATTTTCCAGTGAGAAATAGCAAATTGTCAATGAAGCGATCACAATTCCGATCCCGTTCATGACAAGTCATACCTAAACCAAGAATCCGTTTTACGTATGGGAACAATAATTTGATCGATTGCTTTATAATGCGAGACTCGGTATAAATTATTGTAAAACTCAGCTTCAATTGGTCACTAACCCGATGTCACTAAATCTTTCCAACTGAATTGTTTTTACTGCGTTCTCATTTCCTGAAACGAATTAATAACTTGATCAGGAAAAATACAAATATCCTCCTCCTTCATAATATAAGCTAGTAAGAGTCATTCTGTAAAGTGACCGAAAATCATACTCATTATTTAATTTGACTCATGAATGCGAATTACGAGGCTAGTTATGGTACACATTTGTATTTGTATTCTATTGGTACTTATTACATCGTATGCATTTTTGCTTGTGATCGGTGATTACATGCCAAACTACTAACCTTCATGGTGATTAGGTGTTTCTATTATACATATCGCATTGTCATCGAAACAGAACAAACAGATCATGTAGGACCGTCAACCGTTCTTTTTCAGTCTCGGGTTACACTTGATGAACACGCATGTAATCCTCGTGTTCCTGCTCTGTTGCCCTTTCGATATTACTAACGGCAACTGTGTATAATGATCATGTGGATAGTGGGTGTTTTTAAAGAAATGCCAGTTTCCACGTGTCACGCATTAACACATGCCCTGTCGTGAGCACTAAACTCGGTATGCTCCATTCCTAATAAATTTTGGAGGGAGAATGGCCATTTGGTTGAGCGTAAGAGTAATAACTAACAACAAATTAATATTGTATAGTATTTTATCATGTCTGTGGCTGGAAACGAGTAGTGGGAAACTAGTTGTCTCATCCCGCCAGTGGTGGAACATGATAAGCAAATATTACGTCACTACTTGGGAAACTATTCCATCACTACATCCTCGGTCCCTTTGTCCGCACAGGGTTTGCCCTTCAAACATAATCACTTTACCTGTCGCCTTTAAATTGGCAGTGAATATTATTATTAGATTACGAACATGCTGCTCTACATTACATATTTTATGCAGAGCAGACAAATTTCCATGTCAGTGTATTGTCAACGGTTGTAATAAAACCATGTTTCATTTCGTTGTTTTGATGTGGTTCACTCCCAGTAAGGCTCTACTAAGTCTTATCAGAACATTGAATTTATTTGGGTAAGAACCTTGTAGCTGAACCATGGTATCTATTTCGAATCTGTATTAAATTACAGGTAATATGATGCGAAACTAGTTCTTCATCCATTTATTCTGTGATTAGACTTGTACAATATATAATTTATATACGCTAAAGCGTATATTGTATTTTATATTGATGACTACAATTACGATAAATTATTATACCTTACTAAATATCAGATGTTAGTCTAATCCTGTGGCTCGAATAATTTTGAACAAGGCTGTTTATTTTTGCCGATTAGTTTTTGCTCAAAATTATTTCCTCCGACTAGATTTCCGAGAAATAATGTTGTCCATTTATTTATTTCGATACATTTGGGCCGATATATTTTTGCCAAAATAATCAATACCCGACGGCTGAAGATCAGTGGACTTTGGTATCATTTTCAAAAGACAACTAAAAAGCCGATAATTAGTTATGGTTCGCGTGAACGCACGGACGGACGGAACAGTCGCACACGTTAATATTATAAAACGCTACTTACTAAAAAGAAAAAAACGTTGAACAGTAATATAGTATGTAATTTCTATTCATGGTTTAATATTGAATGTATTTGAGCGATATTTATATATTTATTGATTTATTTGCATAGCACACTTTACAAAACTGGAGTACTGGAGAACAATATGTTGTGTCTGCAAAAAACTAGACAATCCACGTCACCGGGAAATTGCGAAATGTACAATTTAGAGTGCAAATAAATAAAGAAAAAGTAATATTATACTCCAAATAACAGTCATATTTAGTTTTTGCATGCTCTAGTCTATTTCAAAAAGAGGCAGCAACGCTGCTTTAGGCTTTCACTGGATACCACGACAAGTCGAAAAATGCACTCACAGCAGCAGACATTTAGAGAGAGTTAGAAGAGTCGAAGTCGACTAAATAAACCTGTTCTGAGCTGATGAGTGGAACGAAGCGCAGAGGAGTACACAGCACATACCTTAGGGCTATCAATTCTCCTTATCCTCTTGCTATAATATTTACCTACTCAAGTCGTTGTATGCTTTGAAAAATAGGGTTGAGACTAACTGAGATTATACTTCTGTTGTTGCTATTACAGTTTTGTATTGTTCTTTTTCCTTGTCCTCGTTTTCCGATCATTATCAGCATCAGTAAACGTCTTCATCTACATATATTTTGCTAATCCAGCTAGTAAAGTGACACCATGTAAACTCTTTGAACCTTGACCCATTTACTACGTTAAGTTAAGTTTACGTATAATGAGCAATAATAACAACAGCTATAACTCGTTATATATTATTCATCCCAAAAATGTTTCTTACATAAGTTTGCAAAAATTAGTCCGGATTGGCTGTAGATGTTCTGGATGAACAATAAACGGATTTTCTAGTCTTCCTTTTATGTGATTAATTAATAGTCATAGGCCATAACAAAATTTTCACTTCAAAACTATTTAGGTAAATGGTATACATACTTACATTGGAGAGATCACCTAATATTTGTTACGAATCGTATCTAACTTAATTAATAATACAGCTATTATAGTGCTGAAACAAGGACCAACGTCTTTTATTTAACTCGGAATTACTTCTATTCTATGTAACAACCAAGTAAATAAATCAATGTATCAATAAATGCAATTGCTGCTGGTCACAAGGAAAACGATTTACCGAAACTTCCGTTCTTTTCCATTGTCCTTGATGCAAAATGATTTACTTGTAGTCATATGCAGTTGGCTCTACATTCAAACCATAAGTCAATGAGTTGTGGTTATACTTTATACCATGTCATTATGGTATTCAAACTGGAATAAAACTGGAACTGAAATGTCATTACGGAACATGCACCAGGCTTTCGGATTGTTTTTGAATGAATGAATAGATGAATATAAACATGTGAATGGAAAAAGTCACGGATTTTCTCAGCGCCAAATGGCATGAATCAAGAGGATGACACAACACAAGCTACATACATCAACGAATGGATCCACCATGCACGAATATGTGATATGACGAACGATATCAGCAGATTGACGTGGGAGAGATTTGCAAAGGAAAGGAAAAATGGAGATCTGGAGCAGAATCCCATAATATTTTATTTACATGAAAAGCGAAACATTGACGTATGAAAATATGGCACACTGCAAGGCTGATGCCGCGCTGCGTATAGTGAATAGCTTGATTGTACGGCTTTAAAAGTGGAGTTTTGCTCAGGTTGTACAAATTGCTAAACTTACAAAACAACATTTCGACTCTCCATAAAAAGTTGAATAAATTTTTTAAAAAGCATCATGGAGACATTTGTGCATGCATAATGGATAGACAATTTGGGATTGCATGAGTGGCGGTGATGCGGGTGACTTTTGGTAATACAGAAAAATGTATAATGTATATGCTTGTAATGTAATAATACTGCAGTTGCATGCCGTGTTGTTGCTTGTGAGTACTTTCTCCATTTGTGTCTGCTGCTCCTGGCAGTCCCATTTCATGTTGTTGTTACGACGACAACTACAGAAGAATGAAGGACCTCTTGGTAGAGTATTGAATGGCAAAAAGAGTGGCTGAGAGAGGGAAATGAATAGAAAATAAAGAGAAATTGCACGAGGGAAATTACCATGAATGTAATCATGAAAAGAAAAAGGGACTAGTCCGGTGAGTAGAGTGGACATTAATCTTGCACATTTGCTGTACGACTTTCCTCTGGGGACTTTCTCCTCTTCATTGAACAAAAATGTTGAAAATGTCCTACACTCTACTTTTTATGTACGCTATCACTAGGTACTTACTTCCTTATAAACTAGGGTTTATCACTATAAACCCTAACACTTTCTAGTCCACTGGTCCACTGTCCACTTCCAATACAGGGGAAAGTTGGCAACTAAATTACAGCGGGAATAGTTCATGAAAATGCTTCAAACTGCATAGATGTTCCTTTGTGTCACAGCTACAACTCCAAGCTATGCTAATCTGACTGTCTGTCCATCCGCCCAAGTAGGAAATCTTTGGTCTGAAAACTTATAAAATGATTTATGAAAGTATGACGTCAGTATTTAACATAGTTTAGTTAGCAATAGTTTCAAACGGAGATTCCTAGATGGTCCAATATTTTTATAGAGAAACACGGTTTGGGATGTATTTATATCGTGCTAATAATAGAAACCCCCTTTGCCAATATTTTAATTTTCCGCTTTCTTTACGTCTTAATTCAGTGAGGTGATATCCTTTTAGAGTATGCCACTATGGACATTTTTTGACCCACGAAATGTTTGACCCACCCTGAGCTGGGCCCTGTAAATTACTGGATTTGTCAATCTTAGCAACGGCACATCATCTAAAATGTAGGTAAAAATGATAGTAGAAACTACAGCGCAGAGTAAACAACCCGTTTTTTGAATGGGATTTCCTTGTCTATTTTCCATAAACCTCATTGTCTTAATTAGTGTGTGTGCGTGTCAGTCGCTAGGTGTAATTAATTACAAATACATTAGATCTTCACAAATAATAAGTAACTTTGTGCAATTTCCATGTTTGTCAATGTCCATTATTTCATTGGGATTACATTGGTGTATCTTGTAAACATTCAACTTTTTAAAAGATACGTACTTTTTATACATACCCGGTCCCTTTTTATTACATCAGCTTTCTTTACATCAATTCTTCGTAATGTCCGCTGTAAATAGCAAATACAAATGTCTTAAAGTTATCCAACTTTGACATAAAATTTCTTTGAAACAAGGACAGTAACTTTGCATGTATCTAACAACGTATTTCATTGCACTTTCATTACTCAATTCATTGTGTTGTCGATTATTATACTCTTAGCTATTTATATAATAATGTACACTTATATACATTTTCGTTGTTCATTTTGCATATTATACGAAAACGCAAACTGTACATTTTATACCTATAGGTATCTGGACATGTCATGTTTTACACTTTTGCAGTTCAAGGTTTGTAAAGATTTTTATTTGCTATATTTTCGTTCCATCTTCTCTGAAGGTAGCCTGTTAGTATTTACATACCATGGTGATATTGCATGTTCCTCAAAGCAACGTTATTCACATGGAATGCGTAGTTCATATGCAAATACTTATATGGAGAGGAAAATTACATCTGCGTGCGTGCACCGCTAAAACCATTGCCGAATAAAAGTTTGGGAAAAGTAAACAAAATCATTATTCTGATTTAAAAAGCAACCAGTCATGCAAACCCGGAGTTCTTATGCATCACCGCGATCATGTTAAATAAATACTCAATCTATAATGTAAACAGTGAACATATTTCTTCCACTCCTTGGGCTATATACTACAGTTTAAAAATAAAATGAAACTCAAAATTTGCTAACATTTGCCCGATTTTCTACATCAACAGCTGATTATGATGAAGGAAGTCCAACGGAATGCTAAATACATATAACAATGTGTGATTGACTACCAATTCATACTGTCCGAGTGATATTCAAATGTCCTTGCTGTGGAAATGCCACAAACTTTATTCAAGCTCAGTTTCCATTGAATTTTGACCGTCAGGTTAATATAACCCGTGACAACCATGGGTTGAACGCCTGTTTGTGTGGATTTTTCATGGAAATTGAGCTGGACATTTGAATAATCACTCGGGCAGTACATAGATGGTTTTGAAGACTAGAAAATATAAAGGTAAAAGCGTAAAGAAATCAAACGTCAATGATAAAAGAGTATAAACCAAAATGTTAGAATTAATTTTTTCTACGTGTTGCACATTTTCCACAATCAGGTATAATCATAATGAAATTGTTGAATATAATTGTAGTTGCACACAATGACCGGTGAATCTTATATTCAATTTTTGACATTTAATGCCATTCTGATTTTCTCCTAGCCAGTCCTTTAAGGTTTTGAATCACTAAGCTCAATATATTATAATCTGCCTTTAACAACCATCCTTGTGAGTGACTGGCTATTTATTTATATTTTGTTACTGTTTATTAGGTAGCATTTTAGTGCTAACTTATAATTTCGTTCTGTGTATCTGTTCCGTCCGTCCGTCCACGCGATATCTTTCGAACGGAGACGAATTTTTGAATTTTGTGTTTTCGCAATGGGTTCCTAAGCCCATAGGGACGGGCTCCATTGGTTTTCAATCCTGGCAACCGTTAGAAACCGTTACGGGGTAAATTTTTTTCAATGGGAACATATGGCAAGTGGCATATCATTCGACTTGTCTATGAACACAACGCATAGATCTGAGGTCATTTTGAGGTCAAATGTTATCGTTTGACGGTGACGGCAATTTAAAATAACTTTTTGTTCTACGCTCTCCTGCTTAAACGGTTAAGAATTTCGCACTTCTGTTTTCGTCAAATAACGTCTTAACGCAAGGGTTTTACTTGATATGCTTGCCAACCCCAAAGACCAACGGTAACGGTTAGAAACCGTTACGAGGTCAAATATTTTAAACGATAACAAATGTCGAGTGACATCATTCGACTCATCTATGAATGTAACACATATACCTGAGGTCGTTATGGCGTCAAAGGTTACCGTTAAACGGTAAATACGTTTTGAAACTTTTTCGTATTTGTGCTCTAGCTTTAAAACAAAAGTGTTTCCTAAAGAGCTACCTTTTTATGTTTTTACAAGCACCTTTATAGTTGCTACTCGCTTTAGCTGAAAGTGAATTTGGCACTGAGGTAATACTTAAAACAATGAACGAATTTAAATTACCTGGATACATTTCATCATGAGACTCGCTGTGAAATAATGGCTTCTTCACAAATATTAAATTCCCTCTAATCTCTTCCTTCTGTCAGGAGAATTCCGTCGTATTCACGTATAAAAAGTCAGATTTACATAACCGTTTTTTGACGAAACTGTTTTGTTGTATTGTTCAAAATTTTGCACACATGTGCGTAAATGTACAACTAGCTGCATAGTTATACTACCAATTCCCATATTTGGCTATAAGCACTGTTGTGTTTGGACATTTATTGTCCATCCCTTCATTCATTTGATACGACTATAATCACATGTAACCTCGGCTCACACAACTTGACTGGCAACGAGATTAAAATAATGCAATGCTAACCCTCAATTGTCTAATCTGGATTACTGCCAAGGTCTAATTTACGATTTATGTTTAACAAAGCTGCTCCTATTTTAAACTGTAAAAGTTTTAAAGTGCGTTCCGCTCTATTATCGAAACAATTTCATATTTGTGGAGAACTCATTAGTATTTTAGAAAAGAGCTAGCCGGTAAAAATGGCATGACAATTATATTGTAATTCTTGCAACCTTGGACATTTCCCGAAAATATGGCCAAAGACTTTTAGTAATTTGATGAGAAGCTATTGAAATGCCATCGGAAAATGTACTTTGGATAAAGGTCACAATTCATCCACTTACACGCCAACCATATTTAATAGTTAAATTGGTAATTCCCATTGCGCTATGCAATATAGGATGAACACTATTTATAATCCTTAATCCTTGGAATCACAATTATTAATTATGCATCCCCAGAATCCTGCAAGGGTATCCCTAATAAATAATAGTATAAACTTGACATTTATTTGGAAAAGTACATTTTCTGTCAAACTGAATGTTTTCTAATGAAATATCACATTGCCTCTTGAATATCAACTTAGATTTTCTGCCTGCCGGAAGTATAAAACATTTCAAGAAAATGGCAAAGAACTACGTAGTTTTTTCACTTGAATTGTTGGAGAAGAGAAAACTTTCTCATACTTTTACATGTTCTATTCAAGGATAATGGTGAAGAAAGATGTGGATCAGTGCATGTTTTCCGAGAAACAGAGATAGGGGATGTGGTTAAAAAGGAATGGATTATGACATGTAGCATGACGACATTGGAGATAAAAAAAACACTAAACTTTTCCTTGCCTACCCGCCCCATCTCCTTTAATTATTCGAACTTGCAGTTATTTTGTACAATCTAACATTTAATTAATTTTAATGCGGCCTGCATTATTAAGCTGAAACGCAGACGCGGAGAAAAAAAGAACGTTGGGAACTAAATGTCGCTTTTTGTCTTATGGCTTGCTTTTTTCTCATCAACTTGACGAAAAGAGACATGCGACAAGCTCAGAAGTCTCTCGAGTGTCATTCCCACGCAACACTTTTCTCTCTTTTGACAGTTGCTAGATGTTTCCCATGCATCCTTATTTTACTACAAAGGAAATTCAGCAAAGCTATAGAATAAACACATTTTGTTTTCAATAGAAAACATAACCTGAAAGTGCATTGAAAAAACAACGAAAATACACTTTGTCGTGTTGCAAAGCAGTACGTAGTACGTACACAACTGAAACGAACATGAAGTAAAACGCGTGTTTCTTCCTCTTTTTGGCTGGTTTCATATCACCTTGTATCTAGAGTGCAATACGAGTCATTCATAAATCAAACACGTTTGGACATTTCTTTCGAGGCAAGCGGTGAGGGACGACGAGAGAACACACTTTGTTCATAATTCTTCACGACGAATGCCGTATTTCCACATTTTTGTAGTCATCACCGCTTTCTTTTCCTGCCTATGTACTTGAATTATTACAACCTGCCGCTTTATTTAGAAATGGTGATCATTTGAAAAAATGTGAGGTGAGCTCTAGCTGGAAGCAAAAAATATTAGATGGCAAAAATGAAAAGGGATCGGCTTGGTGGTTATAGCAGTTAAAAGAAAGCGGTATAAGCCAATGTCAAGCAAACATGAGAAAACTGAACTATTTGTCTCTCTGTGGCGGCGAGGCAAGTGAAAATTGCAGATAAAAATATGTTGAGCTGATATCTCTTGATATTCAGTACCTATCGAATCAACTATATCTTCCACTTTCCATAGAACACGGTCGGTAAACATTAGGAAATGGAAAGGATGGTGGCGAAAGTAAAATGAGTGCTCTCTCCATAAATATTAGTGTCAAATATTCCTCCTTCCATTAGTAAAAAAGGACAAATTACACAAGGATAAGATATTGCAGTAAAGGACGAGGCAGAGAGAAAGAGAGAACATCGCACTGCGATGATCACAGTGCCATTGTCGTCATCATTTTATTGAACTGATACTGATACAGTTTGATACTGATAAGGCCAAGGTAAAACTTACTATATTTCATTCCGTATTATCCTGCGGTTGAGTTGTTAACACAAAAAGTTAGGTACCTAATTTTTATGTTAACTTTTACCCGCTCTGCTTTCCCTCATCAAGTTTCTTTAGCACTACTTTCAAAAATGACAAGATAAATTTGCTAAAACATATTTTGTTAGATAATTAAAAATATTGTGGAATCCACACCTAGAAATATAACCCTAGTCATTATACTGATGTGTAATAGAGGAGTAAATTAAATTTGCATGGCAGGTCGTGTTGAACGGGTATGACTTGTGTCTTTCTGTCAACAGATTCTCTGCTCCACTCTCTCACATCACCCCACTTACCATCATCGCCGGCAGCAAACAGGAAGCATTGCGTGGTCTACTGGTCCTAATTGTGTCACCACAGCGACGTCATCAACAGCCATACCACTGCTGCCAATGCTCTACTTTCTGCGCTCCCCTCCCCACCGAAATTCAAATCTACATCGAAAGGAAAAATAATCTCTTCGACGTTCCGGCCTGGTGAATCTGCTTTCATTTATGCCTTAGCACAGTGTCGAAGTTGCCTATTACTTGTATTTTCCTTTCTTTCTAACATCTAGTGTCCCTTTATGTTCTATAGAGTGGGTTTGGTGTGACGTTGCGACTTGCTCCTCTGTTTACAATCGATTTACAAGTCGAAGCTCATCCCAAGAGTCATCCTGTTCATTCATTGAAATGGGGAGCAAGGATCAGCAGCAAGTAGCAGCAGAGATATCGTCAACGACATCACATGCATGTGTAAACTAAATCCAATGATAATATTTATTTGGGAAACTGATAGCGTTATATAGGAAAGTGAGCCTAAATATAGAATGAAATGCAAATGTATATATCGAAGGGAATAATGGCACTTGAGAAAAAACGAGGCGATATCATCGAAGTTATCTGTGTTTGATCATCAGATGTCGTATTATCCACCTACATTGAACTAGTTTAAGAAGGAGTTAAACGGATTAGAGATAACGATGAAGAAGACTACTGCATCGTCAAAAAAGAAAATATGAGAAATTAAATTGGCATATCGCGTGAGGGATCTATGTATTTTTAAAGAAAATATCTTCAACGGTCCACTCTTCCCGATGGTTTTGCCATAAAAGTGAAGAGGGAGAGGATGGGAAATGACTTTTGAAAGGCTGGCTTTACTTTGTAAGCACAGAGCTACCTGCAACATACATGGCTTCTCAAGATATTGTCAAATTTTCTGAGAGAAAGATAGAACAAGTGTTCGTGTCTTCGCTGAGAAAACCTATCTATTACTAGACTGACCCACTGACCACTCCTATTAGCTTTCATAAGCTACGTGACGATGATTGGCAGTACAAACAGCAGAGTATTTTTCACCAGAGGCTGTTATATCCGTTCGTCGCTGGACTGATGAGTGTGTCTGTGATGTGTGCTTGAACGACTTTTTCCCCTGGTGGCCTTTCTCAATTTTCTACACTTTCTCTGCAAAATATAATGGTGATGGTGGCAGCAGGAAACGTGTGTGACGAAGATAGCCACACGTTGACCACACACATCATCATTCTCATGAAATGTATCATATCATTTCTATTTCCTCCGGTGAACAAGCGATACATAAATTGGTATACAGAAAATACTACTCCAGAACAAGCTCTTGAACGAAAGAAAGAAGGTCACTATTTTCTCTTCCTTCAATGCAGCTATATGAATGATGGAGAAAGTCGTGCCTGCCAGTCTGCTCTTGGTACACATTTTGTCGTCTCCTCCACAAATTGCTCCTTCCTTGCTGCCGGTCAATAAACAGATGCGACTACATGACGGCGCTAACGAGCTTGTCCTTCGTCTTTTTCTACACGACAAACTGCTTACCGTCGATTTTCAGAGGTGAACTATACTCTAAGGCGGGGGTTGACTACTTGAAAATAAGGTCATCACGAGCGTCGTAGTAATCTTCTAGAGCATTAGCAGCAAACTGTTAAGAGAGTGTACCGCTATTTATACTACACTACTTTCTTGTGATCGAACGAGTAACAACTCCATTCAGTATTTTATATCCGATATGTCCGGTTGTTTTACGTAAGTGGTAACTTTTTCCATCCGAATGTTTCACTTTGATTACTGGATTTGGTGATGTTTTTATCTTGAATAAATTCATTTACGAGTTTACAAAGTAAATAACTACTTGGGTGATTACAATACAAATGAAGAGTCAGGTCAGTTGTAATTCAAACATAAAATGGCTACTTTAGCCAAATATTTACAAAAAGATACAACATGTAAAACAAGAGAAATTATTCTCAAATGTTATTTTAACTTCTCCATTCTTGACCCTCATATTCTCTCAGAGTCGTGCAAAGGAGAAAAGTTTAACGGAGCAATTTTGAGAAACGAAAACTAGAGTATACATAAAGAAGGAACATTAAAGATTCCTGCAACGTCCTTACTTCGGTTATAGTTATTATTATGATGTTTGGGACTTTTTTTGCAGATTCATTTAATTCCTTAATGGCTCCTTTCACAGAGTTCTTAATAGAGTTTCTTTTACGTTTTCAGTTAGATCGTACTTTTATACTTCTTTCAGGCAAAAATTCCGCTTACATTTGGTCTTTTGCAATTAACAAATTGCTAATGTCTCTTGACATGCATGCCATGTCATAAGTAAACGAATGAGAGTTATTGACAGCATGTGTATTATTTACTTTTTCACTAATGACACTATTGGCGTGACAAGGTCAGAGAATGGGTAAGGTAAATATTCTAGAGTGCGGTGTAGTGTGTCCCAGAAATATGGATATAAGCCTTGACTCGATTTCGATTTGAGATAGGCGAGTTGAATGTGGGAATAATACAGCGAACAGAATACAGAAACGTTTGCAGAATGTACGGTATCCTACGTAGCCTCGTTATTGGAAAATCGTACAACAACGGCCGTGATCGAATGAAAATACTGGTTTCCAGCTTTCATGCTTGAAGCCAATTTGCCCGATTTTCGTTTGGGCAGGAAAGTGGGTAAAGGGAAGTGTGCTGAGTCTATCACAGCTCACACAACTGTGTACTCGGAGTATTGAAATTCATATCGTTGTGAAGATTTCGAAGGCCACTTAGATACATGGAGACGGTATGGAATTAGCCGGTTTGCGTGCCACTTAATACCTGCACACATAGTTTTGGTATGGCCATCCTGGTACGAAATTGGATCACAGCATACGGTGATGACATTTAGCTTTATTTTAGGTTTCAGTGGCTCAAATAATGAGTCACAGCAGGGCATTGGGAAGATTGAGAAGTGACAGCTACTTTCCTTTCAGTCATTTATTTCTAATACATTTCGAAAGAGGTGAAGTGACGTGGAAAAGAACAAGGCTTAAGGCAGATTATACGAATGAATTATATCTACATTTATTTGTTGAAATAATAGGATTTATCTCAACAAAAGCAAGCCATATAATTTCAATGTGCAAATGCAGCATTTTTAAATTACATGTTTGAGGTTTTGAGATACATAGCTGCCCACCACGACAATACTCCCTACTAATGCGACTTTCAACAGCATTCTGTCCAAATCCTAATAATCCTACGAACATCTTGAAGATTTGGTCTCTCAATCGAAACCTCGCAAACCGAAGCCACTCGTAGATGGTGACTGTTCGCGTAAAAAATGAGATGTAGAAAAGTGAATCATTTTCTTTGTATAAGTTCATCCTCTTCGTCATTTCATGAAGCTCACGCTGATAATTCCTCAGATCGTTTCACCTCCAACACCAACAGTTCTTCCGCTGAAAAAAATAAAGTCGACATTAGCTTTTGATTTACTTCAGTGCCATTTGCCATTAGGCTTGATGTATTAAGTAAGAAAAAAGTTTCAGTTTCCAAGAAAAACGCATTACGGGAAAATGTTAGATCTGCTGATGCCAGTTGGTTTGTGGTCTGGGATCCATTCCCATTCCTACACTTTCCTTTCATCATTTTGAGTTGGAAAGTTGAAGTGGTTGTGATTTGACGAAGGCTCTCTGGTGGTTGGCGTGGAGTAGAGGTACACCGAAAAGTAATAAGCTCAGTTTATGGGAAAAACATCTTTCACCTTCACTATATAGATCTACCGATGTCATTAACACGAACATATCATCAATGCGTATATGATATATTTTGCCTCATTCATTTTCCACAACCACCAACGAATCAAAGCAACCAAAGAAATTTCTCTTTTGTGAAAAATGAACAATATTTGCTCAAGTTTCTTAATAGTAATAATCCTGAAAGGCGACGCCTCAAATGTGAATGTGACCTAGGCTCGGCTAAAATTCGGATTCCTTGGGCCGTGCTATGTCTTTGACTTAACCTCCTTTCTAAGCTTGCTGCTTTTGCGTACTCTAAAGTGAAGGTCAAAAGGATGCACACGACGACGCTGGCTAGACCGGATTGAGTTAAATTTTTAATGCCATCAATCTGGTTGAGAAAGTAGATTTAGTCACAGAGGAATAATACTCGTCAAGGAGAGTGGGTCATTGGGATTGAAGGTATATTGGAATATTTATAGAATATAAAATTTGTTACCAAGCCTGTTGTAAAGTGTTCTTTGGAAGATTTTTCGTGATGTTTCATTGGGAAATTTATAATATTGCGCCCCAGTCAGTTGCGGTATGTCAGTAAAATGAAAGTAAAGTATAGAGGTTAAATTTGATACCGTAGCTAATAAAACTCTGGTCGTCATAACCAACTTTTTATTCATTACATTTTTAGTAAGTCGGGATATATGATCATGATGACATCAACTCAATACAAAATTTACCATTACACACTATGGGTAAACAAATACAAATTTGTATTTCATGTGCAGATTGTAAAATGCCTTAAAATTCTACAACGTTTGAAAAGTTTTTGTTCTTGTTAAATCAGCTGCTATATATTTCATTTATTCTTCCTCTAACATCTCATGTGTTTCGCTCAATTCCTGTTAGCGTTACCTATCGTTCCATTATTTTTATCAGCGTGAAAAAATAATGAAATTTCACGATATAAACTGTACTCTCGTGCAATGAAAATTCCACCCATAAACCAACTCATTACTCTACACTATATAGACCCCATGCTTGAAAAAATTGGTAATCCGCTGGATACTCTTTCGACATCCAACGTATGCGTAGGGAAGCACTGTAAAGTCAATGTACTCCGCACACACAATGAAATTCGATCTAGTTCCAACTCAACGGGATGCACCTTTGGGACAAAACATGTTCGCGTTCTTCTTAGTTCCTTTACTCTTTATCATTGCGTACCAATGTCATTAGACGTAAGAGTTAAGCCCATAGGACAAGGGACTAGGTATATTATCATTATCACATTTTCCTACAAAAATCCTGCGTAGTTGTCTACCCATGTACCTGGCAAGAAGCAAGGAGTGCTGTCACTGTCATCATCGCCAAGTTCTCGTGAACGAGTACAAAAAGGAGCATAAAGCCAACTTTAAAAAAATACGTGGTCTGGTAGTATTGCCGTAGCAGAAGCAGAGTTAAACGGAGATGCAATCTCATCTTGTATGAATACAAATGACTTACTCCACATCTCTGTCCCCACCTAACCAAAAGCCGTTGCTGCCAAAGTACCTCTGAGGAAAAAAAGATTCAAAATCTGCGACCAGACAACAGCCTTGTTTCTGTTGTTGTCTTTGCTGTTGTTTTTATGATGATGGCGGCGGTGATCACGATCATGATCAACCCGCATTTATTCAAAAGAAAGCGCGTACACAGGAGGATAAGAGTTCGTTAAGGAAAACATATTTGTTTTGTTTTTGTACATGTCGACTTTCTCTTTATACAACTCTAGCTATTCTCCTTACATTTCTATAGACAGCGCCTAAAATAATGCGTATTCATTCACCTCTTAAATGAGCCCTTTTCACAGGAGAAAGTTTTTGGAAGGAAAACAATAGGAGAAAGTATCGCATAATCATTATCATCTTGAATCCCATGATACCGCTTTATTTTTGCACTCTTCCTGTGCTCTATAGCTTCGTGTCTGCTGAGATTAGATTGTAATTCGGGAGGAGACAAAAAACCGTCGAAATGGAACACACGCTTATATTCTCCTTTCGTAGGTACAATTTATAATGCATGGGGAAATATGGAGAAACTTCAATCTTGTTGAATATTAATCCCAGGGGCTATTTGCATTTATTGGCACTTTCCCATTTCCAATTGTTCCTAGACAAAAAACAAGAGGGAGAAAATGTGGGGGAGGCTCAGAAAATCACGCTAAGGTCTAGTGAGATTCCTTGCAGTCACCTTTTCTCACTCACTGATTCAGGTTTGTAAGCTGCAGAAGTTTCTGAGAGCATTAAATAAGTAGCTAGAGAAATAAAGCGATAATGAGATAGATTGACACTGGATTCCTTTTGTATAGCAGGCGTCTATAAGAAAGTTACATCACAAAGCATTATTACAAAACAAGTTCATTTGTTTCACAACAAAAAAATGATTGTTTCCTGTAAGAAAAAACAAAGGTAGTCAGTCGCAGCATCCTCCTCAAAGCAATCGTAAGAATATCCAGCATATGGATTTGCCAGCTTACTTTTCCCTATAATACCAGGGATTTTGTTCAGTTGGTCGGGTTGGGTCTGGAATTTCCCGAAATAGAAAATCAGAGAAGAAACAGCCGTCAACACCTTCACCATCATCGCCACAACCATTACCACCATCACTTTTACCTCTTGGCTAGATGCATGCTTGAAGAGATATACAAAAAACACAAACCGGGATCCCAACTTTCTCTTTACTTTCTTTTTTGTCTGTCTATCTCGAGCAAAGTAATCCGACAAGAAGAAATAAGAAGTAAGAATGTGGAACTCTATCAGAAAAAAGTTTCCAGCTTTACTTCCATTTATACATACATTCATACAAATATTTACTTTTCCTCTGGTGAAAGTTTTCCTTTCTCTGAGAAAAGAGAGTAAATGTATGTTGTGATGTACTTTTTCTTAAGATAGAAATACGTAGGTAGACAAATCCACCACCACTACCGACGCTTTGACTTTTTGCTCGGGAATGTTTGTAAAACGGTAGATGGGAGTAGACCTTGTGAACTTTTTATACCCAATGCATATTGTATTCTCCTTACCAGGTTGATAAAGCGTGCATATAGAATCCTGTAGTAGTAAAGAAGAAGCAGAGGCGTGAGAAGCAGCAACAGACCAAAACTTTATGGAAAAAACTTTTTGCATAATAATAATCCATCCTCCCATCTTTCATGCTTTCTTCATATGAAATGTGCTTCTCTGTCTCTTTCGCTTTTACCAAAGAAGGCAAAAACTGTGTAGACAGAAAGTGGAAAGGGCAGAAGCAGTTTGACGGCTTTCACAAACTCCTACTCCTCCATATGAAGTGTAACGTAAACACGAGGACTGTAGGTGTACGCGAAGATATGTGGGTTTACTTTAGAAGACAAACAGACACACAAACGAACGCCCATAAAGAAAAAAATGCCAGACTGCTTGACGACATCCATCCTGGTGTGGTGGTGAAAGGAAAGTGAATCTTCCATTTCATGACGTAAAGTCAGTAAAAAACTGAATACATACTCATCATCTGATTTAATTACTACCAGCACATGTAACTTTCTCCAGCTTTCCCTCATAAAGTTGCAGAAATCCCTTTAGTTGGTACAAAAATGGAATGTGTGTGGTAGTAGTTTATTTATTTTACGACAGTAATAATGCTGTGTAGCCACTTGGTTGTGAGTATGATCAAGCATTAATAAGTAGAACAGTTGTTGTTAGGAGGAGTAGGATGAGAAAATCAGAAAGTAAAATCAGACCTGGCGATAAAAGTACTACTGTGTATGCTTTCAGTAAATACCCCGCATAAATTGTGTACATGAAATAAAAAAAGTTGCACTGCCGAAAGCAGGAGAGTTGATGGCGGAAATTGAAAGTAGTAAAAATACGGGAATTACAAGGAAACGCTCATACACATAACCTTATGCTACGGCTATTGTTGGGTTTTTCGAAACGACCACTTAGAAATGAAAACTTTCTCCTTTGTGATACTTTTAGGGGCACGTCTCCACCCTGCTTCCCCGTGGTCTCAAACTCCGTGCATATTTTATCTATGTTGCGTTGAAGTTAATTGCATAACAAAATTTGCACTAAACTGCGTGGGTTAATTTTCGAGGTTATAGATTATTTCAATATTAAACTTCTGGTGGGCAGGGAGAAATCACTCGCGGGAAACTGATACATAGTGCAATTCATAAACCTGGCAAAAACCAATAAAAATGGCATGTATACTTTCTCCGACGTCACTAAAATAAAAACGAGAAAGGTTTCAAGTTATATATAGATATTTTTGGAAGCGGATGTACTCATTCCCGATCACACAGATAACGAGATTGAGAACAGAACTTCATTGGTTCTACGTATTATCTGCCAATTCCCTCAATTAAAATAAAGGAACTCCCCTCACATAAAGGTAGGACCTTGCTACGTTTGAAACATTTTCAATTTTATTTACTTTTTGTGATGAACTTTTAATAGATAATTTTACCACTTGGTAACTCGGTGGGGCAGAAAGTTATCTAACGACTGAAATTAGGCATGTTGTGCCACGTAACAAATATAAATTTTACGATTGATAGAATTATATAGTTTGGGATCTCTAGAAACATTTACACATGGCATTATTCCTGCAATTCTAGACGAGAGAGTACTGTGAGTACAACATTAATAAACTTGCAACTTAAAAGACAGAAAAGACACTTGCTACAGCTGCTTTCGCATCTTTACTATTCCAAAATATAACCGAAACATGCAAATGTAAATAATATTCGTTCGTAGTTTTTTGTTGTTTATTCAGTTGGTTTACCAACTTAAGTAAGTGACTGAATACATACAATGCAAAGTTAACGTTTAACGATAAGCGAGTCCTGTCCTTGCCTCTTCGTAGTTTTACCAAATTTACTTGGGAGAAAAGATGCTGACTTGATATCTTGGTTTTTAGTGCTCATTTTAAAAAGCTAATTTTATTCTCTTTGTAAACATGCAAGCATGCAGCAAGTTTCCTGTGCAAAAAAAGCTAAAAGTTGTGCTGCTGCATGTTTATTCAGTCATTCATTAAGTGAATGAGTCAAAGAGCAAGTAAGAGAGTAGTGTTCCCATCTTTCCTTTTCAACTTTCTCCTCTTCCACAATACTTTCCAGAAAGCAGTGAATTAACTAAACTTTAAAAGTGTAGCGTACCGTGTTCACAGCACAAAGTGAAGATGATCATGTTCTGTAGAGGAGAAAGGAAAAAGCAGGAAACGTGATGGCTTGTTAAGGACTCTTCTCAAGAAAGTATCCTTTCTTCCCCTTCTGCTTTCTCCAGACGGAAATCCCTGGTGAAAAGGAAATGTAAGGCGGAATGCAATTCTTGTTGAGAATTCCCAGAAGAAATAATGCGAAGTGAAATATTATATTGCCGCTTTTATGGAATTTTTTCTCTTTTCCATATTAATTATTTAAGCATTTCTATAGCAATGAACATCATGGCGTAAAATGCGTATCTTCTCGTTCTTGCATATTCCCATAAATTACTTAATGGTATGAGTCTATTTATCCTTTACTTCAAAGTTAATTTTCCTGTGATGGTTAGTGCAATTAGATTCTGAGGAAGAATTCACATTGTTTGTCTTTTTTCAGTGTATATAGCAAACTGCTGATTAATATGCTACGACACATAAAATAGCCACAAACGACACGAATCATTGTGTTATGGCCACCGCCATTTCCTATTTTCACAAAAGTGCTGGGCAACATATTGTTTGTTGCATTTGTTAATTCAATACAGAATATTTAAGACAGGTACCGCAAAGCCAAACCTTGCCATTCCTACAATGGTGCAAAGTGCAAACAATATCGTGCAAACACCGTCCTCTTTCTTTCTACTAGTCCCTTCCATAGCTACAAGCCAGCAGTGCATGAAATTGAGTTGGTGAAGCTTCTACAATGTGTGTGGGTAAAGCTGAACAAAAATTTATAAAACCTAGTCGTTACTCGAACATCATCATGTTATTGTTACTACGTTTGTGCTTGTCGTTATTCTTCCTTGTAGAAAAGCTATACAGATATGGTGAAAGTAGCACTGAGCAAGAAAATAAGTTTTCACTCCCCATCAGGATTAGCCGTCACCATTACTTTAATAAAAGTAGCAATAGCAGATACTAGGAAAATTGCAGACAGTCTGTACGCATTTTCACAGGATCCAACAACTCCTTTGTATCTCGCTGCTACAGCATTTTATAAATTTACTACCCAAATGAATAGTAGATTTGCTTACAAAGGCTCACACGTGTGCAGTAACTACTTTAATCTTGCTTCCTGTAGAAGATATATTTGGTTGCCCTCTTTATATGTATTTATACATTTACATAGATGCCAACGAACCTGCATTCATAACTGTTGATGCGGCAGCTGTTTGTCTGACTGCCTAGATTAACTGGAAGAGTGATGCTTTAAACCGGCACTGGTGTTGTAATAATTACTTCCCGGCTGCTGCACACATTATGTCGTTGTCGTAGAGAAAGCAGAAGACAGCAGCACATGATGAACTTTGTAATTATGCATTTGGGTGTGGGTGTTTCTAAAGAGAAAATGAGAGACGTCGGAACAGTGATGATGTAGGCAGGCCTGTAGAAAAATTTTCACACAAGAAGATCCGTATGTGTGGAAATTAGAGGGGATGAGCTCTCCACGAGAATGTTTTCTGAAGGTGAAGGTGGAATGACGATGAGAATTTTGTGCGTACATTTTACAACTTTTAATGCCTTTGTCCTCTGCCGTCGTCTATAACAAAGAAAGTCGAGTAAGCTTCTGATTAAGAGAAATGCTCAGCAGACTTCAGGAACCAGCTAACAAAATACGCAGCATTCGTTCATTCAGCAACGGTAATTAGAAAATAGCGTCGCTGTAAATTAAAGTGTATGGGTGTTCCGTAAATAAGTTCCACGTCAGAATTTGTTACGTGAAGGAGCCTACCACTTGTCTGAAGCTTTCTAGGGTACATATGCGAATCAATACAAGAACGTAATTCCGATTTCTAAACTAATGTCATTTGCCATAGCAATTCATGTCTGTGTTCTTGTTCTGGTGCCATTACATTAAAACAACACAACTGGCTTGGCTCTTGATATAAATAAAGCAATCTTGGAATTCAGTGTAGAAGGAAAATGGAATTTCTCACATTTTTTTTAAAATGCCGCCGTGCTTTCCCGCTGTAGACCTTTTCTTTACAATAACATTTTACCTACAAGTACTATTCCGTTTCTAAATCAATCCGTACGCGCTCGTAGATTTTATGGCATTTTCTATATCAATTGTTGTGGTACAATAATAATAATCATATTCCGTTAGCATTTTGAACATTGTTCCTACATCGTTTTCTCTGAGCTATGATGGCACCACAAGTAGAACAAGAGTACTTTTGTAGCTCCGTCCCTTCCTCTTCATAGCTCTCCTCTATTTTCTCTCAATGTGTCGTTAGTCTCCTTTCACTGTGACAATGAGAAGAAAATGTAGGGCACAAATAGATCCCCGTTAAACCAACTTTTTCCGAGATGCATCATCATTATCATAAGAGAAATTGTCAGGAATCACTTGGAAAATAGGCTTATTTTTTTCTTCACAGAGAAAACTCATCGTGGAAATAAATTCAGCGGCCGTAATGGTACATTTGCCAGGGCAAGGCACATTGTCTCGCAAGAAGGAATTCGCTTATGCGAAACCTTTTTCATTTCCTTCCACTTGTCCTTCACAGTATGTGCCCTTTCCGCATTGCCCAAAAAACTTGTTCATTTTTTCGCAGAGTGGTAGTAGCGATATGCAGTAGCACCATTCAGAGGATGTCAAACAAATGTCACGAATACTTTGAAAAGCTGGCCCATGGGACAATTCAAGTTTTTAAGTAACTTGTGACTATTGTGACGTGCACAAGAGATGACATTAAGGAAAGCACACAGCTGGCACAGTGAAAGCGATCCAACAATAATCCATTATGATTATGAATATCCATTCGTTATTTGTAGGAATATGTGTTGCAAAAGTGGAGGAAATCTATTATCCAATCTTTGATAATATCAGCAGCAATATTGATTCACCGATCAATCTATTTTTTGCCGCCATCAGTGGGGTAACAAAAATGTCGAATATTTTCCATCATTTGCACAACAATATTCATCCGTCCAGTCGCTTCGATTTTGATCTCGGGTGTAGTAATGTACATAGTAAAATACTTTGGAAGGGAATAGGCAGATGTTTTAGATGGCAGGATGATGGTAATGTTCGTACTGCAGTAGTGGTAGCGCTCCAGTACCCTACTTTCACTCTACTACTTTAATCCAGAGCCCTTCTCCTTCACAAATTTCACATCTCCCAAAAGAGCGAGAAAATGTTGCATGTCGTTTGTTGGCGTGTTCTTTTTCGTAAATGCCTAGCGGTGTCGTAGTGTAGTCGTCATTTTGTCGCTTTTCCTGACTGACACCATCATTATCATAACATTTCTTCTCTCTCAACTGAGCTCTTTCAAACCGGCAAGAACAGTGGAAGAAATTTTGTGAATATCACTTACCATTCACTTCATCGCTGTTTCTTGCTTTTTTTACTCTGCATGAACTCACTTCTCTCGCGCTCCTTTCACTTTCACGCATATCGTTTATGCATTTCATTTCTCTTTTTCAACCAAGCAAATTGAAAGTGAATTTCGTTTTCCCTTTGCTTTCTCTACAGAGAAAATTTGATTCGTTCCACTCCCGCCAATGTTTGTATTACTAATAATAGGATATTCCGACTCACTTTTGCGATACGTACGGAAGTTTAGAGATGCTCAAATGGTCATGTTGACTTGACGATGGTGGAAGGAATGAACGAGTTATGAAAAGTTAAGTAAATGTAAACAATGAATCATCGCTAGTGATCATCCACAGCATAAAAAGTTAAGTGAAACTCAAAATATGGATAGAATGGATCTGGGCCTTCTTGATATGTTTGATAAAACATGTAACCAATTTATCTTAAGTAGGAAAGCTTTCACTTCTAAG
The DNA here is from genome assembly GCA_004115045.4 of Sinella curviseta. Taxonomy (NCBI): domain Eukaryota; kingdom Metazoa; phylum Arthropoda; class Collembola; order Entomobryomorpha; family Entomobryidae; genus Sinella; species Sinella curviseta. The sequence continues at coordinate 13,936,171 of CM023202.3, read as the reverse complement.
ATTGATTTGATATTTTCCTTCCTATGACGATAAGGCTTCGGCTTTGGCGGACCGTGAAGGACAGAGCGCTATAATAAAATACATTTCTTTTTGAAAAATTAAACTTTCAGCAGTCTTTTGAAGATGCAGAAATAAAATATAATCGTTGGAAAATGTAATGCAAAAAACTGAATAACGCGTTATATCACGTGACCCCAGGCCCAACAGTGTACAGGATTTCTATTTGTTTCTGTAACCATTGGGGGAAAGCTATGTTCAGGGAGAACTGAGAAAATTCACTTCAATGCTATACTTGCATTCCTTAGAGAGTATCAAAACTGTAGCTAAATTGACAAGAGGCAAGATTTTCTGGCAATCCAAATTGAAATTTTTGATCAATTCACAAAAGCTGTTTGCTGCCCGTTCGCTAGAAATGCCACCGAAGCAACATTTATAACAATATTAACAATGTTATGTATTCCATGACTAATTTTATGTCCAAAACGTAGACAGGTTTAAACACAGAGATGCAACTACCTTCAATTGTTACTTCACATCCATCTATACAAATGAATATCCCACTCGGCATACCACATCCATAAGATGTCATTCAATTGAACAATGTGCTTCAGTAATTCTAAAAGGATCTCATTTTTTATTCCCCGCGGATCCCTGAAAAGGGATTAGTATAATTTGTGGTTTCCAATTGTGGAATCAATTCTTTCTTCTAATGAACCCTCCAAATATATATATACAAACGTAATCCTTTATGATGAGCTTGTCACTAATTAAGCTCAAGTTTTTCAGCGGAAAAAGAATTTTCCACTTTCAAAGGCATACTTGTCCTTTTAGCTGGCTGACTCAACCAGCCATTCAGCACAACTAAAATTACAAAAGCTAAATATTCCACTACCACATTCCAGTTAAATAGCGAATTTCTGCCTCTGCTAATGAACGCTGATTTGCAAGTGGATTCTCCCAGAGGGTTTCTGCACGACGAGACTTGCCATGAATATTAATACCTAGTGGTGGCATTTACTAAATTTTTAACAAAGAGTTAAAAAGTTTCCAGAAAACAGAAAAACAAGTACCTCCTGCATTAGCAAAAAATGGAAAGAAAGACGCAGTTTTCTCCCAAACTTTTTTACCATGTTTTCTCTTCTCTGTTGGTCCTTATTCCTTGAAACACATTTAGCTAATTCACGAGTTGAATAGTGAACTACTATATCATGTTGCAATAGGGCAATGAAATTTAAAGAGAATGTTGCGGTAGTGCTTCCAGATCCATTGGACCAAATTACGTTCTCCTCACACTTGCGAAACAGTTTACTTTGCTCCAGTAAGCTTTAATTGCTCCAATTTCTCTTCTCCCATCACGGAATTCATGCATTCGTTACAAAAATCGAGCAATTTTGTCTCTTCTTTTTCAACGAGAATACATGGAAATAGAAGATCATCAGATACGCCATATATCGAGTAGTCCAGAACTCTAGTAATGCAATGACAAAAATAGGAAATAAATTTACTATACAAACATTATCGACTTCCTAGAAATTCCGAACAGTTTTCGGTGTAATATTTCTGGGAATTTCGCATAAATGGACTGATGTGTGGCAACAAATTGCTTACCGTACTGATTTTATTTTCAGATAATCACATAATCTCTCCGAATGACGGTTCTTTCGTAAGCATGAAACCTGTCCCTGGTCTGTCTCAAGGATGCAACCTAACTTTCTTTTTGTCGTACAGGTAATTCCTAGAAACAGAAATTGCACAACCTTCTTGGCAATATATAATAATTTTTTGTGCTGCCATTGATAAACCAAACGTATAGGCCGACTCATTCATTAGTACATTCCATTTTCTCAGAATAACCTCCATCCTCACTTCATTTTGTGTTACTAAAAGAACGCATTATATTTTCAGTGTATTCAGAAACGTGAGTGTGCGTAAACTGTATAAATTTTGAAGGGAAATGAGGCACTCCTGAAATACTTATTCTGGACTGCCCAGAAGAATTCATTTTCAAGGAAGAAAATAGAATACGCATCTTAAATGTAACTTTTCTTCTCTTACATTTTGCAAAGTTGTGTAATGTTCTCGTAAGTACTGAAGGTAATTTCCACGTCTCGAGAAAGTTATGTGTGTCTAGGCAAATGGGACCTACTTTACATCATAATCATTACCGTAATAACAATAAGCGTGAGAAAGCAAAATGATGTAATAATATTATTCTAATATTTTATCCTCCTTCATATTTTCAGAACTCATTTTGTTTCCTTTGAAGAAAACAAGTTTGTAGTATTGTGCGTGTTAGCTTTACATTAGCATTTTAGCCTACATGATATTCATAGTGATGAAAAGTGGGACGTAAGGTAATCTGATCTATATGTACTATTACAGTTAAGTTTATTGTATTCGACCACTCGAATCGATTAAGTCCTCACTTTGCGGTATAGCTTCTCTACGCACAATCAGTGCTTTGGACCGGCGGTACATTTTCCGGTCCGGTCCCGGTACCGGTCCTGGACCGGGACCGGGATTTGGACCGGAAATATATTTTGGAGGACCGGGGACCGGGTACCGGGACCGGATCATTTTTGCCATCACAAAAAGTGCACTGTATAATTACATAAATTTGCAGAAATTAATACATTTATTATTTTCTGTGCAAATTCATGTATTTAGTCAGTGCATTTATATGTTTATTCGGCATTTTTGACTTACAAGATGCATTAAAAGTACAGCTTGTATGTATGAAATTGTACCGGTACCGGAGGACCGGGACCGGAAAAAATACTGAGAAGTACCGGGACCGGTACCGGAGGACCGGACCGGAGAGTCCAAAGTACCGAGTACCGGTACCGTGGACCGGAGAACTGGTCCGGTCCAAAGCACTGCGCACAATGTGCTATTCATTCGTTCTATTAATATTTCGCCATGCCAATAACTTTCGAGGTTCCAGCTTCCTTGAACAAACCGATGCCAAAACAGGAAACATATGTACTCCTTTTCAATATTGAAAGTACTTCCCCGGTTAGCAACTGTCGCGTGACATGCTTAGCGTTTATATTCAATTCTGTATCTCGAGAAAGTATATTTTCAAGCCAACGTGGATACCAACTAGTTTTCAAGGAGACCTAGAAAATACAAACGAAACCGAAGATAAAGTACACCATTGTTTGTAACCCAATCAGCAGAAAAAGGAAATTCAACGGCTCAGGAACGAGTTTCTTCTGATACAACTTCATTTGTTTTGCAATGAACAAAGCATCATTCTCTGTGCAGTTTGTAGTCGTCGTCGATACACCTAATATGACCGCTTGTTTCTCTATTTTTTCTACAGAAAGCTGCCTCTCCTGTCTGAGGATCTGGACGGCAAAGATAAAGCTAACACTTGGGAAATCTTAACTGGCAGTCAGCCGTCGTCTCCACTGACACTTCCCCACTATGCTTTCACTGCTCCGGTATTTCTTTTAAAAAATTGTACACATTACACTTTTTTGTATGCTCTGTCCTTGTTCAGAGACTTGCTATCAGTAGTGAAGAGAAAATACAGGCCGCATGCTCCGTAAGAATGGTGATGTGAAAGGAAAGTGTTTGCTCATAGTAGAGCAGATGGGAAAGGGCCATGGTTTCGTTTGGGAGGAATGTCTGCAGCAAGATTTTGCAGAGACGAGCACACGGCAAAAGTGAAATGAAACGAATGAGCCATTTATAATGTTCTCTTTATACTTCCACTTCTCTTCTAATCTTAACGGCCATTCTTTTCTCCTGCTTTTTCTGTTCCTACTCACGACCAAGTCGTATCGTAGTAGTGGTCGTCGTAATGGTTGTGGTCGCCGTAATACCACCTCGGCACTACTGCCATCATCATAATCCTTTATATTCTCACGCACAACAACAGCAAGCTATAAAACAGCATCACTTGCACCAAACCGTTACCATGACCACGTCTGTTTAAATGATCTCTCCTCACAGAAAGCATTGGTTTTGCTTTCTTTTCACCTGAGAAAAGAAGCCTGCTTCGCCATAATGGCGAATCGCCATTGTCTTTGCCTTCTTTGCTCTTGGTAGCAATGCCTTCGCTTTCATTTCTCATGAGTGGATTGATGTTCGCCTGCCATTTAGCTTTCACTGTTTCCTTTCACTATTCAACCATTACCATTGATCCGACATGTCACCCCCATCCATCAGCAGTAGTGAATTCGTACAATGCTTAATTCGAGTAAGTGAGAGTAAAGGAAATGGAAACAGTTCAGCAAAGCACAGAAGTAGACGAATGGCAGGGTAAGCCGGAAAAAATGAAGCCATCTAAAAAGGAAAGTGTGTGGGCTTAAAGCTAAATCGAATTCTGGATCCTGTCCGTGCAACGAAAGAAATCTCTGGATTTCCCATATATAAGAGCTACCACGATAATGATATCCGTTTTTGAAGAGAAAATGGAGAAGAGGAAAGGATAAACGAAACAATCCTGGAGTTTGTTGTAAAGAGAGGGAAGACAAGAGGAATGAATACGCAGAAGGAAAGTGATAAGAATAAAGGGAGTAAGTGATAGTGCATTGTGCGTAGCGTATAATGATATTATTATCATTACAAGAGAGCATTTTACCGGGAAAAACTTGAACCGTGACATTGCCTACAACACAAGCGGAAAAAGAAGGTTGAGGAGAAGTGGAGGGAGTGAGGATAAAGGAGAGATAACAAGGAGCATAAAAGCCTATCAGTGCAGCACAAAAGCAAAGTGGAGTAGAAACTACTTTTTCGTTGAAAGGAACAAAATGAAAGAAAATAAGATTGATTTTTTGTAAGCACAAAAAACGAGGCAAGAAAAGAGCTTGCGGTGAGCAGGCAACAAATACATGAAATGCAAAGCATTTTACCGTAAGGCTTGACGAAAGGTAGTTTCTAAAAGGTATGAAATGTAGACTGAAAAAAGATGTGGGCTTAGGATTACGGAAAGAAAGGCCACAAATATTTTGAAACGTATCAATTATTGAAACGCCCATCACACAAGTAAACTTCTGAAACATTCCCAAACGAGAGTCGTTATCGTATTCATATTCAGTTAACTCAAAATCAAAAACCAATAAACCAAATGCTTTTTTTTAATTTTTGAAAGCGTCATAAACAAAACCAGTTGATACAGCTGGATAAACGGTATGAAATAGACACAAAGTGCATATAACAGCCATTCTTCTCTTCGTTTAGCTTGCGGCGGTTTAAATTGTTCTCTTGAACAGTTTAAATAAAAAAGTTGAAAGCTGATGCTTAAATGTACTGACAGAGTACATACTGTACTCTTACACTCAATCAGTCAAGTAAAGAACCCTCCGTTGCTACAACTGCACCCGACTCATGTCTTAGAGCGGATTTTTTAGTTATTTCGTTTGTACCCATGTATACAGGTGTATATCTACCGTTGCAATATTATATTCGTTACGGGTAAACAGAAGGTGAATCAATGCAGAGCGATGGCAAATGGAGTAAAAGGTTCATTCCTGCAACACACACAAGCAAACAATAGCAGCTACAAGGAGACAGTACATCTGAGTATCGGATAAAAGTTGAGAAAGATCACCCAGTTTTTTATATAATGGAGGGTACAGATGAAGGAACAGAAGAAAGTGTTATGTCGATGTTACCACCAGCCGGCGTAAAAGAAGTGAGAATGAGAACACACGAAACTCGTCTTGACCTGAAACTCTAAAACGTTCTCAGTAGAATTCTCATGGGAGTTAGAAAGAAGAAGAAAGAGAAAATAATGAGGAAAATTGCGAAAAGAAGACAGAGTTCATATAAGCTTTCTGCATCCTTCTTACGTTTCCTGTTTATACATCGGTAAATTAACTGAGGCGTTTGAGAAGCACTCGTCCTGAAAGTTACTTGTAGTTCCCAAAACATATGTACATGAGCTATGAATTATAACGTCACCTTGGTAACTACAAATGATGTACACCCCCACATAGAACATTACTACTATCTAATTAATATCAAAGATCTTCGCCAGCGAAACAAAGATGTCTTTTCTGAAAGAATCTTTGGCTTGAGTGAACTATGGCTTTTGGATAAACAGGAACCGAGAGATGGACAAGGGCTTTTGTTTTGGTGTAGATGCGGAGGAGTACGAGAAATAAAATTATTGATTTATTATTGACCTGCTGCAGAATGCATCCTCTCCAGTTTTGCGGTAAGATGTTGTGAGCTTGACACTGGCTCTAGATCTTTCTTGGCGATGAGAAAATCCATTCGCGAGCGACACAAAGATTCGTTGTCAAAGAGAAACATTTTTTCACCGGGGCAAGCACGCCGTGTCAAGCAAACGCATTCTCCCTCGGGGTCAACCACACAGCCATACTGATCCTGAAGCTGACCACATCTTCCCACTCCTGCAAAGAATATAACCCGAGATCAAATAAATTTCTAAATGTTTCTCTGAAATCAAGTAAAACGTAAGGCTTAATCGGATTGTTGTAAAATTGGGGATATTTTGGATGACAACAGAATACGTACTGGAGCAGGTTCCTTCTTGTGTAAGCAGAGGAGTGGCTGGTGTGGAGTTGTTGGTAAACGCAATGGAATGCTGTTCATCATTCAGTTGACAATGAAGTCCAAACGCACAGGTACCGAGGGCACCTCCACAAGGCTCATTTTCACCACGAGCACATACCAGGCAGCAACGGCACATGTCAAACGTGACACCGTGTCGACACTCTTCCGATCTCAGGTGTTCACATCCTCCGTCACAAACACACTTCACCACTTCACTGCCACTTTCACTACTGCTATCTCTTACCGGAACACCAGCTGAAGAAACGGAAAAATCTTTCAAAGGATCAGTATTAGCACCAGACAAAGAATCATCGCTCCTCTCTCCACTTCCATCATGCAAACTGTAAGAATTTGCGACACCACAAGAACTTGACAAATATAACACAACGACCGACACTACGAATGCCGCGGTGTGCCGAAATTCTAATTGTCTACTTCGCATTCTTCCCGCTGAATACCCTTCCATCATCTGCACTTTTGTACGGCCTTCACTTTATTTTGTCAACCATCTATTTTGGTGGATTTTAAACAATAACGGATCACTAGAAAGCTTACCGTATTTTATCGTAAATATTCATTTACTCATGGTCGCCTTGAGAAAAAATTCCCCAGTTTTATATGGGGAATGTGAGATATTTCGACTTTAATTTTTAGCTTTCATCTACTTCCTTCCCCACTGCACCTAGAAACTCTAGAAACCATGGAAACTCTTTCTACGTAAAGAACTATAGTGCATAATGAACGTTATTTCTGATGATAATCAGATCCCACATATATGTCGAACCTGAGTTTAATTCCTAAATCGAGCGGAATTATATGTTGGAGAGGGAGACGTGCACTCTGCAGAAGTCAAAGCATCACTGAAAGTTTTGTGGCAAGCAGAGCTCTTTCACCTCTCTTGGCTCTGCACCAGCAACGAACAAGCTGTTTGCAGTCACTTGGAACATTGTAACAAAATGGAATATCGAGCTTGAGCATTTACTGCTGTTCGGAGTATCTCTGCTACTATGTTCAGCTTCACTCATGTTCTTCGTGTGGTGGCGCGGAGAAGAGCTGCCAGAGAAAAACGGAAAACAAGAGCTCATACAGAGTAGAAAGCTATTCGGAATGAATCGTGCCTTTCTCCTCCACTATTGTTAATGCTGTATGTAGTTTGCAGGGAAATTTTAAAGGTAATCACGTAAGTAATGGACACAACAGTCATAAAATTAGGCAAGGAACGATATCAAATCACCCCTTCTATCTGCAAATGGAAGGGAGTTAATAAGAATTTACTGGCATGGAGAAAGCATTAAACAACAAAACTTTCATGTAATACTCTGTTTTCTCTTTCATACTTCTAGTATTTCCCTCCAACTGCTGCATGAAAACGGTCACGAACATGCCAAACAAATAATCAGAGAAGCATTGATTTTGATACGGGATCCCTGGAACTAAAGTTGTGAAAACAGTTCCCTAATTATGTATCAGTTACACGGGAACGGTAATTTGAAATTTCAACTTCTGTTGTTGTTGTTTGAAAATCGTTTAAACGGGAAACTTTGTTTTACGGGACAAAATATCCAATGTTATTTCTTTGTGCATATTTAATTGCGGGAGTAATTAGAGCGTTGCATAGTGATATACACAAGCTTTTAGAAAGGGCACGCCTGATGTACAATCCGGACAGTTTGTTTGTTTGTGGTAAATAACCATGCCTAAATTGGAAGGTCGTTCCGCTTGCGAAGCGATATGTGTTTACACTTTCACCTACGTGTAAACAAGTCGAAAATAACTTTCAGTTCTACCTTACGCGAGGGACAACAACAAAAATTTAACCCATTTATCTTGATGCTTTTCAGTGAATGTAAATACATGCGCACAAGACAATGGAAAATCTGTCCTGCCGTTTAATTCGCTGGCTTTCACCTTCTAAAGTTGTCCTATATTCCGATTAAAATACATGGCATAATTGCATTCGTGCATTTCACTTTTTACAAACGCATTAACATGTGAATTCCATATACAGATTCTGATTGTATGCGATTGCCTGATGAATTTACTATGTATTTAAACTTATTTCTTATATTAATATATTCATTTTCATTGTACACCATTCTCAGAGGTTGTCGATTATGTCATCTCTTTCATTTTGATGCACTATTTTAAATTCATATGAATTTATTCTTTTTTCATGAGTATTAATCAAAGTACACTTTTCTTTTAGGACTTCCGTATCATTTCCTTCTTTTTAATCTCTTTCATCATTTTCCAATAATCTCTTTCGGTTTGAATAGCTGAGAGTATTCCTCAGCATCATAATTACACAGAATAGGATAGTCCTGACGTCCTAGTATATAAATATCGGTGCCCTCGTTGAGCAACGTCGTCTTTAAGATAATGCTTAAGAAACAAAGAAAACTATTCCAGTTGAACCAAAAAAGTGAAATATTTTGAACTTTCATAATAAGCTCAATCTTTATACTTATACTATTCTAAATTATTGTTGTAAAAAGACCAATTTTCTGGAGAAGTAGGAACTAGTCACAACTGAAAATACTTGGAAATACTTATTGCATTTTGCTAATACTGTTTCTCTGGTTTTCCCTTTAATGCTCCGGTCACCTGCTATATTGATACTTTGCTTTGAGTTTAGCTAATAGAATCTTCGTCAAAATATATGTTTAAAGATGTGATGATTATCACCTCATCCCATCTTCTGTCATGTGAGAACCTTTGACACATTCACCCACATGTCCTCAATTCTAATTTAAGGGAAGTGGCATCGATACCATTACTTCCAAATTAATTTGTCGTCGTGTTACTCCATTCTAAGAATTGATATCAAGAACAAACAATTTAGACACGAAAGGATTGCCGTTCTTCTCAAGAACCTTTTCCGGTTTATTTTAAAGGCAACAATAATATTTCTCACGTCAGTTCACGCCCACCGTAAAACAAGTTCACTTCGTATTTTCTAGCATTACTGCTTATTTTACAAATAGCCGAGAAATTTTATGTGATTCGACAATCCCAATCCGCTATGCCCACTTTACATATTACGCATTCCCCATTCGAACTGCATAAACACTACAAAACATACAAATGTTTACTGATGATGATAAATGCTACAAAGAGAAACGTTGGAGGAAGTGAAATGGATGAACTGAAAGAAATAGCGATTCTGCTTTCTAAGTCTATGTGATGTGAAAGTGAAGTGGAACGGAAGCACAAGTGGTGTTCAATGCACGCATAATGGCCATCTGCAAAAGGAAACTTTCTCAATGAGAGATGGAGCGTGCTATGTTATTGTAATGGGACATAGAACGTTGACTGTTTCTTCTTTCAGTACTGAAAACAAGTCCCAAAAGAAATTCGAGCCAGCTTGTACTTCACAGATAAAACGATAAGTTAGTGGCTGCCATCAAAAGACTACTCGAGATACATATATCAAATCAGGAGAAAATAGTTGACTAGCTGATCTCATTCTATGTGCGTATTCGAGTCGGAGGAACCGGACGTTTCTTCAAGACGACGGGCTACACGGGTGTATGTATTTGATTCTTGGGTGCGTAGCCCCGGAAAAGGTTTGCTTGCAAAACATATGAACTGTGTACATCAATTCGTCCATATCACTTTTTAACGGTTGCTTACATTACACAGAAACATTTTAGCAAACAAGGTTTTTATGTTTGTACGAATTCAATATTGAGTATTGAGAAATGTGTTACCATTTTACATTTATATGTCTTTCTGAAACAAAGTTCAGTTGTAACTGCATGTCAATATAATTTTGATTGTCTGGTGAAAGCAGCCCGGTATTTCACCATTGTGGGATCGTCACTACAGATAAGAAAAATACATTACATACATGTATGGGAACTGCAGGGAAAACTCCTAAAATGCGTTTACGTTTACGGCATACACTGTAGGCCATACACGTTACTCAAATAGGAATAAAACTGACGTAAATGTAAGATGGACAAATGTTTACCTGGATATTTTGACGTTTTATATACGAAAATAGGTTCAAAAGGACGAACGAAAAATAGGGTGTTTTAAGTGATTTTTATTTAAAAAGAATATGCAAATTTTCTGTAATTTTCTAGAAGTTTGGTAATAAATTGTCTATTGGAATAATATATGAGTTACTATGGATAAAAGCAGTAGTTTTCCGATGTAGAAGTAAAAATCTGATGGAATGCTGTGCTGATCGCACTAAGCAGATAAATATTTCAAAACTTTTCACGTACTCAGGCATCTACAACATGCATACTGGTTGTTAGCAAAATCAATAACAAATTTACAAGATGCAAGACGTAAGATGTACACCACTTACAAACAAAACTAGCAAAAAAACTTTGTTGACTCTTTAACATGGGACCGGCGCATGTTAGTAATGCAAATGACAGATCAAAGGAGTAGAATAGGAAATCAGTCTTTACTTCACTATTGCTTGTTTTTTAAAGAAAACCTGTTAAAGTAAGACGAATAGCCAAGTGGCTACACGTTTCCTTTCCCTGGAACCAAGCATGGAGAGTAAATAAACGGATGGAGTTTTTCAACAGACAGTATAATAATTGAATGATTGAATTCAATACTCAACGTACTTGAGACAGACAAGGGTAGGCGAAGTTAGTAAGATGCCTTTTCCTTCTGCTATGTTTGTGAATGGACCTTCAATGACCCACTTCACCCATCCAACAACGTCTCTTCTTTTCTATGGGCGGGGGCGGCTTTGGAGGGAATGCGTTGGCAATTTCCATGCATATCTGTTATAATATGGCACTTGTTAAATATGAGAAAAAGATGGGCTGATTAGCGTTTTTAACATGCTAGCATAATGAACTGTCATCAAATAATATTGACGGCGATTGTGGAGGAGGTTCCAATGACTCTATTGATGAAATATTCGTGTAGCATGCATAGTTTGGTCAAAAGTTGAGAAACCGAACCTGTGCGACTTTGCATGATCTTGCAGTGGACACATTTTTTCAGTTGAACCACACATACCACATCATCACCAATGAGTTTGGCACAGTAGAGTCATATGGGTATGTCTAGAAGAAGTGAATAGAGGAGTATACTGCTATTCAAGAACACCAATGCTCAGTGTTTTTTTTATTTCAAATTTAGATTTCATTTCGTTACATGTCAACTTTTAAAAAGCCACAATTGACCTTTGAGATCCCAGTAAGTAACGTTGAAGAGGTCAAGTACTAAGGTATCTTTCAATCAAGTACGAGATATTTCACTTGTCATATATTTTGTCACCAATACGCCTTATTATAAAGTTCGACAGCAAAATTGACACAATGCAATACCTTGTCTCACGTAGCTTCCTTCTTGCATGCCATTAATCTGAATCAGAACTTAGAATCAATGTGTGATGCGTTTCTGTTTGTTGTGTACATTCCTGATTTGAATATGTTTTACGACCTTGAATGAATTTTATGGATTGTCCTTCGACGAACTTCGTTAGACCATTCGCCATTCCCATTTTTATTTAATTTGAACCAATGAAATATACTGTCATTAACAGACAACCTTCAACAAATCATGCAACAACTTAACGGTAGTTGTATAAATGAAAAATTGTGTTATCGATTCTTTTGAAAACTTTTTGCCAATAATTCATAATTCCGCATACTTTATACTTCCGTAAACCGGTTGTTTTTATGTGCAAAAAAGTGAATCACTTTTGAGGGAAAGCATGACATAAGTCAGAAATGCCTCAGGAGGTCTTCTGCATCTGAAAGTTTAAAAGTCTCTTTTACAGTGGGAGAGTAGCGTTTCATTTCCCTAGAATGTGTATTTCCTGACAAGTTCAAACAGTCAAAGAATATAAAAAAATGCTAACTACGCCACAGTATTTGTTTCCAAAATAATAACCATTGTGCAACATCTAAGTAAGTAGTGTATTCATTCGTTTATTTGAACTTTCATGTCCACACGAATGATCTTAAATGTACACATTTCGCGGTGCACTGGTGTGTAAATATTATGCCGTAGTCTATGTAAGCTATGGGAAAAATCTGTTAAGGTTACTGAAAATCCTAACTACATTATTCTGCAACAAAATTGAGAAAGATTTGTAAATTCGTGAGGAAACTTCAGAAAACGGTCGAGAATATTTTGGGGCGAACTATATTTGTTTTTCCGATAGTGCAAATATTTGAAACACGTGACGTAATCCTGTACAACATGCTGGATATGGTAACGCTTGACCAAAAATTCATTAACCGTCCGACTAATTTCATGGTTAAACTGTCAACTGTACTGATGACTGTAATTTACATTATCCTAAATGCTTATTGGGAGCGCATATTTTGTCGGAGTATGGTACATGTTAAATAAAAATATTGTGATAATGGCCGAAAAACCCATTCCTGTTTCTCGTTCAAGAATACTAGAGTTATAATTAAACAAGTCAGGAGTCTTCATTTTCCTTCATGTTAATACGAGTGTGTTTATTTATGCACGGTTAATTAATTTAAACATTCCAAATATATCATGACATTTTAATTTAATTACTTTTTTATTAATACGTTTCATGGATTCATAAAAATATTTTGATAAAATAGTATATCGAATCAACAGATTACAGTATAGCTACATGGAAAATTCAGTAAATTAGTGAATCGTGTAGAGTAAATCTCCTCCGAGATGCCACATGTTAATAGAGTGATAACAGGAACGGAACACCGGCGAATATTTCAGCATGGGACCGTAGGTCATCAGGTAAGCTTATTGATCTTGCTGGGGCAACGTTACCCAAAGAACCTCGTAGTTCTTCCTTTTGTACCAAGTAGGGTTTCATGAGATCTCGTAGTTTCGTATGTTGAAGACGGACAAATTGGTGCACTTGCAAAGAGTCAATTCTTCACGTCTTTAACATTTCATCGTGGAGGTGGTGACGGATTGCGATTCTCTTGGAAGAGTGGCTTCTGTTCTGATGACAAGTGTCCGTTACTTCCGTTAGAACTACTGGTTCTACTACATCCGGTAACTCCTTCTGCAGCTTCTCTACTTGCACTAGCGCTACAGCTCCCTTCACAGTCTCTTCCATCTTTCTCTAAACTACAACCCCTACCGACACAGTATCTTGAGTAACCAAACTTGTAACAGCAATCAGGCGTTACGGAAAGCGAGTGTGTGGATGAGGACGAGCTGTGAAAGCTAACGGGCACCTTCTTGATAAGCCTCCGTGAAACTCTTCTATGGAAACACACTTGGCGTACAACATAAAGTGAGAGAAGTATCGTGACTAGAAGAAGACAAGCTATCAGTACTGCACAGTGTGGTTCTATGCCGCCACTTGGAACTTGGCTTGTCGTAATGGAGTGATTTGTTAAATTGTTACCGCCATTGGTCCCGTGAAGATGGTGAAGCTCAAAGGCTCCTTCCATGCCTTGATGCTTCTGTACAGATCTCACATGCTCAACTTTCTCTGAAAAAATAAAAACAAAATCATCCGTTAAATTGCGTAACTTTCAAACCAAACCCACTTATTATAAACCAGTAAACACAAATTCAGCGTGTCCTTTTCTTTTATCTTGAGAAAACATTGAAACGGTCAATCCATTGTTCGTACACTTCGTCAAAACAAGCGGCGCATAAATTTACATGCTCGTTCGCGTGATTACACATATTATCCTACTAGTCCGAATTTTGATGTTGTTACTCTTTACTATTATTGTAGTCATGTGTGGACGATATTATGAAACCACCAATATAGTTGTACGAAATACTAAGATATTTACTTGCTTAAAATTAATAATGCTGTTCTTCCATATAGAAAAGGGTGGTAGGTTGCGGGAATTCTACACAAACCTTTCCATTTGGAGAGAACAATTCATTTAAATGCATGGCAGCAGCACGTTAGATAAGCATGGCCGCTTGCTTCTCTGTAACCATGTTCCAGTGATGACGTGACTTTTGCTCTCTGTTCCTTCCGTCGTCATTATCAAATGACTTTTGTTCCAACGGTCCATGCACTATTCCCTCATCTCATAACTTGCTCTTTTCAGCAACTCACCCATACAAATGCCATGCAATTGTCCATTTCCCCCAATGAATTTCTACTTTCGCTCTGCATGCTTCCCTGTGAAAACCGTTTCTAAAATTACAGGATGCTATATGCTTTGGAGTAAAAATAATAAAATACAAAGGACCAGGATCCATTTACGAAGGAATAATATCAGTGCATATTGCATATACGTACCATTTAAACCGGGTCAAAATGTCTCACGGGAGGAGATATCACAGAAGAATAAAAAGAAAAAAGGTTGCCTTTCTTTCTAATTATGTTGCATGTACATTTTTTCCTTCTTAAGACCTCTCGATTAACTGTTCGAAGTCTTACAGGCATGGGAATTGGGACCAAGATGGCACGCATGCAATTACGCTATCCTTTTATGATATTAGTTGAATGGATACTCTGGAGAAATAACAGAAATGGTGAGAGGTTTACAAGTGCCTACAAATCAAAATGGAAACTACGGGTAGGTACCCAGGTATACAGCTTTTTCCATGCCTATCCCACGCTCACAATGGTATTTATGGTTACATTAGAAACATGGCGGTAGCAGTGGTGTCATTTTTTACAGAATGGATAAATTCATAAATCCCCTGTTTTTGGAACACAAGAACGATCATGCGAAACAACTATGACGACAATAGCCAAGAAAAGATAAAGGGAGTGTACCAGACAAATCTCCAATACACACCATCGCCATCTCTCTATTAACTACGTCAGGACTACATTATGTCAGTGAGTTGATATTTCCGTCTTTAGAAATTACAAGCGACAATACACCGTTTTTAGAGTACCACTCTGCTTCTTTTTACAACTGAATGGCAAGTCACTTAATATTTTTATGACAAAAAGTAACTAGAAGACAAGATCGACTAAAAAGTAGCGGAGTTACTTAAAGCCATTCACTAGGTTGATTTTAAAGGATATTTGAGTTTTCAAAATGCATAGTTTTCGAATCTGTAAACAACTGCATCTAACATTTTTAAGTATATTTATCCATTTTATGGCGATTTCCCGAACATTTGTGGTGAGAATTAATGTTTATATTAGGAATTAGGTACAATGGATCTTTAACAAAATTTGCATACAGCTTAGTAATCTACAAAAATGTCCATGTGTATAATTCTACAATGCATCTAGTGTGACTCTTCCAGGCATGTTAAACTTTACAGGGACGGATAGACAGACATACAACAAAATCCACAAGTTGCTCCTTGAAACCTCTACTTTATGATGCACAAAAGTATAATCTGAAACTTGCTCATTCTTTCATTCTCCACTTTCACTTCCAACTTCTCCCCACTCAACCAGCTCGTTTTATTCTCATCATCTTGTAACAATAATCATACATCCTACAAGATTTCTATACATTTTCTACTTTATTTTTTTCCCTCTACTGACATGATTTGTGTTCCTTTCTACTTCCAAAAAAAACTAACCAACTTTTTCCGTTTTCTTCCGATTTTTCTCTTTAACTGTTGCCACCATTTCATACATTAATAATAGCAAGTTATACTTGTGTGCGTGCAGTTGTTTTCTGTTAGTTTTTCTTCACTTGCTTGCTTTCTATTTCTCTTGTTTATTCTTGAATTGCAAAAACCATATTTGGCTATTGCAGCGGTACGTATGAGGAAACATATACTTTCTCAATATTTTAGAGAAAACCGTTTTTTTTGCAGAAATTCGTTCTTTGATAAAAGCTAAAAAGAGAATGCTGGAAAGCTACTTCTGGTTTCGCAACGTCTTGTTTTGGCGAGCTAGCCTTGAAATTGGGTTGGCTGATGGCTCAGGGATTTTTAATGGATTTTCATGTGCATTATCATCATATCACAATAGCAGAAACAAAAACAATAGGCCAAACAAAAAAAAGTCAACTGTAAACGGAAAGTAGATCAGTATGTATTGGTTATATCATACAGCATTTTTTCGAATAAATATTTTTCAATAGTTTTCTCTTTCCCGCATTGCTATATATATTTCACTCTTGGCTGGTTTCCCTTTCTGCGTGATATCCCATGATGCTTTTAGTATTGTGCAAATGCATGATCGTATGAATATTGCGTAAAGCCAAATAGAAAAACATTCAAAGCACAGATGAAAGCTGCTGGAGATTTTTTACAAAAAAAGGTTGAAAGTAAACGTCAACAAAGTAATATTGGAAAAAACGGAACTGAATACTCACCCAGACAAATGGGGCAGCATTGATTTTTGGCGAGTACTGGATGGGGGCATTGAAGAGGAGGACACTTTCCCGCAGAGAAGCATTTGATTTGCCCAGCTTCACAACGACAGCTTTGACAAGCCCCAACCTGCAAATGACAGCAGACAAGAATCAAGGTATTTAGCACAAAATAGGGAACAAACGGTTGTTGAATAGCCAAAATTTCTAAATAAATATTGAACAAAAATATGATATTACACATGTTGAAAAAATCTTTATGTACCTTCCATGTTTCTCCGTCTGAATAACTTTTGATTGAATCATCAGAAAAGCATTTGAATGGAACCCTTGCTGCTATACCGTTTAAGCTGCTGCTTGGTTGCTGATATCCCTCGTCAGGCTTCCGTGGGTCAGTTGCTGCACTGGGGCACTGGAGACAGCAGTCGACAAGTTTTGGCGAGGAACAGGGCGTTGGGGGGCACTCTGGTCCGGCACATAACACCTGTCCCTGGTGACAGGTACACGTGAGGCAGCTGCTAAGCATCCAAATTTCGCCTTCAGTGCGCTCAGTGCCGTCCGAGGCAAGACAAACTGACTTGTTCAACGTACTGAATAATGAAGTTGATTTCTCTACCGGCCAAAACATTCGCATAAGCATGATAAATATAAATATAGTGTGTATATACATAATCTGATTAAGCGTAATATAAAAAATTCCGAAGCGAATGAGTAAATATAATCATGATCTGAGATGCATTAGAGAAAGTTAGAAAAAATCTAAAAATTCTAGCACGAAAAATGAGGAATGTCGTTTGGGAACGGGGGATGATTCATTGTAGTCAAGTTTGATGAAAGTATTTTGATTAAATTGTAAAATTCTCACTACTGTCAAAAACGAATGATAGTGAACAAGTCATGATTGGAATGGAGTAGTGGGCTACGCTGTGACAACAGCTTGCGCAAGAAAGGAAGCACTGAAAAATATAAATATTGTGGAATGTAGAAAAACTTGCAGATGCGACAAAACAAGTGTGCCTGAGTGGAATAGTTTGAGGGATTAGAATAGAGAAAAATGGGATGAGAAATTGAAAGAACTGCGGAGAAAAGCGCTGTCGATGCTTCTCGGGCGTGTTTGCAAAGAATTTGTTGGAATGTTTGACTTAATATTACAACCTAATTCTCTAGCGTTGAGAACTAGAAGTTGTGTTCAGTGTTCAATAAGGCGATCAGAATGAGTGTACGTGACGGTTTCTCTGCAGCTAGTGCAGAGTGGACCATTATACATTATTATTGGCACCGAGGGAATGTCATGACGCTCCCTGAATCCAGAATGCCAGGATTAAAATGGGATAAAGTGATAGGCAGAAGGAAATAAGGATATTTTACTGGTGAAGTTATATGTACATATCCTTATCATTAGTGGGCAAACCTGGGCAGCGAGGACAGCAGTCACCCGAGTAGAAGATTGGATGCTCGCATCTTGGTGGCTGGCAGGTTATCAAAGAGCACATTTCCCGTCCATTTCGGCAGACACAGTGGCGACAATGATCCGACCATACCTCCCCTTCCACTCGTCGCACTCCGTCAGAGTCCAGTGTGCAGAACAGTCCAGCAGCAGAGGAAGTCGCCTCATTAGAGCTGACATGGCCAAAGAAACCGCGATCATTACTGTCCTTGTCATCATTATGATTTGCTTTGTGATGATGATGATCGTGTTCGTGAAGTTGACCATTATGCCCAACGATAATATCTTCTTTATTGTCATTTATACTGTCCCCGTCTGAATTTTCCAAGATTTCATTTTCATTCAGTTTCACAGAAGCTGTCTGATCATCTCCCCGACAGCGGCACATCGTGCAACCAAACCGGTCAACTTTAAATCCCCTGGAACATGAGAGCTTACACTCAAGTAAACTATGACACTTTTTACATTCACAGGTGGGGCAACCTGATTTATCCAATCGAAAACCGCTGGGGCAGCTAATATCCCGATGGCAGTCACGGAATGGGCAGCTGTCCTTGTCGAGAATGGGGGACCTGGATTCCGTGTCAGGTGGTTCATCTATTTGAGAGGATAAATGATAACAAAAGGTTTCTTACCGACCAACTAAATTACGAAGAGCATACCTAAAGTGCATAAATCGTGAGTAACGAACAAGGCTCACTTTCGCAACGAGGACAGCATTCTTCGGGAAAGTACTTTGGGTTCTCACATGAGTGCTGGCGCTTGCAGGAACTCGTATGACATTGAATTCTTCCTCCCTGGCATGTACAGTTTGTACAAGGATCCTCCTGCCACATTTCACTGATGTTGAACGCCTTCCCACTACCGGAGACGCATCCTTCACGAGTGAAAAAGCAAGCATTATTAACATAACATTCAACTTATTAATGCTAATCCAAAAGTTAAACATAGACATGGCAGAGGGAATATTAAAATTAGCTTTTGCATTTATCATCTCCCAAAACAGCCCGACAATGTCGATTTTACTCATTTTGAATTCCCAAACATTGTTCGCCCATCATCATAATATTTACATCGTGCCTTTATGTAATTTATGGTAATGCAATGCACTTTGCGTAGAACAAAGGTTGGGAGAGAGGAGATGAACATTATCGACACAGCTTTGTGCCAGAGGAGAGAGGAGTGACGCCCTCCTTATTTCAATGTCTACCTCACCCTTCCTCTGTTAATGATTCATGACACGGAACACAACTTGTTGACAAAATCACTAATAGCGTTTGTCAGACAACTCTTGTGGCGCAACAAAAACCATTTTCGTGATTGACAGGCTATTTACCTTGAACAACATTATGGGAAAAGATGTAATTAGATTTCTTATGGAACTCACCATCGCAAATGGGACAACAACTAAGTAGTTGTCCTCTGGCAAGACGGCACTCCGCCGGCAAATTGCAACTAATCGGCTTACATGACACGACGCTTTCTTCGCAGAAACATTCGCTGCACTCCGATTGAACGCTCCAGCTTTCACCAGATTTGTAAATCTTTCCATCATGGGAGCAATGCCCTTTCTCTGTAGAATGTTCATAGTTTGGGATGTGAAGGGTTTTGTCGTGGGTCGAAAGCTCATCGCTTAGTGCGTCATCACCGAGGTCGTTGCCCTCATAGGCGTCATTAAGGTCGATGCGATCAGAGTTCATATCGTTGTCCAAATCAATGGATACTGAGGAGGAGGAATGTGATGATGCGCTGAAGAGTTGTTGAGGTGGGTGATGATAATTGTGCACGTAATTATGTTTTCCTGAGACCAATGTTGCAACTGTGGGCAAGCACTCAAATTGTGGACAGCAACCGCCTGGTTTTCCAGTAGAATTCCTGGATACATAAGAATGCCACCCAGGAGGACATTCTTTAGGTGCGCAGAGGAGTCCAGGGATACATTGACATTTCTGAGTGCGGGGATTCGGACAGCAATTCCTCGACATTCCTCCTGAGTTGGCCGGGTGTTGCATCTCCGCCATATGACGACCTTGAGAGTTGACATTGACTAAAGATGGAAGACGGTAGCTGTCCTCCGGACAGCTTTCTATTTGTGGGCATTTCACTTGGCTACAGTTACCTGTTCAAATATAGATGAAAACGCTTATTTAGTAACTTCAGCTTTTAACTTACGTTTCTCAATTATGAATTTCATATGTTTTGTTTTAACATTGAATTTAGACATGGAGACATGGTATCTTTATATATACAGGTTGATTCTTCCATGTTGCTCCCAAAAAATATCTGCATGGCACATAGTACATAATGATAATGAAAAGTAGTTACGGTCATTCATTTAAAGGCTACCCAAAACTAGCACATTAGCAACCGTCAGAGTCCGAGGGATGTATTCAATGTCAGCATATCATACAGCTCATTTGCATGTTAATGGAACGCGTGGAACAGACGAACGGTGAGTTTTAGTGACGACGAGTGTTTTTCACGTCTTCTCAAGTCATCCTCAATCGTATTTTATTATATTGCTTTCTTGCTGCACAGAAGACAGATCTCCTAAAGTCCATGATGGACAGCAGAGTATAGTGTGATTAAGAAGAAGATTAATTTGATTAAAGATAAACCTGAGAGATGAATTTTTGTGGAAGTCATAGCATAAGCCTAAAATAAAAATATCTGTAACATTGCATGTATTTTATTAACAATCTGAAGATGGTGTTCACTGAACAACACTCAACCCTGTCTTCAAGATCAATTTTTTGATGACAGCAAGAAGAATAGTGAATAGCTTTTAGCGTGCGATATAATCTTGACTTGACTGACGGGGCACCGTGCGATCCTGAATACTAATCCCCGCGGGGGAGTGAGTGACAGTAATCCCCGCTGTTAAGATTGTTTGTTGTCCACATTTCAATTTCATAATCATCTATTGCGAGAATCGCCAGTACACATCCATCTGACAAAATACTCAATTCACCCGTCAATTCACGGAGATCGCGCTAATTCCAGAAAATGGAAATATAAAAAATATTTTATTTGAAACTTCTGCGGGTACTTGGAAGATAAAATGCAATTTTGGTTAACTTTTGTGCTTACTATCCGTCTAGTATCTAGTTTAACATGTTGTTAGACAATATTACGAAGCTGTTTGTACGTGGTAACCACAATATATTGTGTTTATTATAATAAACCAAGAAAAATGACGACATTTTAAAGACATTTGTTTATGTTTTGTTTCTGGTTATGCTGGCTTACAGGAACTTCTATGTCCAGAAATGTGCTGAACACCAAGAGATAAACAAGTAGGAAAGAGAAAGCTGGCGAGATGATGACAGAGGGACCTTCAGTTTTCTGCATTTTCAAGGCAATGCAAGGCAAGACAATGGAAAAATATATTAGTGTTTGGCGTTCCTCATCACAAGCTTCAAATGTTCATCATAGGTATTTATTTTTATACATATAGCTATACTTTTACACGGCAGCGCCAACAACGAAAGGTTGTAAACTCCTTTTATGCACAAAAATGAACCTCGATGCCTAAAACGAGCGTCCACTAAACTCGCTTGGAATTATTATACTTCGAGTCATCAACCTTCCGTTCCCCTCTTCTATATAAAAAATTTGGTCCGCTACACTACTGCTCGTTTTCATTGTTTTCCACACTGCAGCGTCAAATGAATATGCATGCATGAAAATTTCGTTGGTGTTTGCGGCGTTCGTGGTTAAGGCTTGGTACATGGAACAAAAAGCAGTCGCTTCGTTCAACTACTAAATTATTATCATCTACCTCCTCCATCTCATTTTATAATGCCATATTGTATTAATGAATAATGAAGATCTACGAGACCATGAATGAATTTTGTGTGAAAATCCCCTCTATTCTCGCCTTGCACACTCACCAGTGAAAGGGCAAAAGCCGCAAAAAAGTAAGCAACTTTTTTCTCGAGATAATCTTCCTTCTCCTAAGCACTAAGCTCGTATTCCAGTCCGACTTTGTTTTCCTCTTTTTCTGTCAGTATATTGTAGACCACCATCAAAAGGAGGACCAGTCTGTAAACTAAAACTTAGCATTTTTCTTTCTCCATTACTTCAACCGAACCATTTGGCTTTCGTTTTTCCTCCGCGAATGTCATAAAATGCGTGAGTAGTGACTAGTATTTGGTGTTTTGCTGTGGTTCTTATTATCGTCATCAGAGCAATAATGAATATTTATAGGGGAACGCGTAGAGACTAAATTTCTGAAGTACCTCAACTGCCACTATCTCTCTCCAAACTGAATAATTTCAACTCACGGACCTCTCTGTCATCGGTATGAGTCCTGCTTTGATAATTAAAAATATTCGTAATGTTTATTCATCACGATTATGATGACGACGATGATTGTGGTCTTCGAGATATGTCTGATAGCATGGCAGCGGTAATTCATTGTTGCTGTGGTGGTTTTCCAAATTTACATTTTTATTTTTATATGTGAAAATATGATAAATACAAAGACGTTATAATCAATTGATATTCAATTCTTCTATAAACAAATTCACACAATTAGTCAAAGCTACCACGAAGCCAGTGTAAACAACCATAGATGAAAACTAAAGAAAAAGCTGGGTAAAATTGATGGAACGCATGAATGATTATGATTGTACTGCCGGTGGGATAAATAATCGCTTATTTGCCATACATGTCAAATGAACTATTTACTTCGAGAAAATGAATAAATAATTTTTGGAGTAGTGAAGATTCTATAGCAGACTTTTGCAACATAATTACTATTATTTATTGTACTGTCCAAGTGATTATTCAAATGCTCTTCCCGTGGAAGAACCTCAGAGACCTTTTTTAAATGGCAATTTGCACAGTTTCCATGAACAATCACAATACTTAGGTGTTCACCCAAGGTTGTTATTCATTTTGCCCCAAATCTTTAAACAATATTCAGTGAGTTTTCTGAACTGATGGGGCAAAGTAATGTCATCCTTGGGGTGAAATCCTGGGAAAAGGTCTCTGAGGTTCTTCCACAGGAAGAGCATTTGAATAATCACTAGGACAGTAAGATGGGACATCGTCTAGTTCCCATCAGTACGTGGCCAATACAAAATTCAAATATTTTCGAGGTTCATGATGATGATGAATTTTTATGTGGAACTAGAAATCGGAACACTGCTCCAAATTAAGATTTACATTCGTTGTACCACCAAACTAATAAACTGGTTTCAAACTAAATGGTTTATCATTGAGCCACATTGCGGGCAATTCCCGTCTGAATCAATAGATTATCCCAAGGGAGATGATGACAATATACATAATTTTTGAAGTAATAATATGTTGAATACGTATGGAGTTTCCGTGTAGGATGAAAAATTGGCACTTGAGATGTCACGTAAAGTTATGGTGGGAGATGAGAAATTAGTCTGTTCACGACTAAATGATTTTGAGACACAAAGACCAAGATTTTAGTTAGACTATCTACAATTAAAGTAGACATTCAAGCTCAGTCCTAGACTTGTGAGTATAGACTGATTTTATTGAATTTTCATGATGGCTTATATACTACTACATTACAAGGTCAAATAATAACACTGTTCATAATCATACATAACGTTTATACAACGTTGTCAAATAATATATAATAATCAATGTTGTGGCTTATTGATAAACATTTAAAATCATAACATGAAAACTAAAATATTTATGTAGGTATTCAAACATCATAATAATAATATTTAGCTAGCGCTGGACATCATAATATTTAGCTAGGTATGTACATTTATTGTGCAATGCATGATCTCATCATCGCATTGCGATTACATACTAGAGCTCAAGAGATGCTTGCTCTTGCGAGCAGATCACAAGAACTGCACATAATATTATTCTAGGCATAATAACAATTAGGTATTTATGTTCTAGGTATATTTTACATGATGAATTTCGTCACATGCTACAACACACGAAATGCTATGTCCTCATAGCATGGAATATTTAAAATATACAGTAGGTTCGAAATTATATTATTCAAGCAATATAATCATTATATTTAACGAAAGCATTCAATGGAATTAAATTTAAGAATCAGAGATATGTGTTTTATGTGAAACTGTTTATTTGATATTATTTTCTTAAGCTATTCTCAAAGTATATTAAAAATCAAAACTAATGATGCTTTGCTACGGTAACTATGTGTTAATCCCAAGTAACCAATGCTTAGAATAGTAGTGAAGTTTCAGAACAAAGTTGACTGCAGTATACTATGTCGTTCTTATGTTTAAATAAACGGCAATTACAATTAAAATTGAGACGTACCAAGCAAATGACTGTTTTCAGTAGTGGATTGAACTATTTCGTTGTTTCATATTCATTTCGATCATATAAGTGGCAAAGTCAAGGTGCACAAGTTAAGTAACCGTTGTGGTAAGAAGTAGGTTTCGTTTTTTATATTTCGTATCGCATCAATTAGGCATCTTTGTGCAAGTATGTATCATTAAGTGACGTACGTATCATAGCGCAAGGCATATAATAGTTTTTCGACGTGTTTATCGTTATGTGATGTACTTATAATTGTGCTAGGCTGACGCTGTGCCAACTGCATTACTAAAATTCGAAATAGTTAAAGTATACGTACCGAATGACATATATTTTGGTTACGTCTGAGGTTTGGATGAACATTCGACATAAGGCATGAAAGTTTTTTGATTTTGCAATATAAAATGTGGTTAGAAAAACTCTAACTGTAAATAAATAATACTTATAATACTTTCTTTGGATACTCTTAGCATTTGGGAAAGAAAAATGTGTATGCATGAATATGATTACTGAACTTATATGTACCTAACTTCAGTATTTACAAGCATAATGCTCTATTATAATGCAAGGCTATGGAATTATTTACTGAGTTTACAACTTTTTGGTTCTAACGAAAATTATTGCATACGACTATATGTTATATCTAGTGCAGATTCTTATTTGAATCGAGGTTTGCCTGACGTACGTATAAACTCCACTTAAGTAGACAATTCAACTGGAATATGTAGACAGTAGCTATTAATGTACCGTATCTTATTGGAATGACAGATGATTGGTTGGTTCTCTGACTGTAGAATGGAAGCTCTGTGGCTCGACAATAAGGGCTCTGTGGCTCGACAATAAATGCTCTGTGGCTCGACAATAAGGGCTCTGTGGCTCGACAATAAGGGCTCTGTGGCTCGACAATAAGAGCTCTGTGGCTCGACAATAAGGGCTCTGTGGCTCGACAATAAGGGCTCTGTGGCTCGACAATAAGGGCTCTGTGGCTCGACAATAAGGGCTCTGTGGCTCGACAATAAGGGCTCTGTGGCTCGACAATAAGGGCTCTGTGGCTCGACAATAAGGGCTCTGTGGCTCGACAATAAGGGCTCTGTGGCTCGACAATAAGGGCTCTGTGGCTCGACAATAAGGGCTCTGTGGCTCGACAATAAGGGCTCTGTGGCTCGACAATAAGGGCTCTGTGGCTCGACAATAAGGGCTCTGTGGCTCGACAGTAAAGGCTCTGTGGCTCGACAAAAAATGCTCTGTGGCTCGACAATAAGGGGTCTGTGGCTCGACAATAAGGGCTCTGTGGCTCGACAATAAATGCTCTGTGGCTCGACAATAAATGCTCTGTGGCTCGACAAAAAATGCTCTGTGGCTCGACAATAAGGGATATGTGGCTCGACAATAAGGGCTCTGTGGCTCGATTATGACTGGACATTAGTTGCTCTGTGGCTCGACAATAAGGGCTCTGTGGCTCGACAATAAATGCTCTGTGGCTCGACAATAAATGCTCTGTGGCTCGACAAAAAATGCTCTGTGGCTCGACAATAAGGGATATGTGGCTCGACAATAAGGGCTCTGTGGCTCGATTATGACTGGACATTAGTTGCTCTGTGGCTCGATTATGACTGGACATTAGTGGCTCTGTGGCTCGATTATGACTGGACATTAGTGGCTCTGTGGCTCGATTATGACTTTACATTAGTGGCTCTGTGGCTCGACAATAAGGGCTCTGTGGCTCGACAATAAGGGCTCTGTGGCTCGACAATAAAGGCTCTGTGGCTCGACAATAAGGGGTCTGTGGCTCGACAATAAATGCTCTGTGGCTCGACAATAAATGCTCTGTGGCTCGACAATAAATGCTCTGTGGCTCGACAAAAAATGCTCTGTGGCTCGACAATAAGGGATATGTGGCTCGACAATAAGGGCTCTGTGGCTCGATTATGACTGGACATTAGTTGCTCTGTGGCTCCATTATGACTGGACATTAGTTGCTCTGTGGCTCGATTATGACTGGACATTAGTGGCTCTGTGGCTCGATTATGACTGGACATTAGTGGCTCTGTGGCTCGATTATGACTTTACATTAGTGGCTCTGTGGCTCGATTATGACTGGACATTAGTTGCTCTGTGGCTCGATTATAACTGGACATTATTGGCTCTGTGGCTCGATCATGACTGGACATTATTGGTTCTGTGGCTCGATTATGACGGGATATTATTGGCTCTGTGGCTCGATAATTACTGGACATTAATGGCTCTGTGGCTCGATTATAACTGGACATTGTTAGCTCTGTGGTTTGATTATGACTGGATATTATTGGCTCTGTGGCTCGATTATAAGGGTTCTGTGGCTTGACAATAAGAGCCTGCGTTAACTGAGCATTATCGGCGATTTGTCTACGATGCGCAAGTTGATCAGTACACTCTTGTATGATTAGTTTGTCTACAAGTATTTAGAGTGCATCGGCTTACGTTTGAAAGTGCGGCGATGCAATTTAAGATGGAGTTACGTGACGTTGACAAGGATGCATGGACATTATTACTTCAGTAGCGCATCTCTAATTGTATGTGCAGGTTGATATTGTACTACTTTGTTAACTTACATTTATACTAATTTGCCAATGTAATATGATTCTATATATTGTGATTATGAAATGGCATCTTTCAACAACTGCCTTCTTCTGAAAGAGCAGTCTATTACAGTGAAGTACGCAAATTATCATTAATGCGCAAACATGATCAGTTATTCAGTACTAAACTATGAGTTTGAAGATGTCTCGCCTATCGTAAATTTATACTAGGTGGCTAATCAATGTTACTTAACCTAAAGTACGGAGAGTTCATTTACATACCACTGGAGTAATACAAGTTGGGTTCATCGGTGTTTATTGTGTCAGGATCGTCTGCTGGATAATCTCTAGGCGTCCGAATGATTTAGGTCAGAAGGCGGCTTGATCTTCTTGTGGCTTTCGGGAACAGGCTGGGTCTGAGTTGAGGGTGAGTGATGGGGAGAACGGGGTTTAAACTGAGGCGGACCAAGGTTCCAGTTTGTCTGCATGTTGTGTCGTGGTGGTCCAAGAATCCGGTTGGTTTTCAGCGGCTGCGCTCCATAAATCCAGTGCGGTGGTGGTGCCGGGGCTTCATGATTATTCTGGGCAATCAATTGACGCGGATCTGGGTAAGCGGAGGGTCCGATAAAGTGGTTGCTCTTCGTAGGTGGCAAGAGCAGCTGCCAACTGGTGTTACCATATGTGATTGGTGCCATCGGTAAGCACGACAGTTTGACATGAAATGAGTGTTACTTCCACAAAAGGAGCACGGTGGTTTGTCAAAGGGAGGGGAATTTGGCGGCGAATAAACCTCGTTTCCATCGATGAGGGTTTCGTATTTCGTGGTGATTGGTTGATTGCTGGAAGCGCCCGAATTTTCAGCTTGATTTGCTAAGGTGGTCTTAATATCGGCCATTTCGTTCTGGAATACTGTTGCAATGGCTTTCATATTTTGTAGGATTTTACGATTTTCGATGACAACAGTTTGAAAAGTTTCTTGAATTATGTTCAGATGAGTGTTTTCTGTTGCACATTTATCAATTTCCTCCGCAAGGGGCGAATCGACATGTTTATTTCGAGGCATTTTACACTGATTGTTGTTCGTTGGTTTGAAAAACTTAATGGAGGACAAACGACTAGGACTAGCAGGCGTATCGTCGAAAAGTGTCTTAGTAACGTTGGGGCTGTTGAAGGTTTTTGGGGAACGTAGGGAGCTGTAACCGCCTCGGAAACGTAGAGAATAACAAACTATGGGCTGCGTATGTTAACAAGTTATTTGGAAAGAAGATAATTTGCCAAATAACATCGCTTGGTTACTCTGGATGGAAACAAGCTAGCTTCACAGAAACAAGGTGAGTGGGAATTGTAAATTTCGTTTGTTGGGCAAGCTGGCAACAACATATGATTCAAATTGTATTCCTGGTCGGAAATAAATGTCAGGAAATGTGGCAACAAAACTTCTCTCGGCTAACTGGGAACTTTTAAAATCGGTGCAGGTAAACTGCAGTATTGGAAATTGTATAACTACAAAATTAATAATTTCTTAGTGAAACTTGCACTCGTTTGAAACTGCGTGTTAACTAGCTGCGCGGAAATGATTTTTGTAGAAATACTGGGCTGGGCATGTATTCAATAGAGATATTATGTTCGTCTACAGTATGGCAATATAAATAACGGCACCAAATTAGAACGAAAATATGTTTCTTTGCTGAGTGGGATCTGTCAACAATTTTGAGTGTTTTGACGAGTTTAAGGCTTGAATAGGTATAGGAACTACACAATCTTACGAAAATTTCACCGAAATGAAAACTATAAACTGATTGGAATTGTAAGTGGAAACAATAACTGCGGGATTTTTGGGAACAGTGACAGTATGTTGCCGATGTCAAATACTGTGATCTGCTACTTTTCTGAATTCACTCGCTTGGGGATTGAAAATTGTAAGAGGTAACGGAGGAACGTTGGATCGACTTCTCCACCATTTCTGTCACGATATTTTATGGTGGGGGATATATTCAGCGGAGGATGTAATTGAGAGCTTATAATGTTCCCGAGTAAATGAGTCTGAGACTATAATGAGTCTGTTCCCAGTTAAATGATTTTGGAGACACAAAGACCAAGATTTTAGTTAGACTATCTACAATTAAAGTAGACATTCAAGCTCAGTCCTAGACTTGTGAGTATAGACTGATTTTATTGAATTTTCATGATGGCTTATATACTACTACATTACAAGGTCAAATAATAACACTGTTCATAATCATACATAACGTTTATACAACGTTGTCAAATAATATATAATAATCAATGTTGTGGCTTATTGATAAACATTTAAAATCATAACATGAAAACTAAAATATTTATGTAGGTATTCAAACATCATAATAATAATATTTAGCTAGCGCTGGACATCATAATATTTAGCTAGGTATGTACATTTATTGTGCAATGCATGATCTCATCATCGCATTGCGATTACATACTAGAGCTCAAGAGATGCTTGCTCTTGCGAGCAGATCACAAGAACTGCACATAATATTATTCTAGGCATAATAACAATTAGGTATTTATGTTCTAGGTATATTTTACATGATGAATTTCGTCACAGAGAGATGATAGCGGCAGGATTAATTGGATCAAGTGTCTCCGATGATTGATTTGTTCTGGCTGAATGTTTTTATCTTATGTGGTGCAACACGGCCAAGTTCCCCAAATTGGCCACATTTCTATTATGTATGCACTTAAGGCAAATGCTTTGTACAAACCGTTGTTATTTTGTATATGCGCCATTCAAGATTTCACCTGACAAGCCAATCAATCATCCTCCGGCTACCGCTACTTGTGTATTTGCACTCCTACATACTACATCAACCAAAATTAAATTTGGCTTAAAATGTGTAGCTTCAAGCGACATTCAATGACATCTTATGTTGCACAACTACAAACCACCAACGCAACGATGCCCGCATGTGATTCATTGAAATTGTCTAAGATAATAGTTTACACGTGTGAAGGGCGTAGTTCTTAACATGTTCCGTTTGCCGGTTCGGTTACCATACTGAAAATCAATTTGGAATTACATGTATGTTTTTGGGGAGACGTAACACTAGGTACATTCAATAATCTCAGCTTCTAATGCATATATTTTTGTTGAAGCATTTCGTTGATGGTATAAAATATTAATCTTTCGATCAACTTCGGTAAAAAGTTTCTTGAGATAAAGTAAACTTTCGTTTACTCGATCTCACTGTTCTAATAGGACAAAAAGACCACACGATGGAGGCATCAGGAGCTTTGAGAAATTCCAGAAGTATTCGGCTGAAGCACTTCTGCAATTTTGTTGTAGTTTCTTCGTGCCTTGAACATGGGACGTTACTATTGAAGCATACTCAGAGTATGATACTCTACATAATCAGAGATGCATCCAATACCATTATAATATGTATTAAACTGCTGTTTGGACTGTAATCTTCAGGTTGGTAAGCCAATTCATGCATTTTAGGTTGTAGTTTGTCCAAAACTTGAGGCTGTGTGTAAATACAAAGGAAAGATCATAAGCTTTACGACCTACCCGTTAATACAAAAAAAAACTGATTTCCACTTTCTGAGTTTAGATGATTGAATGATTAAATAATGCCAATTGTCTTTAAAATGGTTCTGCGGATAATCTGCTACTGAATAACAAAACGCCACATTATTGTTTCAGTCCAAGGTTTAACGCTTCTCCCAATATACATCCCCATACATAATCAGCTATTACCAATAGAGTATTGAGCGTGTGAACGAGATGACGTTTGGACTGGTGCATTGACATTGTTTGGTGAAAACGTAGCAGTCATTTTGTGCTAAACACAGTATTCTACATTAGGGAGAATTTATTTTCACTAACTTCCGCCTTCATTATCGTAAGAGTTCTTACGATAGTGCGCAGTGTGTCATTCAAAATTATCTGCTATTGCTGTCTTCAGTCCGTGGCTATTGTTCAAGAAAACTGCACTATCCGATACCCTAGAGATTTATGCGACATTATAAGTGAATTCTTAAGAGTGTGCAGTGCATGATTATACATTAATTCAGATTTGCTTGCATAGTATGTAGGGATGAGATGGCGAGTGATGATCTGATGATATTCATTCACATTACAAACAATGTAAGGAGCATAGGAATATTCCACACCACGCAAAGGAATATTCTACAACTTCTTACACATTTACATGTTTCGCAGTTTGCATCTTTGCATGGCTACATATGAGATCCGCTTTTTTTCAATATGGGAGTTTCAAGTAGTTTCTCCTGTAACAGGAAAATGGAGTAAAGTGGGCCATTATTGCAGGATAATAGGATAACAATAGTGAATTGATAATGAGGGTAGGGACAAAAAAACAATGATGCTAAATAAAATTAAAATGAATTCAAATTTGAAGAGGAGTGAATAAGGACGAAAAAGTCGAAGGCGAATTCTTTCGCTTTCTGCATTCTGCCTGCGTTGATAAAGTGGAAACTGTCAAAGAAATTATCTGTTTCTGATAACCGATGAAAATCAATCCCTTATATTTCAGTACAATCAATACGAAAATCAGTGAACGCGGAAAAGACAAAAGAAGTGCATTATCTGCCATATGACGAAAATGTAACAAGAATAAAGTAAGACAATAACGAAGTGTTTCGAAGGTGATTAAACGTTCAACTTGATACTATCGTCTTCCGCTGTGAGAACAAATGTCTCCAGTCGCCGCTGGAATAACGACGTGTCACTGCTCCTTGATATTTTGAGCTAGTATCGTTAAATGATTCTCTTACTTCACTGCTTGGTGTTTCTGTTTATGTCGTGGTCTAATGAGTATAAAGGCAATACATATTTTACAGACATTCTTTTAAAATGCTTGTTAATGTTGTTAGACCTGCTGGTCAAGAACTTGTTATATTGTGTTATTGCTGCATCATCGTAAAAGTTTCTATACACATTGCAAAAACAGGGTTGTTTAAGACCTTAACTGTTAATCTGTAACGTATTACGTCTTTGGCTCCGAAGAAACGCACTGTACTCTACAAGGGTGCCTATGAATACTTTTCACACAGATAAAAAGTGACAATGACAAGGGAGTTGTGGAGCCCTTAAGTATTTTCATTTTTATGCAAAATTATCCCATTTTCTCAACCCGCATTTTCAGTCGCTGAGTGAATTGAGAAGAGAGCCAGTTGCAAAACTGCATGAGAAGCGCAGATGAGAAGGCAACGCACTCACGAATGCCTTTAGTATAAGTAAAATGTTTGCACCGAGTTGGAAAGAGGGTTTGAAACGGAAAGTTTCCAGCTGTGTCGGTGACACTTTATATTTACGCAAAATATATTAGCCAGTTATTACATTACACCACACTGCAGCAGCTAGTAGGCTTCTTTTTTCTTTGAAAGCCTTCCCTGTTTGTTCTTCATTTTTTTAAAGAAACTTGAAACAAGGTACATTGCTCTTTTTTGCATGTAGACTAGAATTGTGTGGAAGGAGGAAAGTGGAACAAGCAAAGTATACAAGAACCAGAGATGCATTAAGTCTAATGCAAAAAAGCGATGTCTTATACTTTCCAATTTATACACAAGGACTACTACTACTACTACGTAGGGTAAATATCATAACGTTTCTGCATTTTCACCTACAATCCTAAATCCCATCACGGCGATGATACTCAAGGTAGGTGGGAGGAATATTATATGTAGCACATACATATAAACAAAACCAAATGTAATTATACAATTATTATTATCATCATCAAAATATACGTCGCCATTCCAATTGAAAGCATTGGATAAAAATATTCCAAAAATCCGTATTTCTTTCACTGTCAATGTAATGGAAATGAAAAATGTGACTATGGGACAGGGGGAACTGGGAACTTAATTTTAGCTAACATAATTAACAAATTAATTAGAGATTTAATGCAAACTCCCGAACTATAAAGGCATTAATTCAAATTCGACTACGAATCTTTCTATGAGCATACATACATACTACATAATTGGCCCAGCTGGGTTAGGAAATAAACGAACAAAATGCTCACTTCGCTACAAAAGTAGGTAATGTAAACAAGCTGAAGGGCAACACAGGATTATGTAGCTGTGATGTTTTCGTTGAGAACATTCCAAAAATCTGTTTCAGAAGGCAGGGTCGACTTGAGAAAACGACAAGGTTAGCGAAAGAAGGTGGACTATGCTGAGCAGAAGCAAAAAGAGTAAAAGAGGAACGATGCGAGGGAAGAGCGTTTACACGCCTCATCTCTCAGCGTGTTTCTCTTTCGAATGCCATGTGCGTAAAATTCAACGCGATTTGAACCATACCATGAGTCATTACATTACAGTGTACTTGTGTCTAGGTAACTGTCGTCAACACTTGCGTATACTGCCACTCTCCAAAACGCAGAGGGTAAAAATAATATATGATCTTTGCAGCTTACTTTGTTGCATCTGCAGCTGCCTAGAAAATACAAGGCAACTCGTCTCCTAGGTTCGGTTTGCTTAGCTTTTCAAAAAATTGGATATATCGGAGTAACAACAAACGTCAAAGAATTCATGAATCGAGCTCTTTCTCTTGTCCTTGTGTATACATTTCCAAAAATACAACAGGATAAATGGCAGCCATAGAAACAATGGAGCAGCAAAATCGGAAATAATTCCAATGAAGATGACGAGATACACATCAAGGGGAATTATAGCCTTGCAACAACGGAACGTCAACTGACTCGGAGCAACGGTTGTTTTATCTAGGGAAAGAAAAAGAGCTGAAATGTGTAAATTTATGAATTGTAAATATACGGAGCTAAAATGCCCATTTACACTATACGATAAAATAGAAAAGACATAACCTTTTATAACATATTTTTGGATGGCTATAACAAGCTTTGTTGCTTGAATGCTCAATCGTGCGTTATGCCGTTTATCGTGAACGGTTCACGCAGTTTGGTGATGATGATGTCGTGGTGTCACAACATAAATCAGAGTGATTTACTCATACACTATTTTAAATTTTTAAACACTTTCGAGTGTATACGCTTTTCCCCTGAATAGGGTAAAAAATTGTTATTTTGAGTTTCAGCTTAAACAAAGTTGTTCAGAGAGACAGGGAGAGTGACAAAAAGCAAAAAGTGACACAAGAACTTTCTGGAAAATTTGATTTTAAGAGACACACCGGACTACTAGACATTAAATACGTAAACATAGTGCGTGAGCATACATTGGAAAACACTTTTCTACGTTATGAGTACAAAAATGGAGTAAATAAAAGAATAAATCTTGAATTCTTCTCTTTATTGGAATGCAAGAACACATGACTTCATTTTAATTTTAAATATTAAGTATATACTTATATTATTTTCGTGTTTTATAAACCAATAGACTAGGCTTTACTAACATTTTATAAATGTACTCGAATGATCATGCCTTCATTTTTGGAGACGTCGCAAACAATATTTGTTACAACGTGAAGCACAAAAGAGTGGAATAAAATATTCTAAAAGTAGGTGAATAAATTGTTTGCTTGGCCGACCAAGCAAATTAATCTCTGTTCAGAGAAGGACATTAAACGACGTGATGTGTCAGGCTGGATAACGTTCCCGGCTTGTAGTTGAAAACAACGGTTGCTAGCCACGCTTTGGAGTGTATTTTGAAAAGTGGCACACTTGACTTTTCGACTGAAATTTAATCCTCCGTCAAACTAAAGAATGTATACAATATTATGCATATATTAATATTATTTTCAAAAGGGTGTGAGTTCGTCTTCATCAACTTGATGTATCAAGGTATACAAGTTCCTATAATTACATCGCAATGCAATTGTATAGATTTATATTTATATAAATATAATTGAGGCGCTATGGATATAGGAGTAGTTAGTCCAAGTGGGATGCATGACAAGTGACATGACAATGCACGATGAGTCGGACGTTCTAAAAAAATAACTACCTAAGTTTATTTGAGCAAATACTTATCTCAGTTTATTTTATTCAGCCGATTTTGTAAACAAAAAAAATCATGTCCTGTGTGTGTTTCTCAACGTTTTGCATTACATACTGATCAAGTTTATATTTTGTCTACCACATACTCAAAGCGGAGGCACTCATAAAGCTTTAAATTGAAAATAAAGAGATAAAAATCCAAAGGAAAAGAGCGACAAAAATTCTGGACAGGTGTGAATGGTATTTGTGGAGTGGACACATATGAGTTAGTTCTTGCATACATAATGTATCATATTGAGTTGAGATGTATCATACATCTCAACTCTGTTATTCTCTACTCTCTCTGGTATCAAGTTCCGTAATTATCGATTCATTTTGCGATAATTTACAGAAGTAGAGATGATATACGTTTATGCATTTCCCTTCTTAATAAAACCAAAGGGAAAAATCCCAAAACGTTGTACATGAGACCAAATCATGTGCACTAACAAGCAAAAAATAAATATATTCTTAAAATCCATGCGGTCACATGCGCCAAATTTTCGTGCCTTCCACTGCGAAAATTCAAGTGTTAAAATCGTCGAGACCAAAATATTTTGATTTTGATTGTCGCGCGTATGTTGTTTGTTTAGCAGCAAACAAATGCCAGTTCTGTTGTCGACGAACCATTTGACATCAGTTTATTCAGTCATTTCAATTTCATTAAAGATGACAAAAATTGGTGTACTAAGGTTAATGAAGTCCATTAGCACTTGGGTCTACTAGCAAATATACACCATCCGATCTTATATATGCGAGATGTGAACACGGCGGCTACCTAAGTGCGCAAAGCCTACTCTTCCTGCAACAGATGCTTATACGGTATTGATTTACTTTTTACTGTGTTAATTTCTTGCAATATTTTATCAGCAAGGATGCACTAAGAAAGCATTGCAATCACAATGGATTTTGATTGACACAAAAATTTGGCGCATGTGACCGCATGGATTTTAAGAATATATTTATTTTTTGCTTGTTAGTGCACATGATTTGGTCTCATGTACAACGTTTTGGGATTTTTCCCTTTGGTTTTATTTTTTACTTTTTTTGCATATGGCTGTATTGTAATGACATGATATATATTCTAACTGTAAATTGACATTGCAATAGTTTAAATCAACTTTCTCTTTATGCTCGACAATGGTATTGTCACAATACTAGTACCATAACTACTTCAGCTAACAATAGCAAGATCCTACGCAATATACTAACCTTGTTTGTAATTCAAATTCCATGTTGATTCGAATTGAGCAATCCGCTAATTTGCATATACCAAAAATACACGCCTTGTTACGCACCTAAATTTTTCATACATCAAATTCTTAATTTTTTACATCAACCAAGCTACTTCAGGCTTCTGTAATGTCGGATTGCCATACAACCTGGTAATCATGGCAACCGGACAACAATGTCAACTTTGTCAACCCGGTAGACATGCCAATCTGGTTATACTGTAGGAATATGATCACAGTTCCAATTTGGTAACCATAGCAACCAATTAACCATGACAACACGGTAATCATGGATTCACTAACGTCATTTATGCATGTATAATCATAAACACCCTTCGCAACTACACATTTTCCTTTAAAAAATTATCAAATTCTCGACTTCTTAAAATTTTCTCGATCAACCGCACTACTTCAGCCTCCGAGAATGTCAGAACTTTTTGTTTCAGCTCAATCGGCCCAGTAGATCGTTCACAAAGTGTGGCTAAAGATTTTTAGGTGCTACTGAATGCATGTACATGTAAAGGATTGCGCATGGAAAAGTACTTCCATTGCGTGAATCGCTTGCGAAGCAAGCGATAAGAATCCTGGTGCTCCGCTTCGCTCCGCACGGTCCCATGTACAAAAATACATCGTTGTTCCAGCTTTTCCTCAAGAGACGTACACTAGATTAAGAATGTTTGTAGAGTTGAGGTATGCTTCCCCATGACAATATTCGCAAATTGGACAAAAGTCAGAAACGCAGTCAAGATTGCTCACTCTTGCATAACCAAAAAATCCATTCTGGAAAACTCTGTATAATCTGCTATGTTCTAACAACATGGTCTTTGTTCGCGTCTTTACCCTAGGTTCTTCACTCTCCCTCATCACCAGAAATGCCGTCGTCTGGCTTTCAGAGGGCCTCTCATGAAAAATATTATCGACATGGTGACCCTATTTCCTTGTTCCAAGAAGTCAGTTTTATACATTTTGTGTACATCGCCACCGTAACAGACAAGCTGAGTCATCTCTCCACTCCCCCGTTTAGTTTATGTATCGTTCCTGGTAGACCGTTCGTGCAAAAGGGTACACAAAGACCTTCTCTTTCAGTTCATTCCTTTCGTTTTGTAATTTGTATAGAGCAAGGACGCTATACTTTCTTGCCCTTCTTACAGTACGTAATAAAAGAAAAGGGCAAGCCCCAGGTCGAATATAAATTTCATACTCATCTGCTTCCTAAACATTTCCCTACAAACGGCTGCTGCTGTCGGGAGGAGAGAGCAGTAAAGAAGGCATTCGCATTCAAGAAAACGACATTAAATGACTTTAAGGATGCCATATGGCATAGTTGAGTGCGCACACAAGATACAAAACCAGCACTTCGACCAGCTCTTTTTAACGTCATCTTTTCCCAAATCATCATCATCCTCTAAATCCCAAGCCAAGCAATATAAACCAGCAGCCAACCTATAAAATCATCATTTTTATTTCCAACCACTCATCTCAACCAATCCTCTCCTCGTCTGCTTCCCTACCTACTTAATTGAATAAATTAGCTCCAGTGCTATGAAACTAAGAAACCCATTGACTACTGCTTGCTGACTAGAAGCATGGAAATGATCACAACAATGGGTACTTCATTTGAAACTTCGTTTTTTCATCCAATTTCTCAATCTGAAAACACTTTAACAATTTCCCTTCCTCTTCTTTGTATTCTCGTCCCGTATCATACTTGGCAATCTCGTTTTCGTTCATTTTTCCACTTACTATATAACTTAACTTTATCCTCATCTAATATAGTCTTGGGTCTTGAAGATTGAGTATATATGCCACGCTTGAGCATTTCAAGAACCACGTATAATAAACTGAAAATTTGGAATTATCGACCTTGGTTACTGCGATTAATTTGCTTTAATGGTTTCACTTAAAATTTGAGATGAAAAACAATGCGTATTATAATCACGTTTGTTTTCTAATTAGGTAGATGATGACCGACGACACACAGTCTGCCGAGAAAAAAGCAATAACTTCTACTGACATGAATTACTATTGTATTTATTCACTTTATTTAAAAACTACACGTAACATGATGATTTATCAAATTTACCTGGAAATTCGACCGAAAGCGATGCAAGTATAATATCGGACTGTGTGTCCTCCAGTGAAGCTAACGCTGCTATCGAAAATGGGGCACACCACAAGATCAATAGATTGTACACGAGGAACTGTGAGATCACATTTTTCTTCCACGCAAAACAGAATGTCAAATGCAGGGTCGCGGGATTTTTCAGAAGAATCATTTTCTCAATGAAAAATGATTAATTAGGGAAAAAGTTTACTATGAAATTTAGGTTGAAAAACTATAACGAAACTATCAAGTAACAATGATCACATTTAATTACATTTTCCATTATTTTTTTCAATTTAAACTTATTTTACGCCACAACCATCAAGTCTAGTTCGCATCATTCTATCCATTATCATTAAACTTGGTAATGAGAACAGGTACTTTCTTCAAATGACTTTAATTAAAAATTAACACTCATTTGTAGCCGGACTCAATAAGTAAACCATATTACACAGAATACGGTTAAATTTGAGTTTGCCACGGCACATGAATAGCTTAACTTATTCAACTTATTAGTGCAACGTACGTACGTACGCAGCCACATTACACACGACGAGGAAAATAATCACTCTGTCACCCTCAACACAACTCGCTTCCACAAAATAATTAATCCATTCATGCGAACAGGTATTCTCTCAAATTATATGTTATTATCCCTGCCGCTTTTCAGCTCATTCAGTTAAAACTAAGGATTTTCTAGAGCAGCAGGTAGCCAGCACTTCCGAGCCTCAGCCAGCATGGTTGGCCGTTACTCTAGGAAGCTATCATATATGATTGATAATTAAAATCGGTTGCTGTCTACAGCCCTTATATGCATACAGGATTATAATATTATGCCGTTGATAAATGGAAAGTTTTTTTTTCTGAAGCAAAACTGTTCATTTTAAATAATTCACTCGTTGTAAATACTCTGCGGTTTCCATGCCGCCATTAATTACAATGAAACTAAACCACCAAATTGTCGACATTAAAAATTGTACTGAAAACTGTGCACATATGCACAAACTTCTTCTTTCGTTGCTGCTCCGCATGTATCTGCCAAACAAAATTAATTAGCGGCTTGATTGGAAAAATATCTATCCTGATTAATATGCACGTTCACAAGCCTTAAGAGCGTAGTTCGTAGCAAGTAGCAGTAGATCACTCGCTTTGTTTAATTTTCTGCATGAATCATCATTGCTTGTTATTTGGGTGCTTTTGTGCGTATCTGTAGTAATTCATTAAGAGTCTTCTCATGTGTATAGTCCACATTCCACAACACCAACAAGTATCAAGTATAGTCATCACCCTGAACCTGGTTATTAATAATATTAATATCTACACCATTACAACCATAGCTATCCATCCAAAATACCACAGAACTGAAGGGGAATTGAATAAGCTAGCACGCAACACTTTGTATTAGTCGAGTCTCAACTCCAGGTATTCTTCTATTAAAAACCGCATATCGTTCGTTGCCTTCCACGGAACGTGATGCATTGTTGAACATGCAGGAGATAATATTTGCCAGCTTACATTTTCACGTGTTACGCATTCACACTTGTGATGTCTTTGCATGTTCTAATTATAAGAAAAAGTGTATAAAGCTAAATATTTTTAGTGGGTAAACAATGAACTTTGGGATTTGCATTTTGTTTGCTGACATTAGCCTTCCCCTTCTAGTTCATGCATTGTCCCGTCAAAAACATTGTCTTGAAAAGTATTCTTGAGAATTTTTTTGTTTCTGCTCCCTAATTAACGTGCTGCTTTGTTCTACCAGTCATTATTATTCCTTCTTTAACAGACTTTATGTGTTGGCCATTGGTCTGGAAAATGCGATGAATTGTATCAATTGTCTTGGACTACCCCTGTACTCTTAAGTACTAAGCAAGTACAAATAACACAAAGATTTTTCAAGAAAATTTCAATATCCTGCAATTATGTTGAGTTTTTCTGAAATATATCACTAAAACGAAAATCACGGTCATCAATCTAACTTAATCATCAAGATGATAGTACATAGTACAAACGATAAACCAAACTGATGGCACACGCACAAGAAATTTCTCCTCCCACGGTTGTAACTGTTCCTGTGATGGACATGCGAACACACCAGACAAAGAGGCAGCCGGAGTCACATGAGGAATGATTTTATTACACGCATCGTAAATACATAGACGTGATTTAGGTTTGATCTACATTTGTCATTCAAAAGGAATGTCATTGGAGTTCACCACGTCTATCACATTACCGCAGTTGGCCTTCTGTTCAGTTAAAATGTGCGCTAATAAATTGTCATTTTATTTACTGATTGATACCCAACCTAACCACTTCATTGAAGTACGAGCAAGTTTATCACAAAAGGATTAATTGACTATTGAGATTAGTCGCCAATAGAAAGTAGTCAATTCTCGCCACTCAATACTTGTCAATGCAGAAATTGTGATAGGCAGCTACAGGCTAATTTTATTTTTTGCTAAACAAGGAAAAATAAATGTGCTTTAAGCTTTATTTAACATTGACGACAACAAGACAGCCTAAGATGAGAACTTCTTACTTGTTTTTTATTATACCACTAGAAGGGGGCCCATTGGCGACTAAGTCGCCAATAATTAAAGAGATCGCAGTTCCAATTTCAATCTATGTATAAGGTTTGTAAAATCAGTTTGGATAGCCGAACTTTGATCGATCCCCCTTCCAGCTGTCAGTTGTCTCACTGATCCCCATTTATCCCCATAAGGAGACCACGTTTGGCGGTTCGTTCAAAAGACACCCAGTAGTACACACAGCTGCAGCTGCTCGTTTGTTTACCGTTGTTTTTAATACAACCAAGAGCAATATTCAGTATAAATATGGCGTAGGAACCCAGAGGATAACCCCATTATTTTTGCAATGCCCCATTACATTTGCAACAACATATTGCATTTGTAAAATCCCATTGAATCTGCAAAATCCCATTGCATTTGCAAAATCCCATTGCATCTGCAACATCCCATTATATTTGCAGTAACCCATCACTTGTTTCAAAATGCAATGGAAATGCTCCACGACACCAACACCATCTCTTTACATACTCACAACAACAAAAAAACACCACACAAACAACAACATGCCACAACAGTAGTAGTAATATGAACGTGACGTTTGTAATAACCCTTTACTTGTTTCAAAATTCAAATGCTGTAAACGCGCCACGCCACTCCATCTCTTTACATCCATCCAGCAAAGCAAAGCAAGAAGGAGAGAGACGGAGAAGTGGAGTATTGCTGCTGGCTGTTGTGTATGTGTGTGTGTTGTGTAGGAGAGAGAGTGAGAGAGACCGCGTGAGTCTATTCTCCCTTCCCCGTTGCTTGCTATCTAAAAGACATAGCAACAGAGGGGTATACTGTCCTGCATTAATTTTTTAGAGATGCTTCGCTCTCTTTGCCATACCCTTCCACGTTGTAAAGCGAGAAGGAGAGAGACGGAGAAGTGGAGCATTGCTGCTGGCTGTTGTGTGTGTGTGTTATGTGTAGGAGAGAGAGTGAGAGAGACCGCGTGAGTCTATTCTCCCTTCCCCGTTGCTTGCTATCTAAAAGACATAGCAACAGCGGGGTATACTGTCCTGCATTAATTTTTTAGAGATGCTACGCTCTCTTTGCCATACCCTTCATTGCTATGATGACGGGAGAAGGAGAGAGAAGGGAAGCAAAGAGCAAAAGTCAGCTGAGGTGCCACAGAATTCTCAGCTATCGAAAAAGGATTTTATTGTTTAGATAACCAGAATAGGTCTGAGCCGAGCACGCTACACTGCTACATTATGATGTCATTGCGTTCTTTAAAAGAGCAGCATTAAGTTTTCGTGTTGTATTACAATTTCGTTCTCTAACATTTTAGCATTCCATGTGTGCTGTGAATATGCACTGGAACAATTGTCAATTGTAATAAAGCGTATTTCTGTTTGACATGCAGAGAAGCAAAAAGAGTGAAAACCAGTGCCTAAATCACACTGTATGCCACCTTGTTGTATATACTAATTCGTATATGCGCCTTGACTCCTGCTCTGGCAGTTTTAGCAGTCGTCCGAAACACTCGGGTCCAA
Source organism: Sinella curviseta (assembly GCA_004115045.4). Classification (NCBI taxonomy): domain Eukaryota; kingdom Metazoa; phylum Arthropoda; class Collembola; order Entomobryomorpha; family Entomobryidae; genus Sinella; species Sinella curviseta. Next base: position 13,893,791 of record CM023202.3, on the reverse strand, counting down.
GTCCATAGAATCCATACTACATACATACACAGAGAACTTCTTGTCTTCTCATCTCCGTTCTCATTACTGCCTTTGTTTGCATATTATTGCAGATACAAAGTTTTGCTTAAAAGGCGGTAGTTTATTTGCAATTTGGCATTTTAGTTTATTATTTCTGTGTATTTAGATGAGATTGGGTTTCGTAAATAATTTCCTACACATGATAGCAAAAGCAAATCAATAGTAGTAGCAGGGGCAGAAATAAGGATGTATTTTCGTGGGTGGCTATACTAAATAAAAGAAGCATCTCACTTTCTTTGATGAATGAACAAACAAGAAAGTAAATTAAAAGTACTGAATAACCCGTTCATAAAAACGAGAATTACATCAATTGTAAATATTCGCATACGTTGACTGCGCAATATATTTATAATAACGTAACAATCTTTTAATGCATTGTTATCGACGCTCAGTATGATATGACCGATGATGTGGGGTGGTTTAGGTTGCGACCTTACTAACTTGACAATTACGAGATTTTGACTATAATAAAGTAACTGACTCGGAGCAGAAAGAGATTTAATTGAACTTTAACCGTTTTTATTACAACTTTAACAATTAACTTCAACAATTGATCCAATGCTTTTACTACAATTTAAATACTTTTCAATTACTACTCACGCCGTGGGGCCCTTTGCCTTACACGGTCTTACAGAAAACCTAACTTGACGGAACTCAGCCGACCATGACTTACTGACTTGAACTTACGACTGGAACAAAGATGACGACTGGAACGGCTCCTTATATACCCCGAATTTTCCTCTTTTCCAGATGACCTCTGGTGACCTCTTCTCCGACACGCAGCCGACGATCCGTTGGCATAAACAACTAACAACAACTTTCCTTGACTACTACGCTAGTTACAACAAAGGCTTATCCTATGTTATTTCTAGCCTAACAACGACTGACCTTTGACACTAATTATAACTGCTTGCGAGATAGTTGAAGGCTCTAATTTTTTGCATACACATTTATCTATCTCTAGTACATCATATTACAAAGTTTCAAAGCGCTATTGTAAAATTCACAATAATTATGGCTAATTAACTTTTACAAGTTTTACATAGAAATGGCAACTTATACATACATAATACATACGCTATGCTACATATTTGACCCTACACTACATATCTTATTTTATATCTTCAGTCCTACGGATGACAAGCCATACGACGCTCCAACATGCATATTCTACTAATCATATAATGCCACTGTCACGTCAACGTTTATTAGAGATCCTTTTTTCATTTTCCGTACTTTCCATTTCCATCATCAGCATCACGATACCTTCCTGTTCTGCTCAAAATAAGTAAACTAACCTTTTACGTTTATTTTACAGATGACAGGGCTAGCAGCACAGAACTGAGAAAAGAGCATCGTCCGTCCAAACGTCACGTGTAGAATAAAAGAATTGCTTTCTCAAAACCATTGTCAGGACAAGAGATAATAAAAATTACACTGTGAAAAAGTCGTCTTGTTGAGGCTTCTTTCTTTGTTGCAGATGTTGTTCCCTACATTGCGTTTATTTCAACTCAATATATGGAACGGGAATAATTACACGGGTATCCGGCTAATTCCCACCAAGTGGATTCCCACGTGGAAGATTCCCCCCAGTAAATTCCTATCATGGAATATTCCCACCAAGGAAAATTGCCACCACGGAATACTCCTCCGACCGAACATTCCCACCGTGGAATATTCCCTTCAAGGAGTATTCCCACCTTGGTATATCGTCTACACTTAAAACGCCCCTTATATTTCAATCACGTAGCCTCTACCCGCTGAATGGTGTCTCAATAAATATTTCTCCAAACGGAGATTGCTAATTATTTAGCAAAGTCTGGCTTGCGTGCATACGTCAATAATGATTTTCACAATTGTAGAGCTCTGCAGAGATATGTTTTGGTGCAGCATATTATCAGCAAAATTTAAGTCAACATGAAACCCCAAAGTTAATTACATAATTAAACTAATTAGTTAAGCACCAAAGTCGATTATTATATATCTTTATAATTCCAATATTTTTATGGTTCAGGTGGGTACCACTAACCTTCATGTACTCACTTTAATTGCATAAAAATTGTATGCTATATGCTGATGTAATCATTACATTGTAATTCATTTCGTCATATGCATTGTATAAATTGAAAACCAAACCCAACACAGTAAATTACAGATATGAAAACTTTGGCATATTTCCACAGAGGAAATAATTTTTCTCGGATCATTTTTGCGAACATTAGCAAATAGTTTGGCTGGTTTCTCCTTTTCTTTTTTCCCTTAAAGCCATGAGTTACAAAATACTTTGTGATGAGAAATAAATTAACTGGTAAACAAATGTATTAAAATCATGAAACGTTTCTCCGATCTCCAAGGTTCACAGATAGTAACCCGGCATGTTTTCCATGCCTGAAATTTTATTACGGAAACTGTTTAGCAAGTTGCTGTCAACGCCCGGGCATTAACTAATGTTGGTATGGTTAAGTTGACAAACAAACTACCGGTGTGCTAGATGGGATACTAATCATTATGGAAATAATATTATGAGTTACGTGATGGCAATATATAGTGTGGGTGTTAAGTGTAGACGATATACCATGGTGGCAATGCGCTTTGTAGGGCATATTCCATAGTGGGAAGTGGGAATGTTCGGTGGGAGGAGTATTCCGCGGTGGCAATTTTCTTTGGCGGGAGTTTTCCGTGGTGGAAATTCCCCATGTTGGGAATTTACTGGGGGGAATCTTCCAGGTGGGAATCCACTTGGTGGGGACTAGCCTGGAGCCAATTACACGTTACTTTTGTACAAGAAACGTTCAAATCTATTCGCTTGTTTTACAAAAGCCAGTCGCCTATCAAATTGTTACTCGTGATGAGTTGACATAAAGGAGAAATGTATCTATAGAAAAAGTTTGTTGAAAATTAGAAGAAAAGTATCTTGTATGATGTGGCCCATATAATTTTTACGCATGACTAACACAGAAACATAGCTATATAACAATTCTGTTTTGTTCAAAGAAAATATATCAATACGATATCAAAACGTTATCGCGATTCTAACAGTAACCTGAATAGCCGAACAATAGTAATACCTTAAATCAATTAGCAAAAATTGTTAACCTGGGTTAAAATATATTAGCACAGGGAGGTATTTCAAACGATTGTTAGAATCCAAAGTGGACAATCCAAGGAGAGAAAGGCAAGGTGTATTTTGGTAAATGGTATATGTACCTGCACAGCAAATGGCTAATGTTTGTCCTTGGAATTGGTTTGTAGTACTGAAACAGATTACTACTCACAACAACATGGTATTGCTTATCAAACGAGAGGAGAAAATGGTAAGGAGAGACATATATTGTACAGAGAGTGACCCGAGTTTTATATTGCCTGTTTTGATACATAACTTAAAAAGAAAAAAAAACATGAGAAGTTCGTTTGCAGAAATGTACTCCTAGGTAATAATAACATTGCAATCGCATGTGTTGAAGTCGGTACTTTGCCCAACTGTTTCCCTTGTTGACATGTCAGTAGCTTTTACTGTCGGTTTTTCCACGACGATTGAAGAATGAAAAGTGTATACCCAGTTTGTAAACTGAACAAAAGAATGAATAAAAAATAGCAAAGAGAAATGACACAAGGGAAATTACTATGAATGTAATCATGTACACAAGTGCAGCAACAACATTGACTAGTTGTGCCTATATGTACGCAAAGCATTTGTACAAAAAGTGGATATTGTTGTTTTACTGTATATCATTTTAGCTTTAGCGACGGTCCCGTGTGTATTTCCTACAATATGTTTAAAGCTGTCCACTCCTTCAGTTTACTCAGTCACCATCTACTTTACACGACACTTACTTCAAATACTCCTGTATAAAACCAGTGTGGCATTTTTTTACGCCAACTAAAGTAGAAAAATGGAACTTCGCAGTATTACATTAGCGGAACAATGAAACTTCCATTATGGGAGAAAAAGCCTAAATCTGGAAACTGCGTGCAATGCAATGTTAGTAATATGTACTCTTCTGGTCTCTGAGTTAACGCTTTGGACTGGGAGATTTCCACAATATTCCACATTTATTGCATTAATGAGCAATGCCTCTAAAATCAATTTATCTGTAAATACACAGGAACACAGTTTCTATGGCATGTCATAACTGGAAATGGATTAGACGACGCAACTGTTGTGCCTCAAAAAGACTGCCACACTGGCGAAAAATTTACGAAAGCAAGTAATTAGTCAACTAGGATTCGACAATTTCGAATTCTCGAATCTTCACTTCTAATTGAATATTCCAAACTAGCACATTAATATATTTGACATTCGATTTTCGTCCATTCGATTTTAAAGCCCCCGGTTTGTCTTCGTTAAGTCAATCAGAACCGGTCACTATTCGTCAATTCGTTGTAGTCAATCTGTCGGGGTATCCGAGAAAAAAACAGTCCAGGATTTGTTGTTACAATATATTTTTTAAATCCGCTAAATAAAAAGTACCTTTTCACTTTAAATTTGAATTTTAGTTGTTCCCCTTCTTTTGTTTCTGCATACATCTCGATCTCTTCTCTCGCAATCCAACTTACTCTCATTACATACATAAAATACATTAAGTATTTATGAATTCCGAGCGAAAAAGTTATCCCTTTTCCTGTCAAGTTCGTTGATACGCTGTGTCGAGTATATGAATTCTTACCACATTTCCGCATAGCCAGCAACTTTTCACACTTTTACTATTTTATGGCCTGTTCTCCGGGTAGTCTCCCTTCTTTATGTACTATTTATTACCCCTGATAACATCATAATATGAACCTAATGTTAATTAGGTATCCGTATAAAACTGCATAAGCCTTTAAATGTGCGAATAAAAGCTGGTATGTATGCATGCCCGGGGTACATCATGTCCATTTGCATACTGCACTTATTCTCCAATCGTGCTCCATCTATATATATATATATATATATATGTACATATATATATTATTAAAACAACTTGGAATTAGTTTGTCCAGCTAAAAACTTCTTCATTTCTCAAGGTATATGGGCGATCAAGGTGTCATTTGACTCCAAATTGAGTGGTGGAGTGCATTGAGGGGTTGGCATTTTAAATTAAACAACAGTTAAATAAATAATTGAGGTCAAAGGTCAAAAACTTAAATGTTTACTTTGTCTGTCTCAAAGTTATAAATTTAAAGATGCTTTCTATACTGATAGTATGTGAAAACTATCAGAAATGTTAAAGTTTGAAATATGCTTGATATTTGAGGTCATAGTTCAAGTTTCAAAATTGAGTGAAAATCAGAGAATACGATCGTATTACATTCCTCCATTGCTGTACAATGATGACTAAACGCAGTTTAGAAGTTAAAACTAATATTAAATGAAATGCCTCTGACATGGAAATTGGAGGAAAGGTCCCACATTTCACCTATTTCTACAAACGGACACAACCACGTAACAAACGTTTAATTCCAATCTAACTGTAAAACGTGTGTGCTGCGGTGACTGATGTAATTTCCACATCGGTACTTTGAACCCGAAATATTATAATTATTGAGTTTCAGCGTCCTTATTAAGGACGGGGTTTCTAGTACAATAAATACTTGAGTCTATACAAATACATAAAGCCAAGCCTTATAAAATATGACCCACAGATCAAACCTTTTTGGACATATTTTCCTATTGAACAGCGCGGTATTAAGGGACATTCAAGGTTTTCATACCATTTTTTCTTGACCATACCATACTATACCATACCTCTCAAATTGACTTTCTTGTCACATCATCGCAGATGATAACAGCTTATGTCGAACGTTGATGTATTCAGTTGCTAGTGTTGATACACCAGTTACATTTTTATCATTCAATTTGTTTCTACTGTGCAAATTTATTTCGTGAACTTACATGTTCTAAAACATAAACTTACGTTTTTACTATTGCTGCTACTTTTTATGATGACGGACAGCATATCCGCTGACGAGCGGAGCAGAAAATTACATACGTCTGCAACACTTACTGAGAATTAAATCGTACCCCAAACCTATATTAATATTATTGGCTATTATTATGTGCAGCCGGTACCGAGCTCTCGTGCTCTTTATACCTCATCATAATAATCGGTAAATAAATACGTGAATATGCATATTTTAATAATCTTGTTCATTTGAGCGAACTTGACTTCAGTTCAACCGAAAATGAAGAGAACTTCTTTATATGGCTCATCTGCCTAATAGTTGATGATAAAGATTATAGATTTCAACAGAGTAGACAGTCTTTGAGCTTACTTAGATATATTTTTTAGTTAATAATATTTCCAATTATGGTTACGATGATTATAATTATCGTAACGTCAATATAAATGTTATAATAATGAATAGAAACGGCTGGCTTCTAAAATACATAAAATATTCCGCACCATTATCGAAAAATGTTTGAGTCGCTGCCAAGAAAATACCATTTTGTATTACACGGCTGGGTGTCCGCGGCAGAACCATCGACGGCCTCAAGGAAAGTCGTGAAGAAAGGTTTGTTGATCTAATGCCGAAATATGGGCGCCATACATCCGTTGGTTTAACGGCTTGTTCTAAGCACCCTGTCCCCACTCCTTTGAATTTCCCATTTCAATCAGCAAACTTTAAAATGGTCAATGTGTGTAGAAGTAGCTAATCGTCAAGAGACGAAAGAGATGATAAAGTTATATTTGCTTGTCCGTTCTATTCCACTAGATGCACGAAACAATAATAATATTGAAATATGTACATCAAGAAAGACAAGGCAGAATGTGCAAATATTTAGAATCCATTTTTCGTTGCTCTGGTTTTTTCATAATCATTATTTATATAGTTTAATTATAAAAAGCCAAAACATGAGAACGCGAATGGGATAGTCGAGTGGGTGGCTTGACTAATATTTGATTAAAATGTTGTCAACTTCAGTAAGCATAAAATAAGATGCGCGTGGGTGGTGGCCAAATATTATGGGAGGAAATGTGAAAAACCTTGGAGTTTGACTGTACTCTTCGTCACTTATCCATTACAAAAGTGTCCATTACTTTTATGTCGCCATCCATCCAACTTGTTTACATCTTTCCAAATTCTTTTATTCTTTTTCTTTTCGGTTAAAACTGAGTAGTCATCAGATATGTCTGTAATGAGCAAATTATAATATAGTTCTTACCGCTCAGAAGCTTGCAAACAGGATGACTCCAATATTCTTGTTAGAGGTTGCTGATGGGACGGGAAGATAGATCTATTTAAAAACGATTTACTAGCCGAACATCATTGCTTCCGCGACCGTGTTCGTTCATCTAATTGTAAAGTAACTACCATTCGCTAACGAATAAGCTATGTACAGAAAATTATACATATATGGGAGTAACCTGCAAAAGTGACGTGATCATTAGGATAACAACGTCGTCACTCCTTATCATGTAGTTATTTTGAATTTCACTAGTTCATGTAAATAAAATTGGGAAATTTCCTTCTTAAAATAACTATTCGACATGAGTTAAACAAGAAGGTAGTGTGATGTTTACGTTATGCAAACAATAGAGTTTTATACCAGATGGACCATGTTCATGAATGTGCGTTCACTTGAACGGCTTCTCCCACCATTGTATTGTAAGACCCTTAATATAATTATTCCTCACTTTTCTTCATATCCAATATTTAATATTAATAGTTAAATAGGTATAATGGTGGTAGTAGTAGTGGCGGTAGAAAATGTGCGTGCATCATGCTGACTGGGAGTCAGCTGTACTTGTTTACACTCGCCATTTTTATTTTTTTTTTTGAAAATTAAAATTTTGACAGTTTAGCTGCTGGTAAAAAATTGATTCTCACTGCAAATTGTGCTAGTTAATTTATCGAAATAGTTAGCAGTAAAAATTCAACCACAAACACTTGGGTATGGACCGAAAACCCATGTGGAACAACACCATCGGTTCCAGCCTGTATCAATATAGCACGGATACCTGGCTGGACACAGCCAAGGGTAATTTTTAATATTTTTTTCCCTTGCTGTAAAATTAAACGTTTACATCCGAACCGATGACTGCTCGCGGACTAAAAAAATATTTGCAGTGTTTCACTGGAAAATGGAGCCCAGAGGGGAAATCACTTGCTGCGTTTGCTTCCAAGTTTTTAATGATGGAAGGAGGAAACTGTATTGCACAACATGTGACGCAATAGCTCATCGTACCTGTCTTCCCAAGATGACCAACACATTGTTTGCGACTTTCAAAACAACTTGGAGTTGTGATGTGTGTCGATCTGCAGTTTCAATGCAACTTGGTGAGGATTCTTCAGTTAGTGATCAAGATCCTGGGAGCAACAGTACGAGAAATTTTGCCTTTCTGGACAGTGACTATTTTCAAGCAACACAATTGGAGACACCGGAGAATGCAGTTATTCAAGAAAACTACGTTCAAAGGTTACCAAAGGGATTAAAAATTGCACATGTTAATATTAATGGTATAAAAAGTAAATTCCATGAACTTAAAGAATTTTTAAGTAATGAGCTCAATGTTCTTTGTTTAGGAGTAACAGAAAGCAAATTAAGTCAGGTTCGAGACAAGACAACGGAGTTCGAAATCTCGAACTATTCACTATTCAGATATGACCGCAAAGTCAAAGATGGAGGTGGTACTTTAATTTACGTGCATAGATCTTGTGAAGTTACAGAATTTGAGCTTCCTTTCTTGAGTCCGGAATTAGTTGAGTGCAACGCTATATGTATAAATAAATTAGGGTTTAGTTCAATTATAGTTTGCACTGTTTATGTACCTCCTTACAAGGTTAATGAGACTTTTTTTAATTTTTATAGACAAGTCTGCGATTTTCTCAATAAGCAGAACAAAAAAATAGTTTTAATGGGCGATTTTAATGTTAATTTGTTAGAGCCCAATGTAGGCACAAGAAATATTTATGATATAGTCAAAGAGTTTAATTTCTCTCAGATGGTAGCATGTCCGACTAGAGTAGGCATCGTTAAATTGGGTGAGGTAATTAAAACAACAGTTAGCCTATTAGATCATATGTATGTAAATGATGTCAGTAATCTTACCTGTACAGTTTTAGATTTTTGTGGTTCAGATCATTTGTTAACGTGCCTAGTTTACAAAAAAGTCAAAGTTGCTTGTAAGCCACAAGTGTTTAGCTGTAGAAATTTTAAAGCTATAAATGCAGATGAATTTAAAAGGAGCATGGCAGAAGTTGACTGGACATTTCTAGGAAATGAAAACATTCATGAAATGAAAATTCCTTTTTTTGAGAAACAGGTGATTTCGGTTGTCGATAGTCATGCTCCATTAAAAACAAAGCTTGTGAATGGCAGGCGTCCAGAATGGATGACCTGTGAATTACTAGAAAAGATTTCCCAACGAAACAAATTACATGAGGAGTGGCGCAAAGGTGATATCACCAAAGCTGAACCGTTTAAAAAGTTGCGTAATCAAATCAATCAGGAAAGTAGAATTGAGAAAAAGAATTTTTTTACCGAAAAGTTTAGCAAGCTCAGAGATTCGACCCGAATATGGGACTTATTTAATACGCTCACTAACTTTCGTAGCAAGAATAGTTTGCCTGTTTCAAAGTTAGTAACAGTTACTGGTGAAGTAGTTCAGGACAAGGAGAGAATAGCAGGGCTTTTCGCAAGTGAGTACATACTCCCCTTTTCATCAAGTAATGTAACAGAGTTGAACGAAATAGTGCTTAAGTATGAAAGCGAGTATGTTTATGAAAGTGAATTTGAGGAGCAAAGATCAAATAGCATCATTGATTCAGAGGTTACCAGTGCAATATCACAGATTAAGAAATGTAGACCGGATGATAATTCAATACCGAAAGTAATATTTAAAATGTTTGCCGATTCGTTTGTAGTTCCACTTACTATGATTTTTATGAGTATACTCAACACATGTGTTGTTCCATCGTGTATGAAAATGGTTGATTGTTATCCACTGTATAAAGGAAAAGGCAAATATACTCAGGCATCGTCCTATAGGGCGATATTTAATATTACATGTGTTACGAAGATATTTGAAAGGTTCTTATACAATAGGTTACTGGCACATTGTTGGAAACTAATGAATAATGCACAACACGGTTTTAGGACAGGTAGATCGTGCGAAACAGCAATCTCAATTTTTACTCAACATGTGCATGATTATGTAGATAAGCGAAATGGTAAATGTCTAGCAGTGTTTATAGACTTCAGGAAGGCATTCGATTCTGTCAATCGAAAAGTGCTAATCCTGAAACTAATGCAAAAGTTCAAAGTTCCGCCATATCTCATCAAGTTGCTAGTGAGTTACTTTACAGACAGAAAGTTCCGCGTTATAAATGGTGATCATATTTCAAATTACTATAAATTAGACAACGGAACTTTGCCTGGCTCCTGCTTGGGACCTTTGACCTTCACTTTATTTATAAATGACATAGGTGAGGTCATTGACCTTCCTTATTTGTTGTATGCGGATGACTTGGTTATTTTTGTTGATTGTACTGATGTTGAACATGGTTTAGAAAGAATGCAACAATGTTTATATAAGTTAGAAACATGGTGTACTAACAATTTTTTAACTATTAATGTTGATAAAACAAAAAGCATGTGGTTTTACAAAGCGAATGATCACAATTCAAAGAATGCTTGTTTAAATAGCCAACAGATTAAAGTGTATGGTGAGGCTATTGAAAATGTAAATACTTTCAAGTACTTAGGGATGATAATGGATTCTTCGTTAAACTTTAAAGGTCATTTTAATCATATTGAGCATAAAATGAACGCTGCGTTAAGTCGAATGTATTCTCTCCGAAGAATGATGCCAGAAAATGTGCTTAAAATTTTCCTGTCATCGTTTGTCATGTCAATTTTGGATTATGGATTAGTAATCTGGAGTGTCCAAGGTGAAAAGGAACTTCATAAATTACAAAGTAAGATAGGTAGGTTTTTACTCACATATTTTTTCAATGCATTCGGGAAGAGAAAGACATTCAAATCTTGGAGAAAGAACGTTGATGTTAGCTGTTACTATGTTAGATTAGGTTTATTAACAATTATAGAAAGAAGGAAACTAATGTTATGCAAATTTGTTTACAAATTCCGTAAAAAAGATTTGTTTAAAAATTGGTTTTTGCTTTCTGTTAATGCTACTGTTGATAGGCCGAAGTTAAATGTGTGTTCATGTTCATCCACTACATTTAAAAATTCAGTAAAATGGAATTGCATTAATGAATGGAACAATTTGTTAAATGACAGGAAATTAAGCATTATAGAGAATGATCCATCGTTTTGTTTTGATGATTTAGTTATGGAATATTTGTTAGAAATACGATCAGATATATATATATATTACAATTAGTGATATTGATAATATTGTTAAATGACTTGGAATTATATTTTCGGCTCCCATGTTATATTTGATTTACTTTTAAAATGTCGAATACTTATAAAAGAATAATTTTAATCTTTTATGTTCACATGCTTATTGTCTTATGGTTGGAAACCAGCTATGTTGTTACTGAATAAGACATAAATAAAGTCAATATCAATATCAATAGGCACGACCACGCAAACATCCTCATCATCTTTTCGTTATTTATATCACGTAACTAACCAGTGAACCGAAGTATATTCAACAAGAAGAAGTATACAAAAATAAATGAGTAACCTAACCTACTTGCGGTCATGCTCTTAAATGTGGAAAGAAGGTCGTTATTTCTTTCACTTCTCAGCCTTTCTTCGAAAGAAAGGAAACTTGTCGGGCTCTCTGCTCGCGGCAAGTCAATAAACATGTGTACTGTGCAGGCATTAACGAGCTTTCCGTTCGTTCTCTTTTCTTCACTACCTCACTAAATCATATTATTTCATTACAAAAATTAACCTAGTGAGCAATGTTTATGGATAAAATGAACTATAAGTTAGATGATTATGGCTTTCTCTCTCACGCTTTCACGTCCAAAGTGGGATTCTTTCTCATTATATGGGACTCGCTCAATATCAGTAGGACTAAATAATTTTGTACGGTACAAGGTGTCAAAAATTTTAATTTAAAAAACTAATAGTAGTTTTTCAACATATAATATAAACACTTTCTGACGATTTTTCACGAGTATGCGAATGTCGCAAATGCCATTTCCCGCTGCATAACATATCAAGATCAATCTGATTTAGTTATTGATTGTCCTGTTAGCAAATTCTTTATTGTTAACACGTCACCATTTGCAATCCAATATATATTGAAAACTGAAACTACAACAGCAGCATAAAAGTTCAAATTCAAGACAACAGATAAAGAGAAGCGGACCTGAAAGAGAAAATTGAGTGAATAAATTACCAACATATTATAAAATGTGTGGCTGCTTCTTTCTTTTCCCCTAATCTACATATATATACTAGGTATATATAGTATATATTATATACTAAGATGCAACATGACAGACGTTTTTACTACTTTCAGTTGTTTACAACAGAGGGCAACTAGACAGTAGTAAAATATTGTAAAATGAAGGACAGCAATGTTTGTAGCACATTCACTCGTGTCCTATTTCTGAAACATGTATATTATTGAATTGAATGTTAAATTGAACGAGTGTTTATGTCTTTATTGAAAAATTAATGTTTATTTCAGAGAAATTAATGATGTCTTCAGAGAAATATTTTTAAACTGTCAAAAAATAATAGAAAAGCAAGCCAGTTTAAGTAAATTTTTATTACAATGAAAACATTATAATTGAACGGATACTCAAGTGATAACTCCGAGTATCTTCTCAATTTACATTTATTTTTCTGTCCTTTACAGATCTTTAATTTTCCAAGTCCAATTATTTTCTTCAGAACCTTTCCAATTTATCCAAAAAGATTGAGATTGAATATATGATGTTGCCACTGCAACGGACTCTTTTTTAAACAATCTTGAATCACAGCAATGCAATGTGACCATATAGTCAATTGACTTTGTGGTCACCAATGCACAAAACATCTTGGATATATTAAGTAGCAGTACAATTCCGTCTTCAACTTCAGTGGTACCTCATAAATGTAAGACATACTGAAGATTGATTGGAATCAGGAGCCAAGTTACAAGTTACGATTTATTACAGCAAGAACATCAGCCGCGGTAGTATAATAGATAAAAGGGGGATAATGATCTTGGAGATTCTTCCCAGTATCGTTGAGTACTAAAAATGTCCGATCGTGGATAATGTTCAGGGCCTGAACTTCAGGCCAACAAATACATACAAAAAGTATCCATTGACTGAATATGTACATTATACGCTTGAGTGAACGCACTTCACAAAAATGTATCTGGCTAGTTTACTCTATACTTCAATTACACATGAGTTTTATTTGACGAACAAGTAGAGAAAGTGTTTCATTTTCAAAGAAAAACGCATTACGGGAGTAGATTGGTTTGTGGTTGGATTGCTACTGAAATGGAATCCATTTCCCTTGGTCGGTTGAATTTTTCCAGAAAGCGTGGTCTCCCGCCTACTCTCGTGGTTCGACACTTCTTTCATCACTCTGAGTACGAAAGTTGCAGTAGTTTTGAACTGATGAATACTTCAGTGGTGCATATACAATATAGATACGACCAGAGCATAGTGATTTGGAATACTTACTTTCATTTTCCCTTCTATACTCTACTATCTCTTTACGCTGATCGCCAAATCCTTCTGATTGGTAACTTCGACTTTTCTTTGTCATTAAACTCCCAGCAAACAAGAACCGACATACTAGACCTACACATTGTCTGCTTCCACTACTTCAAAAACTTGTGTGCATTCTTTTTGCACCTATGACCGAGCGAAGCGACGAGACGTCCTGAGATGTAATGCATTTCGTCATGCCCCAAAAACCTTCTAAACACTCGTTTGAGCGAACGGTTAGGGCTATTGACATGAAGCAAAAAATATAGACATTCTGGAAGCGTCTTCTTTCCTGGATCGTCGAGACATTTGACAAAATGTTGATTTTATCGACGTTAGAGGAAAAAATAGTGGCATTTTAAAAACTTTTGGCATTATGTCTAGCCTTTAAGAACTTTCTTGTAATATTTTATGTTTCACTTTGAGCAACATAACACCTTAGGTCCAGAGAAATAACCATGGCGATTTTCATCTAAATCGTTAAGCATTAACTGCTAGTGATAGTCACAATTGACAATATTTCAATGAAGTAAGAGTCAACATTACTACCTTGTTGTCACCGTAACGAATTAGAGCTACAGTGGTACTGATCTCAAAATAAGTGATCTCTCTAAGCAACCACAAACCGTTGATGTCAAATACGCTGTATAGATAATGCTAACTAGTATGTACACATCATTGAACTTTGTACACTCTCGCAAAGAAGATGTATTTCGCCAAAGGCGTACTAATCAGAGTTGTGGTCAACTATGCTTAAATTAAACATGGGTCGGAAAATTTATGTATCCTTGCCTATTTTATGTCATATTTGCCAATTTTCTAAACTTTAAACTGGCGTAATTTATTGTGGTGGCAGGATAATAATATGGCATGACCAACAATCCATTTACTGTAGTCTTTATGTTGATATGCTATCCACAAATGAAATGTTTACTGGTTAAAAAGTATTAAAAATAAATAAAGAGTGGTGTCGTTCGACTCCCCAGGTCATGGGCTTTCGATTGGTATACGGTTCAGCGCCTTCGGCGCTGACCCCTATACTGAAGACTAGCCATTATTTGTATTTTCTTTGATTTTGGCTAGGGACAAAGCAAATACAAATGCAAAAATGAAGAAGAATGTCCCTGAAGAATAAATTCAAGCGAAGGATATCTGCCAAGAAAAGTTCAACGATCTCGTTTTTGACGGACGTTAGTTACTTTCCAATTAAAAACTAATTTAGTAAATCGCTTCAGAAATATTGTTTAAGACGAAATGTGTCTGAATTATGCTTGAATTTAACTGACGTGGGGTTTAATAAAGTATGACCAAAACAAGATTAAAATGACAAATTGTCATAATTGCTTATATAAAATTAGTTTGTTCATAGAAGTGTGCATGGGTGCAGTGCACTTATCTAAGGTGTGCAGAGTTGCTCACACATTTCCTTTTCCCCAAATATTATTCTTTTAATAATTTTTCTGTATTCACTTACAACATGAAGTAACATCAAGGTCTCAAGTGGATCGTACTGTATGCACTTCCAATTCGGGATTCCTAACGTAGCATGTCTTACTCAGCCATGATTTATTAACATGCCCCATTTATTTAAATTTCATATGGCTTAGTCGGAGAAGGGTCTCTCAGATGCAGTCAGGCCTCATTTTAAATTCTGCAAGAACTTCACATCACCTTCATTGTATACGATAGTCCAGTACTCTTACAATTGCACAAGAGAAAATAATATGCACGGTTGGTTGCAGCAGCAGGGGAAAGTATACCTAATCCTTTTAATGCCGTCAGTATGATAGAAGTAGTAGCCACTAAAGTAATAGTCCAAGGTCAGCAGGTCAGTGAGAAGACTACTGCATTAGTACATAAATATTTTATGAGTTGTTGCGTAAGCTATACTGCTGTAAGATTTACCGTCAAACTTGACTGTCATGTCGAAAAATGTCTTGCGTCAGTGAATTGGAAATATGTACTCTGTTGATTTTTAATGCAATTGCATAAACTCCCAAGGTGGGATAAAAAACTAGCACCAAGACATAAATGCTTGGTTAACAATGTGGATATGTAAATTTTAAAAAACACTGTAGTGTTGTGTTGCACGGTAAGTATAGGCTCACCGTGTGCCGCACACGGACTGCGTACCATGTAGTTTCCGCTTTTGTTATCACTAGGGAAGTAATAATTTTTAAAGGACGAGGATTCTCAGGAGTACCCTTTCTTTGAAATGAGTCACTTGGAAGAATAGCAAATCTTGCCGAACCTGTAGATGACTATTAATCTACCTTTGCATTACTTTTACTACATGTGCATTCAATACGATCCGCAGTTACAGCATTCCTAGTTAGAACTAGGTTTTGCAAAAACATAATGACGCTTTTCGGTTGTTATTCAACATAGGAAGAAGGAGTAGCGCAACCAAAATGTTTGTGGAACATCGTGTGAATGATTTCAACGCTGTTCGACGACGTGCAGCGTACTCAATGTTTTCTAGATGTGTGAATAGTGACAATTCGCTCATTAGGGCGATTGTAAATTCAAATGTGTTTTTGACGTCATCAATCTATAAAGTTTGGATGAAATTACTTTACAACGTTGAAATGACGTGACATATAATATAATACATATTGTGATTTTGTAATATTTTGATGTTCAATTTTTTTGTTTTGTTCACTGACCAGTCTCATTTGTTGTTTTTTAAACGTTCTGTATCGGTTAGAAATAACTTACATTGACTGTTTAACTCTTTAACTATGGATGTTCTCATACAATCATGTATTCCTGATTTTATGCTGACGCTGCTAATAAAAGTCATAATAATAATAATAATAATAATAAAAATGTAGCACTTTAGCAAACATTTTTGTTTAAAATCTAGATCAGAAAAACGAAAAAGTTTCAAAACGGCTTTACCGTTAAACGGTGACCTTTGACCTCAAAATGACCTCAGATCTATGCGCTATGTTCATAGACGAGTCGAATGATATGCCACTTGCCATATGTTCCTATTGAAAAAACAGAATTCAAAAATTCGTCTCCGTTCGAAAGATTTCGCGTGGACGGACGGACGGAACAGACACACAGAACGAAATTATAAGTTAGCATTAACATGCTACCTAACAAATGCCTGCGTCGGTTTGATGATCATCGGTAGTGGATTTCCCTTGTTATATGCCAATCCATTGTTTTAAATATAATGTTCATTTGGCAAGAAGGCGGACGGA
The DNA here is from genome assembly GCA_004115045.4 of Sinella curviseta. NCBI lineage: Eukaryota > Metazoa > Arthropoda > Collembola > Entomobryomorpha > Entomobryidae > Sinella > Sinella curviseta. The sequence continues at coordinate 13,876,902 of CM023202.3, read as the reverse complement.
GCAGACATTTCCAATAAATAGCTAGCGCTACTTGTACTAATATTTCCTGTGGTTTCGCTTACTTGATTTACCACAAAGTTACATAATATAGGTAGTAGGTAGTTATAACCTTTAGAATTTTTTTGCATACAATTTTCAATACTTATAACTATTCGAGTTGATACATCTTTTGAGCTATGATAATCCAAACAAATGGATGTATGTATGTATGTATGTATTTATGAAAGGGAATTAGTTACATTAATTAGTAACCATTCACGCTACTCAAGCACTAAAATAAGGCTTATTGCAGTCTCTTTCAGGTAATTACACTGGTAAACAAATGGATATGGCAAGCCTGTGTAAAATATTTTTTTATTTTGTTCCACAAAAGTGTCTAAACTCAGTTTATTGACAAACCAATTTATTTCTATCAGTTACCAAATTATGAAATTACAAGCATAAAGGTTTGGAAGGCTTTCTAATTTTTATAAATTCATGATTGCCAAGCTATAGTTTATGTCAGCAGCTGTACATGGAAACAATTTGGGTTTGTCAACAAGAAATTTTTATTGTAAAAATTGGAACAAACGTTCAACATAGGTTGAAGTATCCATTTGATTTGAATATCATTGCTTTTGAGGGTACAATCTACTACTGAGATGACAAAACTTTTCTGTTTACAAATCTCTTCTATATTTAAAATATTTCGTTCTATTTCTGGACTACTGCAGAAAGCACTCATTGCTTTGTTAGTTTCTTCCTATGAAAGAAAATGAAAAAAATTTGTATATATTCCTATAACTTGCAATAAAAAGAGAAGGAAGAAAAAGTAGGTAATCCACTGAAAATCTCACCGTATGCATACAAAAGTAACTTCTGAAGTCAGTGTACTCTGCAGGCAGACAGCAATATAATAACATCCGATCTGGTTCAAACTCATAGGGGTATGCTTTTGAGACAGAAATCCCCTGCTCACGTTTCTTCCAGTTTATCATGCCATGCCAATGCCATTATATAAGTAGTAGTAAGGTTATATGTCTACATCTTCTCGTTTTTACTGCAAATTCATTTGTGTACAAGGAGTGCTACCTGCATACCTGACAAGAAACCAGGACGAGTGCTGTCATCATCCTAATTTTGGGAATGAGTATCAAAAGGAGTATAAAGCAAACTTTTTTAATACGTGGTCTGGGTGCACAAGTAGGTCCAGACAGAGATGCAATCTATTCTTGCATGAATACAAATGACTTTCTCCAAAACCATCGTGCCCACCCAACCTATAGGCATCGAAAGCTCACCGCCACAACATAGTACCTATGAGCAAAAATTCAAAATCTGTGGCAGGGTGGCAGTCGTGTTTTGTTGTCTTCTTCCATATTACTATTATAATCATGATTACGATCATGATCAACCCATGTTTATCTGAATAAAAGCACATGAGAGAATAAGCGTTCGTTAAGGAAAACCAGATTAGCCTTTTGTCACATATCAACTGTTCCTTCTTAATCCTATATATCCATCGGTTTGTATATACCTAAAGTGTGTTTGTATATATACATCCCTAATACATCTATCTCATTTCATTTAGGTAAGCATATTTTTTACTTGGGTATTTAGTAGCAGTCGGAGAAGAAACGGCATCCTAGTAATCCTAGCAGTCCTCATTAGCTTGGAGTTTTCGCTGATGAGATTGGGATTCAGTTTTTATAAAGGAAAACATGAGAGAAATCACAGAGGATCCTGAAATGGCAAAAGTTTTCATTTGCTGAAAATTAATCTCAAGAGACAGTTGATACAAGCAATTAAATATTGACACTTCTCTTTTTTAATATATTCCCAATGCTACTCAAGGCTAAACAAAGTGACGGGAATATCAAGAGGTTCGTTAGCAGATTTGAGCCAAAATACTTATTGTTGATTGTTCGTTGAAATTCATAATGCTAAGTAGGACATTACACTTTAGGCACCTGTGACAAACTATTCTTATTCGTGCAATTATGCATGCATACGATAGTACGCGAATAAAATATACATTTTCAGTATTTTCCATATACGGCATTTTGCTCTACCATCATATTAGGGAATAATAATGCAATAAAAATGTCGTCCTAAGTTACATTGGAAATTTATATTTCTTGGTGTCAGTTTTCATGAAATCAAAAATGAAATATTGAAAGTGCTTTATCTAGCTACACAATGTATTCTGAAGATTTGGAAACTGTTACGGAATATTATAGTTGCTGTTTTCATATTTACTGTCACCACAAATTCTTCTTATACCAAGGGAATGAAAAGGCAGCAACGAAAAGTTTTAAAATATTCAGTCATCAGGATTAAATCGTCCGATCCTTTATTTTCTGCTAAAAACTCATCCTGTCCCTGTCTTACTGACTTTTCGTAAATATAGAAGTCCTGATTCAGGACCTGAACAGCAAATATGTAGTTGTATGCTCTTCTTGTTTTGTTCACGTTGTTCCTTGTGAAAATCTTCAGAAAACTAACTTACGCAATTCCTAACCACGGAAAGGAACAAAAATAAGTTAGCCCGAAAGTGGCAACATCACATGCGATGCGCATTCGATGATGGAACATACCAGTTATACTGTAGTTCCTAAGAATGAAAAATTCCTTCGCAGCAGCTTCTTTTCATTGTCTCTTTGAGAATTTTAGTCCACTTTATATAAACACATTTAATAGTACAGTAACTTGTTAGATAATGGGCTCATTTGTTCTCTCATTTTACTTCCAATAGAATATTAGGTGAGATTAAATTTATTTCTTCGTACGCCCTAAATTCAAAACCACTGGTAGTTTTGTATCCCCAGTGATGGTATCTTGTAAATTGATATATCAATGGCAATATCATACTAACCAATTCAATGTCACCGCCACTGTCAAAACTCCACACTTTCAAACGTGTCAATTCCTGTTTCCTGTCCATTTTCCTTAAGTACACAAACTGAACTACTTTTCACCACTATTCCCGTTGCATTTACTAATACAACGACTAATATTTATAATGATGTAACATGTACATGCCCATATTACAACCTTTAGAGATTCTTAAAGTTGCAGAGTAATGCAGCACACTACTTCTCACTTTCTCCTTCTAGTCTCGTTCTTAGCTAGGAGTCACCAGAGCATGAAATTGACTTGCGAGAGAGAGAAAAGCTTTCAACCGACTCTACATTTAGAGGAAAGTGAAAGCAAAATTATCTAGAACCAGTCGTTAGTCAAGCATCATCACCGCCACTGCGTAATCTTCATCGTCATTATTATTGTTTCTCCTAACAGGAGTTGCGGTAAACAAGAGAATATGCTTTTCTCCCTCCATTACAAATAACCATATCCATAACCATAATAACTGTAATAATAACATTTTCTCTGAAAACTGCAAATAGGATTTACGTACTTTCACACGACCATGCCGTTGTCAGCATTCTAAGCTGATATATTTTATGTATTTATTACCGACAAGATGTGCTGTTTTCTCTTTATTTTTATATGCCTCACCAGCACGTGTGCAGCACTGCTGAAATTCTACTTCTGAAAATGATACAATATCTTCTTTTGCAGTAACCGACACTTGTTTCTATTCATCTGTCTAAATTAAGCAGGAAAGTGAAAGTTGTTACCGGCAGTGGCAGTGATGTTGCAATAATTACTCGCCTGCTGCACACATTGTCTTGGTTTCGAAAGGAAACCCGCACTAGACAGCACTTGATGAACTTTGTAATTATGCATTTGTGTGTGTGGCTTGCGTGTGAGTGTCTCTGAAGATATGAAAGGAAAAAGGAATGGTGATGATGTAAGCAAACTTGCAGAGAATTTTTAATGGGAGAATATGTCTGTGTGGTAATTAGTGGGATGTGTTTTCACAAACGTTTATGAAGGTGAAGGTAGAGTAAAGAGGAGAATTTTAGGAACGCATTTTACAACCTTGTCATCTTTCGTCTGCAGAGAGAAAGTTGAGTTTGGCTTTTTGTTCAAGAGCAGAGCTGTAACAGACTGGAGTAGTCTGCTGCAAAATACGTGTTTAAATTATTCATATGGCTGGAGTAATTATTCTTAAAAACCCGCTGCAAACTGAAGCTTGTAATTTCGTAACTGAAATTAGTCACGTGGCAAGTTTGAGTCTGTCTCGTTTTTCAAAACTGTGTACTCTATTTCTATGTTAAAGGAATTCACCTTTCAAAACTTGACTTGTTCGTGATTGGAAATGGTGAACTTTAAATGCATGGCTAACAAAAATAGAAGTGTACTTCTTTGATACTTTGACAAAAAGATATTATACTATAATATCATAATCGCATAAATAAATGTATGCATATATGCATATGTACCTACATTTGCCAAGTATATACTTGTAAAACGCAAAATGCATTTTTTTCGTTTCTGGTCACGTTCTCCAAAGAAATCACAATATGCTTGTTTACAGTACGTTGTAAGTGCAGGTGCCTTCTTTTACAAGCTCAACATCCCTTCGCAGAAATGCTTTTGCGGAAAATGATGCAGAAAAGGAGCTAACCACATGGACGGAGAGGAAGATACTAAATGAATCCCCTTTCCCAAGAATTTTTTATATTTTAAGGATGTGCTCTTTCATTTTTACCGTTATATGTACCTACTTGCTCGAAACATATTGCAGTATATTTCTTCGACTTGAACGTACAGGATTGGAGATAGGTATAACGAGTCTGAATTAGACATGCAAAGAATCAGATGGCAACATAGTTAAGTAGTACTTAAGACACTGAATTGGAATGTAGTTACAAAATGTAAATTATATTCACACCTGTATGTAATTAATTTCAGAAAATGGGCTGCAAGAATGGTGTAAACGTCGAATACTATTTTGAAAATATGAAAGCAGCAAATTGACAAAAAAAAATAAAAAATAAACCTTGGCCTTTTTACCCGAAGAATGTAGCACACTAGAAGAAGCAATACAGCGGTACTTACACCTGTCTCCATTCGTCTCCTTGTGCATTCCACTTTCTCTCCAGCTTTCACTCCAAGCAGAAAATCTAGGACACAAGCTGAGCCCCACCGAGCCAACATTTACAAGGTACATCATCATCAACATAGCTAAGAATCACTTTTAGAAAGAGAATTCTTCAACGGGAAAGCCTTTCGTGCCAAGATAATGCGAGAGCCTTAATGGCACTTTTTGCTCTGGATAGTATATTTTTTCTACAAAATATTCTGCTGATATTAAGCACTTCCTTATCCTCCCTTTCACGCTTTCCCACTAGTGTCATGTGTTACGCTATTACGCTTACAATTCTATCTATAAAATGAAATAAGGATAAGTTCCTTTTCCGCTTTAATTTTTTCCTGATGAATGATGGCAGCAGGATAGCAGCAGCAGAAGAGATGTCGAATGAGGATATATTTCCCCCGATTGTTACATTCATTTGAACTACCGTTACAAAAAGCTCCGATCCAGATCCATAATTATCGGAGAACATTAGGGAATTATGTATTTAGTATTTAGGAACACATTATTGACTTACCAATATATCAACTGTTACGAGTGCAATTTCCGGAAATATTGATTGACAATAATATTTCTTAGCAACAGTAAATTATTACTTTTCCACTAAACAACACACAATTTTGGAGCTTTTGGACGCTAATACAAAAATACACCATTTACGGTGTGCACGTGGAAAAATGGGAACTACCGTAACATGGGAATTCAGAATTGAAGACTATGGTAAAAACCCCAATTATGACTAAACTTTATGTTTGAATAGATTGCCTTCCAATTTATTATAAAGGCCGCATGCGTTCAAATGTGGAAGTTTGAAAACGAGATACTGCATTCGATATTGTCGTATGGCCGGATATCATGCTAAGTGGTATCTTCGTCAACGTGCACATCAATATACAGTTATCTAGAGTTCTCTGTACACAAACTCTAAATCCTATATCGTATCGGCACCAGAAAATTGGCAGATGTTTCTGATGGCATTCATTTACGAGAGTGAAGTCTGCAATGCTTTTACTATTATTAATATTGTCATATAGAGCATATATCCATTACATCACCAGTAATTCTATTGCTGCACTTTGTACCCCACACAGTGTGGGCCACACTCCCGTTCTCAAATTCCGCATCTTTTTGCAGCTGGAGTGACAAAATGTTCCAACTCGTTCGTCCTCTCTTTTATTCTTTTACCATTGCCGGTTTGTGCCGCACTTGTCGTCGTCCTATTTTTCTCGTGCTGCCTGACTGACACCATTATTATCATAATAATCTTCCTTTCTCAACGAGTTTTAAACCGACACGGGACGTGGCAGGGATTTTATACACAATGCCTCCCCTCTTGGCTACACTTTATAACTTTCTTCCTCGCTGCGCAGCTCTGCATGAATTCACTTCTTTGTCTACTTAAACACATGTCGTATCTACATTTCGCTTTCTTGATGCACTGCTATACATTTTGTCATTATTTTCACTTTCTTCTATGCATGTGTACCTAGTATCGGCAGTCAATATTACAATGTTCAACGTGTGGGGATGGGTTAGATGATAGCATGCTAACGAAAACGAGTATTGGGATGCAAATATTTGTATGCAGTATGCGCAATACTAATATACTTATTTTGTTTTGTTAATGAAATTTTAAGTAAATAGGTAATAATATGTAAACAGTGCTGTTTAAATCACTGAAAATGAAAGTCTGATGAGTACATTTGTGTTATGATAAACTACTATGGAAACTACATACTTATTTGCAATAAGTTATTTTTACTGGGGTTTGGGAATTTTGGGAGCAATTTTTTGCAAATTGTTCAGCAGCCATTGAACCGATAACAAATATAAACGTGTCTAGTTTTCGCACCATTCGTAAGTCAATCGAGATAACAAACGGTGAATCAACAGTGGACTAATGAATATAGGTACAGAAGTTGCAAAAATGAATGTCAATGCGTAATTATATGCTCGTGTTGTTCCCTTCAGCAAGAGTTTAGAGTTCATAATGGTTAAAAATCATTATTCATTTGTATCACGTTTACAAAATAAATATACCTATGTAGTTTCTAGTATTTACCTTCTCGCTCAGTCTTTATTCCTTCCATCCATTCATAATCGTAGATTTATCATCCACCACCTTTATCACTGAAACAAATTAAATTAGAGTCCCCTGGAACAATTTTACGTTACGTTCCTAAAGGTGAATGTGTTCATCAAAAATTTCCATTTGCTCTCCGTACCTTATACTAATTCTTTCCCCTACATACAAGCGTATGTTTTCTCTCCGTATTTATCAATCCTTCAGATGCAATGCATCCCTCCACCCAGCCTCTCCCCCTTACAGTCATTGTCAATTTCAACAAGCCTTGCTTGATTACATATTCGCTCTATTTCACGGGAGTCTAAAGCTACTAATTATTTTTCGTTGTAATCAAATGGTTTACTCACGCTATTTCTGAAAGCGATTTAGCATGTTAACATTAGTTGCTAGATATGTCCGTAATTTAAATTTACCGTTCGACAACATTGAATTGATAATAATACAGCAAGATTCTCCACATAGGTTTAGGATGCCTAATTTTATTGTTCGCAGTTGTACATATCAAAGCAATATTTTTTTCGTTTCCAATAAACACGAACAGACATAACCCTTGAGTTTCCTGTTAACTTACATCTACATTTAGTTAGGATACTTTTCTCGGTACCATATACATTGTATCACTGATTAAAAACTTTGATATAAGCCCTTGTGGAATGTTGTTTAAATGAACAAAAATTAACTGGTTTCATTACATTGAAACCTTTTTTTGGTAAAACGTAGGGAGTAATAGAATGCGAACTAATGAGGCTGCATTCAGAGAAACATTTTTTGTGTTGAATGGAAACTGCTTTTTGAAATTCTGGAGGTGTAGTATTTGTTTGAGAATGGAATATTACAACCGAAAACAAAATTACCATTGATTTCGCTAACTACAAGTTAGATGTAAAAATGTTGTTGTTGTGCCAGTATCCATGCTATTTGTTTTTAGATTCGCGTTGTGTAGTTACTCAGTTACGCGAACGAGTGTGAATTTATAAGATAAGTTATGAATTTATAGAAAAATGGGAACTTCTCGTTCCAGAAACAACATAAAACCACCTGGCCAAAGGTTAACGGTGTTAGACATGACATGAGGTCTCATTGCAAACCATTACGAATAGTAAAATCCACACCCGTATACTTAATTGACAATTTACTAGAAATGTGAGCATGGAAGACAGAAGTGAAGTTTTTCTAAGTTTTCTTTTTATCGTTACTTTCACACATAAACCTAAACTAGATAAACGAAATAATCAGTACTTGGTTTATAAAAATGGAGAAATAGTTATACGCTTGTGGTATTAATAATCATTGAAGATCACAGTTATTCTTCCATTTCAACTAGTTGTAAAGTATTTTTTGGTTCAAAATTTTAACTAGTCCGGTTTTCTGCTCAAGCCCTAATAAATAAAAAACTCATTCCATATTTTTTCGCTCAGGTTAGAAGGGAACGGAGAATACAATTAAGAATTTTTGACTTCAAGTCGTTAAATTATATGTAGATTTGCGAACGTGTGATATAATCGCAATAATTATGTTAGTCCTGAACTTTGAAACACTCATCTATATATCTATAGTTACGAGTAAGGTTATTGATGTCAGTAGAATTAATACCAATAATAATATGTGTAAAAAAATATCTTACTTTCTCCAAACGCAGTTCCTCGAGACACTAGGCAATGCGTTTCTGAAATATCCTAATGTAATTGTAGACAAGGTAACATGCATGCATGCGTAAACAAAAAATGCAAACAGTTTTTACTTTCCAATGAATTTCCTCTCCTCATCATCATAATAACCCCAAAATTTCATACATTTCAATAATAACCAGAAAAGAAAATAGTCCAAACTATTTGTGTTTTCTTTTTCAGTATTACACCAATGGTGTGGCACCATTACCATCCGATTAACTTTTGCCATTTCTCGTATGTGTCTTGTGTAATCCAGTCTTACAGCATATAAGTGTACTTTAACATAATAAGCTGATGGCCAAAAACAGAAGGGACGGGAAAAGAGATAAAGACACCACTACATCTCGATGCACTAATTCAATTCTGAACGGACGACATTCTGTTTGTTGACCTTCCATTATACTCCCGGGAAAGAAATTTATTTTGTTTACATACGTTATACTGTGTTCTTCACTTTCTTCCTTCAAACATTTCTAACCGAATGTGAAAGGAAGGCAAAGGAGAGTGGAAAAACTGAGAGGAAATTGAATTATGTATTTCTGGGTAACTACTGTCCATGGAAACAGGAGAGACTGGCCACTATGTAACCTAAACCAGAATTATACAGCACATATTCACCTAAAAATTGCTGGATTGTTATTCATTCAATTGAATCAATGAAAGTCGTGATCTGAGTCTGCAGCACTTCCAGCACACCAAACGTTTCCTTTTCATTCGTGTTTCTCAAAACAAGTTGGTTCCCTTTCGATGTCCAACCAACAAAGAAAAATACAAGAAATATATACAGTTCTTTTTCTAACTGAAAAAGAAACATTTCCCAAGAGATTGACTGTCACACACGTGTTGCTACTTGACGTGGCGTTGGAAAATATTTACCTTGGAATTGAACACTTATTTTTCCAATAAATTGCAAGTAGAAAGGAAAAAAGAGAAAGCACGCAAAATATTTCAGTTATCTTACTATAAGAAATGCGAAACAGGAAGACAGTGAACGTGCTGCTTTCTCTGATTCCGCTCTAGAGAAGAATTGGTTCCATTCAAGAATTTATCCACGAACCTAGAGAATAATGCCGTCATTCTTGGTTCATTTTTTTCTGTTTGGTGGGTTCATTACAATCGCGTACTTAGTAGTATTGTCGTCGATTCTGATAAGAATTCCGCTTGCTTTCTTTCCCTAATTTTTCTCCTTACATCGTAGAAAGCATGTGCTGTTGTCGGACGTGGATGGCAAAGATAAAGTGACCACTTGGGAAATCCTAACTACCCGTCGTCCGTCTCCACAGCAATGTTTTCGGAGCGAAACAGATAATACACAATTTCCCTATTTCTGTTCTTAAAAATAAAAAGCATTTTGTACAACTATGTACAGCCAGTCACAGTCAGTCAGGAGACCGAATGATCCCTCCACACAAGGAAAAAGAAGCGATAGGAGAGAGCTGTTTTCCCATCATGAAAACAAGCTGCGAATTTAATTTAGCTTTGGAGCAACTGGAAAAAGGGTCTCAGGTTTTTCTCTGCATCAGACGGCAGACTGGTGCACTCATAATCAGTCAAGCACATAGCAAAAGTGAAAAGAAACGTGTGAGCCCTGAAAGTGAAAATACTTGTCTGGATGTATATATGTACATATCCACCCCACATATATATTATATACACTCCTATATTTTCAACACCGCCAAATACCCGTTCCTCCTACTTCCTTTCCATTTTGTAATCTTTACTCCCATTCTATCTTTCTGTTTTCCCTTTCTAGCCCAAGACCGTCCAAATTGTCGTAATGGCTGTGGTTGCCGTAATGCCACGGTAGTCCCATCACCATAATCCTTTATATTCCCACGCACAACAACAGCAATAAAGCAGTATTGCCTATTTGCACTGCAACTACCTACCTACGTATTTTAGTCGGAACTTCAAGAAAAATCTTACCGGATTATGCCCCATACATTGTCTTTATTTTCACCATTCTCCAGAATGAAATTACTCATACATATTGATATAAATACCCACTCACACTCGACTCACCCTCTCAAACGTATAAGCAATATGGACTATATTTTCCCACTTTATCTCTAATGAAGAAATACTGGTATAAGATAGATACGGATAGATAGTAACGTTGGTAAAAGTTCTAAAGCAATGAAGATGATGATACTTTTTCTCTCAAATAAATTTATGTTCGTGTGTCATTTAGCTTCTCCTCTAACTTCTTCACAATTGATCCTGCTTGCCACCCACCCACGTATCCAACATTCAAAGGACTACTGAGCCATACAACATTCAATTCGAGAAAGTCAGACGAAAGAGAGGAGATGGAGAGGGAAGCAAGCGTAAGGGGAACTAGAAAAATGAAGCCATCAAAAAACGGAGGGAGTTGTGGGCTTAAAAGCTGAATCGAATTCTAAATCCTGTCGGTTGAAAATAAATCTCTACATTTCGTATTCGTGTATATTTATATACAGACAGACAGCTATAATTATAATGGTTATATTCTTCACAGAAAAATAGTGAAAGGAAGAGGAGAAAAACTAAATAATCACGGAGTTTGACTATAAAGAACAGAACAGAAGAGAATAATGGACAAAAATAAAGCTCTGAGATAAGAAAGGGGAAGTGAAAGTTCTAGTGCATTGTGTGTAGTGCTCAGTGATATTTTAAAAGTGTATTGTACAGGAAGCGACTTGAACCACGACACTTCAGCATGCTACACAACAGAAATAAAGGCTATCTGAGATGAAAAAATGTGGATAAAATGGAGATAACAAGTAGTATAAACGAATTTTAAAACACTACAGCTAAGCAGACTGGACTATGTTACGATGGAAGAGAATAAAAGAAAGAAATACGACTGATTTCCTGATGAGGACGAACTGAATTTTAGATGCATACAATGTACGTTGAGAATGTTAGATATTTTCCCCCAGTGTCCCGTAATAATATGTGTATAGGTATATGTATTGTTTGCGCATACAAACGGTATGAAGTAAATGCTGTGAATGCTTTTAAAAGTTGATGATTGCTTCTGTGATTGATGATTGATTGCGCGAAGGACCATATAGCTTAACGGCTATAAATCGTTGTCAAATGATAAAAGAAGTACGTTAAAATGATAAAATAAATGCTGTTTATGTGTAAGACAAACTGATTGATAATTAAGATTAACTGTCAAAGTCGTAGTTTTATTTCTGGACACACAATTAGCGTTTTTCTGTGTTCCAGCACAAGTCAAATAGGTATTTTACAAGTAAAAGAAAATGGCTACAAGTCTGATAATATGTTGTTTTGAGACGTGTGGTCTCGTCTGAGGAGAAGCGAATTCTGGGCAAGGAGATCATGGTACATTGTTGTTTTATGGTATTTTTTACATTAGAAAGTTTCATGTACCATGCATCACATACATATAACATACAAATCAATAGTTTTTAAATCAATAGAACATCATGGAACATTCTAGTGGCTTCTGGACTTGAGGTCAATGAAGTTTCACGTGTTAAACTAATGACAGTTTTAGCTCAAGTCATGAATAGGTAGTTAGTTACAAAGTTGAATGACAGTTTTTTAGGCTTAAGATTTTTACACAAATAGGTATGCATTAGCATATTGCACTACACAAAAGAATATAATTTTACATATTAAACTGAAACATTACTGCTTGACAAAGAATGGTTTGACCGTTCTGTACATGTATCCTGTCTGCAATGAAGACCCAGGACAGTTGAGACTCTTACAGAAAATAAAACCAAAAATATTCTCTCATTAGTGGCCAAATCCATTTATCCAGCTCTTATGGGAAGCTAATCCCACCCTTTATGCGCCATTACCTACTTAAATAGCAGCTACCTTCTGCATCTTGAATAACAGCTCTGCTGAAAGAATGTCCCCGTTCATCTATTGTGGAACAGTTTGAATGAATCACGTAACGCAAGAGACTTTCCACCGGAAAATATGAGCCACTGTGAAAAATACAGCAAAATCTGCATATATATATTTGCTATTTAAAATGTTCCGTGCACTACACACATCAAGGCACACTGGTTTGGTGCGTACATCGTACGACAGACTCATTACTCATTCCCTTTGGCAGAATTATCTCACAAAGATATGAGCTGAGGACAATCATGTATGCATGTATGCTCGAAAAGGAGCTGCAAAAGGGAAGTAGAATTCTGCTCCATTTTCTGGCATGCGTGGCATATAAAGACACGCTACTACTGAGAGGAAAGTGCATTTCCATTTTCTTTTGTTGGCCAGCGGCTACAAAAAGGAAAATGTGAAGAGAAGAATAAGGTAGTCGGAAAACACGGGATGAAAAATGTGTCTGAAGGCACGCTCAATACACTTTAGAGCTGGTGAAAGCTGAGAGTGAATATTAGGTAGTAATGTTTCTTGTAGTCTGGTAGTATGCACAAAAAGCTTTTTTCGGTATCTCTGTACGAGTAGACCCTAAAAGATACAACCAACTGGGTGCAGTGCCCTCTGATCTGTTTGTTCCTTGGATGCTTTTATTTGTATTCCAAAAATGAGGAGAGCCGGATACTTTCTCGGTTGGTTTGCAAGAGTGTTTGTCTGCACAGTTGTCAGTTTGTAAGGAATAATTCCGCATGTCTGAAGTACATGGGAACGGAAAATGGAGAAGAAAATGAAGCTGCGATACGTGCAGTTTTGAATCTGAGTGGAGGTCCTAGAACCAGATGCTTTGCACATCAGAGAACAAGATGAAATATGAGAAAAAGATTATCATCGTGATATTTAGTTGGGAAGGGGAAGAAAGGACTTGCTTGTGCTACCATCTCGAAAGGCTAATATAGTGAGAAGAACACAACACGTCTTGACCTGGAATTCTAACACGTTCTCAAGGGAATTCTCAAGGAGGAAAAATATAAGTGGACGATGAGAGAAATGTATATACGCAGAGATGTGTTCGCGCAAATTTTCGTATTTCTGTTGGGCTTATGCGATGAATTTTGGATTTGAAAAGATTATACAAATCTAGTTATATCGTACATCCAGCTAAACATCATCATACAGTTAAGTGCCAGACGTGTGAATTTCAAACGTTTCCGGTCCGTGTACTTTACTGTGTATAGTATAAAATCTGATAAAGGTGTTTTGCAATTGCAGTGCAGTCGATTTATAAATGACATGAAAACAGCACGACACCTTGCATTTTAATCATGGCTGTGTATGTATTCATGAATATACTCCATTTCTATCTATGCAGAATTACATATATTATATTTAACCTTTATTATTTTGAAAAGTTGTGTTACATATTATGTGTATGTATGTGTGTTTGCTACAATATCTATCTATGCATGTGTATATCTACAATGTCTTTGCAGGTATTCCAATCAAACGATGGGGCTAAAATCGAATCAGTATTCACTTCACTTCAAATAAGTATCTCCAAAGAACTCTTTATTTTGTTTGGAGGGAATTAAATAAGTCGTAAGACAGCTTTCCCCTGGAATTATTTACAGCTCTGACAACCTGACAGCAATATAAATCAGATTCAGCAAATTGCAATATGAAGTAAGCAAAAAGAGAAGTAAATATAAATGTTAGCTATTAATTAAGGTTTGAATTCACTGCGAAAGTTACTTTTGAGAACCAGTTGGTAAATATTTGATGTAACTTTATACGTTCCGGAGAAAACGATCCGTCACAAGAGAGACAGGTCATTCATCTCTGTCTTGTTTCCCCACGTTTAAGAACACGGAACAAAATAGCATTAATTTTTCCATACTCCCTTCAACAATCAAAATTGGTTTTTGACGGATGGATGGATAAAATACCTAGGTAGATGGAGAAAAATTCTCAGAGATTTAGCGATTTGCTTACCTGTTGCAGAGTGCATCCTTTCCAGGTTTGCATTGAGAAGCTTGGAGATGGACATCGGTTCCAAATCCTTTTTTGCGATCAAGAATTCCATTCGTGAGAGGCAAGAGGAGTGGTCTTTGAACAGAAATATTTGTTCTCCTGGACAAACGCGCCTTTTCAGACAAACACATTTTCCCTCGGGGTCAACTGTACATCCATACTGCTCCTGTAGCTGGCCACATTTTCCGACTCCTGCAAAAAAAGGCAAAATTACATTTTTATTCCACAAACCGAAAAGCAAAACAAAATGCTGTATAGAGGAGGAATTGAATTATAGTTGATATAGCAGTTAATGTATGTACTGAACCTTGAAACACTCAAATAAAGCCTATATCTATCTATCTATCTATCTATCTATAGGATGCAGGAAGAAAGCGGAAACAATACTCCTGGTCGAGAATAAAAACAAATACAGCTTTTTTCAATTTACGAACGACAGAAAAATAAACAAAGCAGCAAAACACCAGGCGGGTGATGTCGTTCCTATTTTTACAGTTTTTTTGGCGTGATAAAAGTAACCAATCCTTGAGGTCATAAAACTCTGGTACCGACTGCTACTACTGCTACTTCCAAAAATTTCGGGCAAGGAAAACTATTTAGGTGGCCTGCATTCCAGTGAACAATCAATCTCCAGGGACAAATTCCAAAATATTTCCTATTTACGCGCAATACCAAAGAAATTGTCCACTCTTCACAGTCGACACCTGATATCCTTTCCTTGTAACAAAATCGCATTTCCATTTCCAAAAACTTTCCTCCCTAATCCTACCAGGCTTACAACTTTTTTATGCAGCAACTTCGGGAATGTTGAAAATGACACCAAATACGTACTGGAGCAAATTCCTTCCTGTGTAAGTGGAGGAGTGGCGGATGTGGAATTGATATCTTTGAGTGCAGTGGAATACTGCTCATCATTCAGTTGACAGTGGAGTCCAAAAGCACAACTGCCAAGGGCCCCTCCACAAGGTTGATGTTCGCCGCGGGCGCACACTAGACAGCAACGACACATGTCAAATGTGACACCATGTCGACACTCTTCAGCTCTCAGGTGCTCACAACTTCCGTCACAGACGCACTTTACCACTTCACTACCACTACTGTTACCGGCTTCTACTTCAATGGCAGCTGAAGAATCGGGAAATAAATCCTCCTCCGTCCCAGACGAAGGGTTGTTCATCTCAAAACTTTTGGCTCCCAAACTGTGAGCATTTCCATGCTGATGACAGCAATTTAGTAAGCAGAAAGCCAGCGACAATAAAACTGACACTTTGGGTCGAAATTGTACTCGTCCACGCACTTTTGTAATAGAATTCCTTGTCATGATTATTTCGTTAATTTTTTATGATATGACTTGATCATCTAGTTTGGAAAACAATTTTCCATTGAATCGATCATACGCGGAATACATGTATGTATTCACTAAATTATTTATAGCGTTGTGTTTCTCAGTGTCCCCATGCAAATTTTCACTGGTTGTACGTGAACCAAGGACTAGGAAACACACTCACCTTTAACGGTGAATTTTGTTGGGCTTTCGATAGTTGCTCGAAAAACTTGATACTGACAGTCGAGGGGAATTCCAGTTTTCTGATAAACTTAAACTTTTCCCTGTGTTGTCTGTATTGGAAAACTGGAGCTAGAAGAAGGAATGAGATAGACTCGCACTCGGCAAAAGTCAGGGAATGACTGAAAGTTTCGCTGGCCAAGCTGAGCCCTCACGTCTCTTGGCTCGACACCAGCAGCACCCCAGCCAAAACGAGCCGTATTGCATAAGCTGAGCAGAACAGTAACGGTAGGGGAAATTATAGAACTCGATTGCATTTCCAGAGACTAGCTTGCCTACCGGGTATAGTTTCTCTTTTGCTTTTCCGGTGGTGGCGAACGTTGGGCTACGGGAAGAAGAATTTTCGAAAAGTATTTAAGCCTCTTCCATAACACCCACTCTGATCATCACTAAAATTTTGTGTGTAAATTACATACATAAATGCAACTAATCTTGTAAGACAATTTTCAAATGAGCAATGAGTATTGTGATAAAATTGCTACATAATATATGGAGAGATCATCCGTTCTGTTTAAAAACAGTAAAACTTTAATGAGAATTTATTGAAAGAGAGGATCAAACTTTCGTTGAAGCACTGAAGTCTGCTCTATTGTACACTTTTCACCTTCTCCGTATCGATCCGAGCATTTCTGGAACATGTGATAGAAATGCCTATTCATGATGTACTAAAAATATACTTATTTGACTAAAACTGATTATTTAATGGTTAAAGGAGCAAGATATGTTAACAATGGTTAAATAAAAATAAGGTGTGGCTGTTGTTACTAATAGTATTTTAAAACACAAAAATTGTTTTGAAAACACGAGGACGACATGTTCAAAAGTGAAAGTTTTTACGTACCTAAAATTTCCACGCGTTTATTTAAAATAAATACTGACATAGTAATTACTTTGGTAACTAGTGATAAAGCTATATCAATGCGTTTATCATTTAAAACAAGTCCTTACGACATTAATAACGGGTAACGTACTTTAATTTTGTTCTCGTTCGTTGAAACACATTTATTTCATAATAAATATTTATCTGTATCGGTTTCATTCTACTGGCTCTTTTCTGTTGAACTGCCATGTTGAAAGTGTCCTAGATAAGAACGTATTTAATTAAAGTTTTAATTTCAAACGATTTTCTTTCCTTTCCTAGTTCCGCTTTTATCCTGATTTCTACTTGATTGAAATGTGCTCCTGGTCAAATTGGCATTAAGGAAACTTTTTAGGATTCATATATTACGGATACACTTTTGAAGCTTTGCAATTAACTTGACATTCATTTGGCATTGACTCGTATTCGCCTTTCCATTCCGGGTACACGACGCCAAATCCGACGGGGGGAAATCCTCGGACAGGAAATCCCCGACAGGAAATGCCACGACATATAATCCTCGGACAGGTAATACTGCGACATATAATCCTACTACGACGTTATATCGTCCTGAGAATCAATCGTTCGGAACGCCAAATGAAGAATGTCGGAAGGAAGAAAAAATAACTTGCTTTTATAGATTATGGTTGCGTTGAAAGTTGAGATGTGAGTTGAATTTTTGGACATGATGAAAATTCACAGAAGCAGAGAAATTTCACCACTGTGCATGAGTCCAGCGTGCATATAAAATTTACAAGTTAGCAATTTTAAGTATAATCATTGATGGTCAGCAACGTTGTGACTTGCATAGTATAGTCGCATTTTAGATATACATCTTCTTGAATAAAAATTTTTTTTGATCACTTGTTCCACTTTGCTCTACCTGGTGTACTTTGTGATGGATAAAAAGAATGCGTTGTTTAAAAAAATTGTTAAAAATATGATTGTTGTGCAACATGTCCCGTGTTTCCCATTCTTATAAATGATTACTAGGTATATGCAAAAAAGCGACAACATTCTGAAGTGTAGACTACAATGTGTAGGCTCATTATATATACAGGCTCAACTACTCATTTGACCTCTTCTCCTACACCATTGTAAATATTTCGCTGTTTGTTCTATCTATTTACATCTGTCAGCGATGTACTGGAAACTTACTGCGTTTGTTGTTGTAGTTCTGTGTTTACTAGCTAAACGCAGGTTTCACTGTTCAAATTCGTCGCTTCTTTGCGCAGTTCGACATTTGCAGTTAGGTCAATGAATTTATTGTTAGGATTTCATGTCGTACTGGAGGATTACCTGTCCGAGGATTATATGACGTAGTATTTCCTGTCGGGGATTTCCTGTCCGAGGATTTCCCGGCGTCGGATTTGGTGTCATGTAATCTTCCATTCCTGCTGTTAATATTTTGCCACATTCCTCTTTCCTTCATAAACATTATACCTAGGTGCGTTCAACTCTAGTCCAGCGTTTAAAACAGCATGCCCTTCCATATGCAAGAAACCGACATTAATAAAGATAACCGTCTCAGGGATAGGGAAATGTTGATGGATTAATTAATTCAATTCTTTGAATCTTTACAGTTCCATTCTCTACTCTATAGGTTCTGATCGTTTTCTGAATACTCAATAAAGCACAGGACGCTGTTTCTACATTTTCATTTCTCTTTAATACCAACGTCATCAGTTAGTACTTGTACACCTTAACTTCAAAGTCGACTGACTTAAGCTTACCTTTGAGATCCTAGTTGTTCTAGAAAAATTTACATGTACACATTTTAGGATACGCTGTAGTGCAAATTTGCACGTAGGTATTTTTTTTTTGCCTTTTATTCGGCTACCCATGTCTCCATTATTTTTTGTGAGCATTAATCCCAAGAGATACTTTCTGAAAAGGACCCCACTTTACTTCCCGTTCAAATATTCCATTTGAAATGGCACACTGAACCTTTGTCATTACCATTTCAGATATTATTACCCGTACATACATTCAGCTGCTCTGTATGTGCATTTTTAAGATGATGATCCTGGAGAGAGCTTTTCAAACAAAAAACGCAATTTCAATTGAACTGAAGGGCTTTCATGTTGCAATTGTAGGAAAATGTCTTTCTTGCACAATTATTCCCGATGTTCATGAATGACAGTTCTCATGATCCTGATAATGAACACTGACTCTGACGTAATGTGATGCGCGCTCAATGAAATACATTAAATCCACGGAACAAAGCGTCATGTTTCCTGGAGAAGAAATAAGAAGAAAAAGTACACCTTCTTTTTCAGACAGCTATCTTTTGTCCCTCGCTCCGTCATAAGCATTTTAATCCTCCGCTGGCTGATGATGCTCATCAAGTTGATCACTGTCTAGGGCTCAGTTGGATCATTCTACTAACTGCTTTCCTAGAGAAATTGTCGTATTTTTTAAAACTAAATTATTCTCACCGGCTTTCGTACACTTCTACTACTGGAATTATGGAAGTCATAAGACGCGAAACTATGTAAAGTAATGGAACTAGAAAAGGATTAAGAAGAGAACAATGAGTGGAGTAAACGAGCTTAAGGGAAAGTGGTGTAAGCAGCATTAGAAGCGATAGAAGGAGTGCAACAGCGCAACTATTTACTTTCGGTACGATTATGATAGCAATGATTACCGTGCCATCATGACAGAATGATGACGATCTCCACTTTTTTGAGATCAACAATAACGAGCGTGTCTAAAAATGTAAACGTTCAAAAGGAACTGATCGTATAGCGTACAATCCGTTTAAATTGGTGTGAGTAAGATTGCTTTGTTGCAGCACGAAAGAAACGTTCGTTCGTTGAAAAAACTACTTATATCATTGAAAGGCGATCATATACATACCGCACGTGCGTGAAATACATATGAAGTATTCTGCCTGTCTCAACAAGAGTTTCTGAACTTGTACGCTTTCCCCCATTTTCAATTTATGTGATGTGCCCAAATATTTGGGAATTGGGAAAGGAAACTTTAACTTGACGGTTTGCCGTCAAATGTGTATGCTTGCAAAGATTATGTAAATTGATGCGACGGTGACAATGAAATGGTTATTATGGAACACGCATGTACTGCGTGTTGTCATTTTGTGCATAACTTGTGTAGTATACAATACCTTTCAACAACATAAGTAACACAACCAGTAAGCTGACATGGATTCACATTCACATATGCGCATGTGAGAGTCTATAGACATGCATTGCAAAGTGACGTAATAGATCCCCGTCATATCATCCATTGCAAATCGCTACAAACTTCTTTTCAATACTCCTACACAATTCTGCCACTTGGTTTTCTAAAGTGTTTCGTCAAATGTTACAAACAATCCAAATGTTTGAGGAATTTCTTGTGACTCGACAATCTCCATATCCAACTCACTTTACTTCACTCCCGTCCCCATCAGAGAAAACATGGAGTGCAGAGAGAACCTCGAGAAATGTTGGAGAAAGTGAAATGGATGTGCTGATCAAAAATAACGACTCTGCTTGCCAATTCAGTGTGATGTGATGTGAAAAATAAGTAAAATAGAAAGGCTGTAATGGAAACACAAATGGTATGGCTCGATATACGCATTATGACCCACTACAAAACGGAAACATTTCTGGAGTGGAGAGAAATGGGATGTGATGTGCTTCTGTAATCGCATGCGGAGAAAAGTTTCGGGGTTTTCATACTCCATGCGTAACGCAAACAAGTCATGTAAAACGCATAAAAATATGTGCCTACAAATCTATATAAAAAGATACTCAAGTCTGAAGCCAGTTTCTACTTGGAACAACACAATTTTTTCAGTTTTGTTGTTTTGAAACCAAATGGCGTTGCTTCTAGAAGCAAGACTTTGAAAAATATTCTTTACCATTTGTTAATCAAGTCTTCGGATGAAACAGCATTCATAATTTATGCAAAACGATTTGAAGAAACGGGAATATATTTATAAACATTTTATAATAATATGATGTATAAAAGTGTACAACTTCACAATTATTAAAAGTGTATTCACAATTATTATTCACAATTTACCAATAACGGGAGCGTTCCATTGAAAAAAATATTGAATATTATCCATTACGAAGATTCTTGGCCCGTTTAATCAACGGGCCTTCAACTCCTATATATATATAATACTTCACTACACACTACTACATCCACATAAAATCACGTTATGAAATTCAGGGACTTGGATTGCAACAACACTGTTGAGATATTGTTAGATTAAAGAAAACGGTAAAGCATCTGATGAAGTAGCTCTGATATTTATATGGCATCATCTCCTCAAGTTGAAAAAACGGGACGTACAAAGCTTTTTCATATTCTTAGTAAACATGCGTACTTGGTTATATGTATAGAACATGAAACATACGTGAGTGCGTTACGAAGCAATGTTATATTTTCACCCCTGTATACGGAATTCGTAAACTTGCTTTATTATAAATACATATTATAATTTAGACGCCGAAAAATCTTACGATAGAATTTGCTGAAATTAAGTATACATGGGTAACTTAAGGCGTAGATTCCGAATCCGCAATAAAAGGTGCGGACCCCCTCCCATCCTGCGGAGTTACGGTCAAAAAACCGGGTCGCGGGTGGGAAAATATTTTTTAAAAATTATTGGGGATTCAGATAGAGAATTAAAAGTTGAGCATATATTGCGAAAGAGCCACCTGTCAATTCCTCAACCACTGGCTGCCACACCACTTAAAAATTATAATTTTTAAATGACTGTACCGGCAATAAATTGTGCAGAAAAATTGATTGGTGCTTTGACTTTATGGAGACTTTTGGAGTTATGCATAAAGGACGTCCAGAAAAAACACTTCCTTCGACCCCCCCCTCTCGTAAAGGGTTTCTCCATTTGCGCTAGCATGGCCTGTCTGGAGACGGCCAGAACCCCCTCCTACCAAACATTCGGATATCCTTTATGTACGCCGCCTTGCCATGTAAGCTTGGTTGTTGAGCAGCAAGAATCGTACAGTTAGGGACTTCCACGCTCACGTAATAGTTGCGTATGTGCGCATACTAACTAATACATGACTTGAAATAGTAGATTTTAAATGTAGGTATATTTATCGTAAATGTTTCCGTATGTTGCACATTAATGTAGATTGCTACTTAATTCTAACCTCACTCCCGCCGGCGTAACGGGTGTCGGGAGCCGCGGCCGGCATTGCCGGTTCTAGTTGAAACATAGCAAACATATGACGCTACATCAAATATTCTTAAAATGCCCCAGGCACAGAGACCTAACTGAGGGATCATCGGTCTCAATGCCCCGTGAATCCCCGGGTGTTTCTGAACACCACGCACGCCGGGCTGTCTGACGACGACAGACAGAGCAGAACCAGAAAACGAGCTTGATCTCTCTCGTCTCATTATTCATTCCTTATTCCTCTCACTCTGTACGCTCCTTCTGAGCAGAAAGGAAAATGAACAGTGTCATTTACTATTCAAGGTTCTCAATAAAAACTGATTAAACTAACAGTGTTTCGTATTAATATTAACTTTATTTAACGCCACACAAGGTGGTGACATCACATGGCGCAGTCAACAGTCGTAATTTAGCGTTAAGCTAAACCGTATAAGTTTTTAGTTCGAATCTGTGCGTCAGACTAGGTAGCCAGCGGCATCATGTCAGAAAGTGAAGGCGCTTCGAGCGCAGTGACTAGCGAACGGGAAATCCTCCGGGTCCTCAGTGACATTGCCCAGGCCCTCGCCGCGCAATTAAATGCATCCCAAACTGGAGCGACATCAACCGCAGCAGCACCACAAGCGCTGAGGTGTATCCAGCTCCCCAAGTTGGCAGCCCCCGACGAGCTTCACGTTCCAGCCTTTTTGGATTGGAAACAGCGATGGCAGGACTACGCCAACTCCCACCAACTTAGTAACCACCCACTCACTACCCAGCACGGAATATTAAGATCGGCACTCCACCAAGAGTGGACAATGCTCTGGAGCTCGGGACGCCTCCCAATTACGGATTCAACGACAACGGAGGACGCCGTGGAAGCTCTCGGACTTTATCTTCGACAGAAACGCAATCCCATCCTGGATCGGCAAGTCTTTCACAGACGAGATCAACAACCGGGAGAATCTGTGGACCACTATTACTCCACACTTAAGCTCCTCGACGACGCCTGCGCACACACAAAGGAATACGAGTGTCATTCGTGCAACAGCACCGTGTACAACTTCACTTGCCCCGGCTGTGCCGCCGTCATCCCAATTGCACAAGAGCAACGGGACGCCAGAATTCGAGATCGCCTCATCGTGGGACTATACGACAAGGAGATCCAGCGGAAGGTACTCACCGAGCAGTTCTCTAGCGACTTAACATTGGACAAAGTCCTCCGCATCTGTGTCTCAATGGAAACCTCATCTGGAGTTGGTGGAACACTCACGGCCCCCGCGCCCTACGTCATCGAAGCCAACGCTACTTCCGGGTACAAGCGCCAGCAAAGCCAGACAGCAGAGTCCTCTGAGGCAAAACGGCAACGCACGAATAGAAACAGACCTTGCCGATGGTGCGGATCAGCAGTTAGCCACCCACGCGCGGTATGCCCCGCTTCCGGGAAGAACTGCAGCAAGTGCGGAATCGAGGGGCACTTTGGTAGCGTCTGTCGCAAATCCAAGCAGGCCAATAGCACAGAGCCAGAAAGTGGATCGAATGACCCCGCCTCAAAAGTCATTACCACGAATACAGTGATAGTGGACAGCGTACAGCAGCTACTGTCAGTGGAAACAGTCATATCCGGTGTGAGCTGCCACATTCAATGGTTGGCAGATTCAGGGTCAGGCGCCGATCTACTTCCGGAACGGTACTTTGAGTCGCTACCCCCAGAAGTGAAGGCAGCCCTGACGCCAAAGATATTAAGTTGCGTAGGAGCAAATGGAATAGGACTGGACCCGGTGGGCTCCCTCAAAGCCACTCTCAAGCTGAACGGGAACATCTGGACAACCACTGTTGGAGTCTGCCGCAGCCTCAACGCCCCACTTCTTAGCAAACAGGGATGCATCGCCCTGGGACTCCTCCCAAAGGGTTGGCCACACTGCATACGCGCCCCACTACCACAAGCTAGTGCCATCCATCCAGGAGCAGTGCTCATTCACCAACCGGCGATTAGCGATAACCACGACGATACGCGAGCCGCCATCATTCGTAAATATGCTGACGCATTCAATGATGAGGTCCTACGTCCAATGCAAGGACCACCCATGTCCATTGAACTGGTGGAGGGAGCTATCCCCTGCAAGCGCTACAGAGCCTACAATGTCCCGTTTCACTGGAAAGACCAAGTCAAAAACCAACTGGACATCATGATAACCAAGGGAATTATCGAAAAGGTCCCCATAGGCGAACCAATTGATTGGTGCCACCCCATGGTGGTCGTTCCTAAAAAAGGATCTGCGGAGCCAAGGATAACTGTGGACCTCACGGGGCTCAATAAGTTTGTTCGCCGACCAGCCTACCCAGTTCGGGTCCCACGCGAAATCGTCGCACGCATCCCACCGGGGATGAAATATTTCACGACGTTGGACGCCCGTCATGGTTACTGGCAGGTTCCGCTCGACCCAGACAGCAGAAAGTTAACCACGTTCATCACACCGTGGGGATGCTACCGTTACTGCCGGAACGTAATGGGCCTCATTTCCGCGGGGGATGAGCATAACCGTCGGGGAGACGAAGCGCTACAAGGAATTGACAACGTAGGGAAGGTCGTCGAGGACATTATCATTTACGACGATGACCTCAGTAAGCACATCAAGCGCGTTGAGGAAACAATCGAGCGGTGCCAGGGCCACGGAATCACACTCAACGCCAAAAAGTTTCACTTCGCAGAAGCGGAGACAAACTGGTGTGGATTTCATATTGGACCAAAGGGATATTCACCCGCACCACACCTGTACGCGGCTTTGGAACACTTCCCGATTCCCACAAACAAGACGGATGTAAGGTCTTTTAATGGTCTGGTCCAGCAGTTTGAAGCGTTCTCTCACCGTATTACGGAGTTGTGTGCCCCCATCCGGTCATTGTTGTCGTCAAAGGCCGCCTTCGTCTGGGAAGAGCCCCATCAGAGAGCCTTTAAAAGCGTTCTTCGTGAACTTTGCAGCCCCCGTGTCCTCGCCCAGTTCCAGCCAAATCAGGCACTAAGGCTGGAGACCGACGCCGCTCAGTCCAAGGGCCTCGGGTACGCTCTTTACCAGCAACAGTGCGACGGGTCATGGAGACCACTCCAGGTTGGATCCCGATACGTGACCCCAGCTGAGTCCCGCTACAGCGCTACGGAAATAGAGATGCTCGCAGTTGTATGGGCAACGAGGAAGTGCAAGTTATATTTGCTGGGGGCCCCATTCGAGCTTGTAGTCGACCATCGACCTCTTATTCCAATTATCAACTCGAAGACGCTCGACGAGATTGATAACCATCGCCTCATCCGGTTAAAGGAGAAGCTTGCTTGCCACCAAATCACCGCAGTTTGGAGAGCTGGTGCGAAACACACGGTCGTGGACGTGTTCTCGCGACACCCAGCAGGAGATCCAGACGAAGAGGATTTGCAGTCCGACCCTGACGCTGACCCGGAGGCAATTTTTGCGGCGTCAATTCACGACCCGGACGATGGTTCAAGAATCCTACCCGATCCCCTGCTGCAGACGGTGCGAACCTCAGCTCAAGAGGACAGCGTATACCGACGCCTCCGAGAGGCGACCACACGTAAAATCTCATGTAAGGAGCAACTGGACGAGGATCTCAGAGCGTACTGGAAAGTCCTCCCCCGCCTCAGCATCCACGACGACCTCATCTTCCTCGGGTGTAGACTACTTATTCCAACGCTGCTACGTCCGACTATCCTGAAGGTCCTCCACGCGTCCCACCAAGGGCAGGATCGCACGCTCCGACGTGCCCGTCAGTCAGTTTTCTGGCCTGGAATTACTAATGATATTAGGAATATCGTTACTGCATGTAGGGAATGTTCCAGTATGCTCCCGTCTCAAGGGAAGGAGCCAATGATAGCGGAACCGCCACCTGAGTACCCGTTCCAGCAAGTGGGTGTGGATATATTTTCCCACGCCGGATATGAGTATCTGGTCATGGTAGACCGCTACTCGGGGTGGCCAACAGTTTCTAAGTTGGGAACCTCAGCCGATTCCAGCACAGTGATCCGCCAGCTTAGACAGTGGATGGCTGATCTTGGAGTCCCTGAGAAGCTAATCAGCGACAATGGCCCACAATTCGCATCACAGGAATTTCGTCAATGGGCGGCACGATGGAACATTGTCCATAGCACCTCATCCCCGCATTATCCCCAGTCGAATGGCCTCGCCGAGTCCTGCGTGAAGGCCATTAAGTACCTCCTGGCAAAATCTACCGCCCACGGAGACGTCACGACGGAGTCGTTCCAAGAAGGCCTGATGGAACTCAGGAACACACCACGTGCCGACGGTCGGAGCCCAGCGCAGTTGCTGTTTGGAGCGCCCACAAGAACGAAGCTCCCACTGCACCGCAGCAGATTTGCAGAGGAGTGGAAGACAAGAGCAGCAAACAGTGATCAACTTGCAGAGACACTACGTGCAAAAGCCAAGCAGAGATACGACGCCGGAGCAAACCCCCTGTCAACCCTAAATGTTGGGGACGTAGTCGTGGTCCAAAATCACCAAACTCATCGGTGGACCCTCTTGGCGGAAGTCCTGGAAGCCCATCACCGTCGCCGCAGCTATTTGCTACGTACCGAGTCAGGTCGCACCCTGAGACGCAACCGACGCTTTCTGCGTCCCTTCGCCACATCCAAGAATGAAGCGGCATCAGAAGCGGAACCCCAAGATCCAGTACCACCGCCTCGTCGCTCCAGTCGCCAGCGCAGACCACCGGTGCGTTTCGCCAGCACTGTCGGATTGGTCCCAAGTCCCAATCTCCAGGGAGGGCATGAGGGATCATCGGTCTCAATGCCCCGTGAATCCCCGGGTGTTTCTGAACACCACGCACGCCGGGCTGTCTGACGACGACAGACAGAGCAGAACCAGAAAACGAGCTTGATCTCTCTCGTCTCATTATTCATTCCTTATTCCTCTCACTCTGTACGCTCCTTCTGAGCAGAAAGGAAAATGAACAGTGTCATTTACTATTCAAGGTTCTCAATAAAAACTGATTAAACTAACAGTGTTTCGTATTAATATTAACTTTATTTAACGCCACACAAGGTGGTGACATCACACTAACAGACTAAGTATCTATCATCTTCTTGTCAAACGTATTCATAGCACAAAACTCTAATTTCCTCTCTTACCATCCGACACGGAATGAGACATACCACGATAAAAGTTCAAAGAATGAGAAGGACAAATATATGCAAATGAAATTGGAGTTTCTCTCGTCATCGCTGCCTTGTCCTTATTCCCGCTTTGGGTTTACGTAGTTCCTAGAAAAAAGTATATAGGAATAGGAATTCATCTTTGATTCTTCTTTTGACTGTTATTTGGTAAGGATTCACACTATTTGTCGATCTTAACATTGCATCATTCAATAGATGTAGAACTAGACATACATATTATGTTTCGCCGTTCCCCTTATTATGGCAAATTATTTCCCCTTAAATGTTATATTGTAGCAATTCTGCATCGACATTTCTGCGTATGGAAAATATTGAACCTGGTCAACGTTTGGTTTCACATAAAAGTACTTGTAATTTAAATTTTCTGCGCATTTGTTTTTATGAACATGTCAACACAATTGGAAAATTGATTAACAATCTACCTTTCTGGATCTTTTCTGACTGCTTTTCATAATTTCACTACACACAAACAACTTATGTTGATATATTTCCGTTTCTGTCTTCATAATCCTCGTTAAGTCCTACCGCCATCATTATAATGCACAGAAGTGTGCAAGATGATAACTTGATAATTTTTCTTCAAGTGTCTCATGTTCATGTTCGTAGATTTGTGCGCAAACCCGTTTCTTGATTGTAGTTGTTAACATATAATGCCAGAAAAAGAAATAATGTCGACATATTTGGAAAATTACAAAATATTACTCCAGCAAGGCTTATTATAATAAGTCACAATTGTAACGCTAATGGTTTATGGAGTATTCTAAGCCCTCGGAGTAAGAATTTCTTTGTAATTACACACTTCCATTTTGACCCTATTTTTACAATCTAGTCTTCTTGGTCCTTGCATTATGCCTTAGAACTTCATTAACCGTTAGAACTCGAATACCACATCCCTCACAGACCAAGCCACTTAGACACCCCGTTAATCCTCATAGAACTTTCAGACAGTCAGGTAAAAATATTTAATTTAACAAAATTGGATTCAGGGTGAATGTAATATATATACATACATTTGTTTAACCGTTTACAATGTTTGTTTGCTTGCCATATAGATGTTAATTGACAAATATTTTCCACAAATGTATAATCTTACGCCCACTTAACCAACTGACCAATTTTAATAACTGTTTTATTGCACAACTATATTTACACCTGCCTCGTTGTGGGTGTAGCTGTATAGCATCCTGCCCATTCTGTGCATATATGTTTAAACCTCCGTCGCCTCAATGTGTGTATGTAATCCACTCTTCACATTATTCGTATCACACTCCTCTTCTACTTACAATACACCCATTTCCTTTCGTTTTAGACACTCAGTCCTTTGCATCCAGAAATCCTTTTCTTGACATTTTGTATTGTTTGCCTTGGAACAGAAGAACATCACCGGAAAATCATGTCATTGTCCCACTCCATTCCACAGAGTTCTTCATTTCCGCCTCCGTCCACGGCCCTTTTCTGCTTGGTCTTTTGTCACATCTACTCCCAAACTTTTCAGTTCATTTTCTTCAAAAGCCTAAAGCTTACGCAATAATAAACGATAGTTTTCTCTTCACTGGGAACAAAACGAAAGAAGTTGGTGTAACTATGCATCTCACGCACAGTTCTAAGGAAGGTGGGCAGTGATATCTCGTTTCTTGTTCGAAATCGCAACCGTCGCAACGTATTAACTACTTATCTCTAGCTCTAGTCGTGAAAACTGTTTCGAGTATTAGTCCGTTTTATTATAGCTCGAATTTCTGCAACAGAGCTGCTTCTTAGCCGTAAAGCCGTCATTTGCCGACGCCCTTACATTGTCCTGGAAAAAAGTGTTGGTGACATAATAATTGGCATATAAACACAAGCATTTTTCCAGACCGTAAAAAATATTTTCGGCTGGATGATACCACCCAACAGTTTATTTCTGTAATGGAGTCTCTTCTGGTATACTCGTGCCACCAATTTGTGCAGCACATTTCCATTCTGTTGTTCTTTTCTGTAGTAAGTACTTAAAATAGCTATGCGAATCGTAAAATGACTTTTCATGTGTCATATTTATCGCCCGTTATTCTCTGCGTTTGCCCGTTAGAGTTGCTGCAGAGAAAGTGGAACTATCATCGTGTCATATTTACTTTACTTTCTGAACCAATTCCCAAGCTAGTCATCTGATTTCAAAAATAGGTCAATGCAATGACGCCGTGTTGGTCGTAATGGCGGAAAAGAGAGGGGAAGCGAAATGTACATTAAAATAATATTTTTATGTGGATTATTTTGATGTGATGGCTTTAGAGACCATGTCGAGAATCCTCGTGTGAAGGACATAAAACATTATGTCGCAAGTCATTTTCGCTGCCATTCTAAAAATATTACACTCATAAAACTGATGTCAGCTTTGCAACAATGCTTGCAAATATTTGCATAATACAAAATATGCTACTAGTTTATGTTGGATTTGATGACAATACAAGAAAGCACCACTACAATAGTTGTTTTATGACTACATAATCATATGTCAAATTCATTTTCAACGTACAGATAACCTTGCTGTTTCATGTTTCGAATTCTTGTGCATTCTTGAACGTAACACCTAAGTTAGTCTTTGATTCTTATTGATGTAACAGCTATGTTTGTTTTATGCTGCAGTTTATTAACTACCGGAAGCATGAAATGCTTATAAGGTAGTTATTGCGATTGATATGTTTGTCTGTCTGTGTGTCTGAGTGTCTGTAAACACTATAACTTTCTTCCACGTTGACCGATTTGGTTCAAACTTGGCATAGAGGTACCTCAGGTCATTTGAAAATTTGGTATTGATTTTGAGGCTCCAGGCCCCACCCCCAGGGGAATGGTGGGGGTAAGGTCCCCCATGCTTCCATATGGGCAAAAAAAATTTTATTCGCTCATCTGATAGAGAATTTTATGCTGATCATTTTTTGTCACCTCACCATGGGTCCATTTGACCAACTGCCGGAGTGGTGGCTCCATAACCCTCACGGGTCACAGGGTCACGAAAGGGTCAAAATATATTGTTTCGGAAATTCATCAAAAAATTCAAGAGTAATGTTTGAGAATGTTCACGTGGTGTCAAATATCTCAACTTCACACACAACACGTTTCCGGTAGTTTTTTAATTCGGGTTTACACCCGTCCTAGTTGTTTAAGGAAATATTACCATAAAGGAATAGAACGGATCAAATAGTGGGATCAAACTGAAAAAAATCACAGAAGCTACGCTCATTACTCTATATTCAAGTAATTTTTAATTCAATTTTTGGTGCGATGATTATTGACTATACTATAAATATAAACTAATATTTTGGTTGAAATCATTAAGGTTAATATATACAAGAAATGTGATATTTTTCAAGAAATTCTTTGTTGATAAAGCGGGTAAGTTAAAGCTATGCTTCATATGCATATTCCAGCAGTAGTGATGAAACCTATAGGTCGTCACGAGTGACAAAAATCATAAATTAATATTTTATGTTGCAAGATTTAATGTTGAATGCGATACAGACAAAATTATCTGATGTCAAATATCGTGCATTTCATAAACGCTAAACACCTTAATTTGACTAGGTGGAGATAATGTTACGGGTTAAGAGCTAAAATGACTGACTCGATGTGTGCTCGTTGGTTCACCGTCCACCTGTGTCATCTTGAAATTATAATTAAAAGTACACGACTCACACAATACCACAAATACCATAACCACACTGCTTATCATTATTTTCTCCCTCAATTTCAATAGGCTTATGCTACCAACTTGGTAATACCAAGTGCTTCGATCCGTTATCATATCATCACATCCAAAATGCGTTGTGGTGAGGTAGTTAGTAAATGTCGATAACGGGAAATCTTTTCTAATGTTGAATTTTTGCATTTGGCGAATCAGTCAACATCAACAATGTAAACAGATAGGTACTCTATCATGATTTTATCAGTGTTGATAAGTGTGGTTGTGCTATATGATAGGTTGTACGTGGACAAGTAAAGCACGTGAGATTCATAATAAACCTTCTCTGGTTTGATTCTTACTAAAGTACAACGGACTCATTCATCGTTGCAGGCTGATAAAAGAATCAAACTATCTAGTAATTTCTACTGCCTACACATTGAAAAAATACGGAAAAACGTTAATTTTGGAATTGTGTTGTGCGATAATGATAAGTTATAGCGAGTATACACAGAAGGTATAATAAGCATTTATTGTCCGAAAATTCAACATGAGCCACAATTTGGAATACCTGTTGACACGGCCTGGCGCTATGAAAATAGCAACAATTGTAAATACAAAATTAACTAGCAAAATCAATAAATAAAACTCAATAAAATTAAATATAAAATGCACCGTGTTGAAGAAGTAGTTGCTGATCTTTTGAGATGCATTTCCTTAAATGGTGTGATCGTGATCTGCTTAGAAATATTTTACTTGTTTTCAGGTAATTGGATTAGTCGCATCAATTTTATGTAGCCATTCATACGGCGAATCTCCCTATACTGATTTTTACGAAGAGAAAATCCGGCCCTCTAACAGTACGTGGCCGGTACCAGGGACAGAAACTGAACTGGCGAATACAACTGCCACGTTTATAATGTTGGGAATTTCATTCGTCTCACTGGTCGCCCACTCATTGTTCTACATAATTTTGGAGAGCCGTCTGAACAAGTTTATTGTACAAGCAGATAAAAAGAAAAAGACAAAAACTTTTTAGCCAAAGTCAAATATAATATTTACACTGATGCTCTATTTGCTTCTAGGATGTCGCATTCCATTTATGTGGAGCACTCTCCCTGTTTGCAGGCGGCGCATCTCTCGTATATTCGGCAATACATATTGAAAGAAATGGTTGCGACACTTTCTACAAGATTTCAGCTGGACCCACTCCAAAGCACCATGAAAATTTTCTTCCATTACCGTCATTTCTGACCTCATCGCTCCATGATATCTTCTACTCCTCATCTGTATCCATAAATGCTGCCGCCAACACATCGCCTGGAGACGCTACACTAATGTGCCATTACTTCGGTGAAAAGATTGTTGGGGGAGTAAGTTCACAATTTTTAAAAGCACAAACAAATCACAAGGCAGTTTATAGTTTATTAATTTGCTTTCTGTATGGTTCTTTTAGTCGTTCAATTTAGTGAATGGAGTGCTTTATGGATTTTTGGCTGTGGTGATACACAGCACTAATTTGGAAGAGCTGTAGTACAAAATGCCAACAAGAATAATGGACTGTGAATGCAATGGAACAAGTTAGTATTCTATTGAGAGGGGGATTATATGTCTGTTTTGGATTTCTGTGCCATTGGGCGTGATAGGTCAGAGAAAATGTATGTGCACAACACGATGACCTCTGTGTTTCATGATCTCAATTAAGTTTTATTTTGTAGAACTGTGTTCAATCAAGCGACATATCTAGTTTTTTAACCTTAACCAGTTGTTTTTGTCATTATAGAAGGAATCATTAAAGTAGTAAAATAATGATTTATTATTACGATTTTTAGCACAACTTGTTTGTTCTGGATTTCGCTAACCATATAAGCAACTACACCACCCCTAACAATACATTTCCTACCAT
The DNA here is from genome assembly GCA_004115045.4 of Sinella curviseta. Taxonomy (NCBI): domain Eukaryota; kingdom Metazoa; phylum Arthropoda; class Collembola; order Entomobryomorpha; family Entomobryidae; genus Sinella; species Sinella curviseta. Next base: position 13,843,970 of record CM023202.3, on the reverse strand, counting down.
GACATAACATGCATTACGGTTAAAGATCTATTGGACTTAGATAGGGGAACAAAAGCAACCGATATTACAGAGCATTGAAATACTTCATTCATCAGTAATAATGATAAATGTTGGAAATTCATTTTTCAACGCAACGTTCGAATATATACTAGTTTATCTTTACGACGATCTTACCCTTTTTCAAACTCCATTTAACCTATACAGAAACTGCAAGCTGTCCAATGGGCACTATATTTGCTGCTTATATGTATTACCAACGACTGTTTTTCGTTATGACAAGGATTGAAATTGAAGTGAGTGTGTGCTTCTCTTCAGCACATAATTCTCATTCTCATAAAACGTCGGAGAAGACAGTGGACATGGTCGTAATCATGAAAACCTTAGCAATAATCATCGTGAGTGAAGGTGGGTAATAGTGGACTAAGCCGTAAAAATACTGGAGTTTCTCATGCGGCTTGGTAATAAAAGTGAGGGTCCTTCATCGGCGCTTCTCATATATGCTATAGGCTGTGTAGTTCGTCACGCATAGAACATGGTTTTGCACACACAAAATTCCCAGGTTTAAAGTTTCATTGTAGTTTATGTCGAAGGGTACACGCACTGGCCAGCAATTGATAATCGTAGTAAATGCTGAGTACCAAGGAAGAGCGGCTCAAATACATAAAACAATTCTGTGGGTCACATAAAATGGTTTTCTTCCCCTTTAATTCAAACTCTTGTCCACTACCACCAATATTGTCCATAGAAATAAAAAACCACTCATAAGTGGTTTCCAGTCATGTGGATAATATTAACAATGAATTCGCCCGTAACTATTGAGCTATCCTACACGTTTAAGGTGAAGTTAGAAATTAAAATTTTCCTGAAACAGTAGAATAGATGACGGCTTAAAAAGAATTAGTGATAAAAACGATCACATAAGAAATATAGACTGGGACTAGTTCAAACTCCGAACTTGTCTTTTTCCAAGGTACGTACAGTTTACACAAACCCAAATATTTCCGGCCATCTGCAATAAACCGTATGCCTTCAAAACATGTTGTTTTCTCGCTGAAATTGTGAAGAAGAATAAATGAATTAAAATCAATGGTACGCTAAATTATGATGTGAGTTTTTAAATATGAAGTAACAAGCGGCAATAAAAACTAATGGCTGAAGCCTGAGTCTTTAATAAAGATTCTTTATAAATAGGTACACGGGCTATTGCCCTGGGATGATTCTTTTGGAGATTTCTTCCGCAATATGTATATTTCTCTGATGTAAAAATTTACAATGCATTTTTTTTCTTTTTGTTTGTTGAGTGTGTCCGTGCGATAAGCACCACCATCAAAGGTTTAAGAATTGCTGCTCCCTCATATTTCTCTGATGTTGCAAGCACTTTCTCTCGCTTTTGGACCCTTGCATATGGCCTTGCCAGGCTACATGGTGGAGTTGTAGCCACACATGTAAAATATAGAGGTAATGCTAACAAGTATTCAGGCATGACTTTTATCTGAAAAATAAAGGAAAGGGTAACAAAACATAGCCCCAACGCTCCACTGCGTCATTGTTACCATTTTTAGTCATAGAGCATTCCACAACCCAAATCGGAGAATTCACAGGCTACAGTTTTTTAAACAAAAACTAAAAGTGTATATGTCTGAATGTATTATCGAAAGTACTTGATAGTAGCATATAGATGCATCGAACTTTTGGGTCACGAAGTGTTATAAAGTACATTGCTGCTGCTTTTTCGTTTGGACAGTATCCACGCGACTGAGTTTTATTTATAAACTAAGCAGAATTTAAGCGAGAATGTGCAATGTCGAGGCTACTTTTTTCCTTAGAAGTGCTATGGAAAGTTGAAAATATTTTTTAAAAAATTATACATTACCCAGAAACACCAGACATTTTTATTTTACCATTTGCTACAATGTAATGAATTAATTATTAGCCAGTTTCTAGGATGCATTTTCCATAGCAAGTTATTATCTGAACACCACTATGTGTAATTATCATACTCTTTGCAGGCTATTAAGGTTATTTAAGTAGCTAACCCACATGTAACTAGCAAAATATTCTGATAAAATTTTTAAGATATTACAGTAAAATGTGGTAAATGCTTTTTACTGAGAAGGAGTGTTTGGTATGCCGCGTCTTCGCCTTGGGTTAGTAAACAAGTCTAATTTATGTGGATCACATGGAATATTTTCATTTCAGTTTTTATCAGCGGTGTATTTTCATAAAATGTGTCATTCACAAAGCACATCTCATCTATCAAAGAATGTGTTCATGACTCCTTCTCTGTTGTGTAAACAAGGCAACATCACTCTCGCCAATGCCTATTAAAAGTTGTCTATGTGAACATATAATAATTTTACTGCGTTCCTGAAGTGAACCTTTTATTTTTTCATTCACAAGGTTTTAAATTTTCATAATTCATCTATTTTTCCTCTAAGCTCATGTTTGTACATATGTAGAGTAATTCCAAGTTTACATTGCCCTTTACAAAAAGTTACCTTACTGGGAAGGCTAACATTATAAACCGAAATGTATTATAACCCTTTTGCCATTGTTCCTTTTCTCGGGTCTGGGATTAATTAAAAACGCAAATTTACAGAAAAATCATAGCATGCCAGTGTCGTTATTTTATTTTAGGACATAGTTTACAACAGGTCTACTAAATGTGTCTAACTGGCATGAAAACGCCACCAGTTAAGAAGGTTAAGTTAAAAATACAAATTACCACACAGTGCACGGTAATTCAAAAGCCACACATAGATTACATCTACAACACATCATTATCATCTGCCAACCTTTACTGTCTCTAAGTTAGAATGGAGTACAAAGCCTGCAGTAGTATACAATTCAACGCTACAATTCAAATTGGACTAGTGATAATCCCAGTCGTAACTAATCCAATTAAACTTTAAACACATACTACTCCCCTACACGCGATTCCAAAACAGAAAAACATGAGGTAGCATGACAAAGTACAATATTGTCGTTAATTGAATTGAATGACAAGCTGTAATAATAAAATGTAAATCAAGAATTATTTCTTAATTAACAGAAAATCGTCAAGTAGTAACGGTATTATAGTTGTTATTTGTCGTATTTGCCTGTATTTCGTAATGGCAAAGTTTAAACTAGCCGCGTTCCGCGTATAATCTCTGCCTGTTGATAAATGGCAATTTCTTAACTTCGAAAAATTGCTACTTCTCCACAATAACTGAACCAAATTTTATGATCAATATATCAAATTGAAGCTAATTAATTACCTCATGACAACATGTGCTTAAAATTGTCATAATATTTACATAATTCGGTGGTATTTAAACATAATTTAATACAATCAACGCCGATATTTTGCACATACTCAAAAATTTTAACTAGTATGAGCACCTGAGTCCATGCAGTAGTTCATCAGCTTCAATTTGAAATATTGATCCCAAAATTTTGTTGAGTAACTGTGGAGGAGTAGCAATTTTTCAAAGGTCAGAGATTGCCGTTTATCAGCACGCAGAACACAACTCGACTAGAACAAGATATCAAGCTCCTATCCGCTGCGAAGTACTCCGCAATGTATTCAAGTGATGGCCAATCTAGTTTTACTGTTTCAATAATGCTGTTAATTTTTTTCTTCATTAGCAGAAACAGTTGTTATTTTTTGTCTCGGTAATCTTAAGACCTACAAGGAATTTAACTGTTTGAGATATGGGAAAATTATTTTTTTGAGCATAAGCATGGATGTAGGTGATGGTAGCCTAATATTTGTCAAGATTGTAGAATAAAAATATTCAATACCGCCTATTGGAAAGGCTTTACCGATATTCTTTTTACAGAAAGAATATACATATTATTTACCACACGCATAAACTCAATAACAGCAGGATTACTAAATTACTGTCAACTGCTTTTATGATTAGGTATATATTAAATTACGTACAATGGTTGGTGCTGCGCTGTGATGACCAAAATTATTATTTTGTATTCAGCTTATATATAGCTCGCATAAACTACAACTACATACATATTTCATATATGCGTATTTACATGCGCATTCTTCTGCAGTATGGATGAAAATAAGCGGTTTTCCAATTGTCTTCAATATTGCATTGATGCGGTGATCGTGTTGTTACAATATCCTATCTCCTTTTGCACTACATGCAAATTGCAAGAAAATACCGTTCAGCTTCCCTTAAATGATTCCAGCACTTTCTGCAGCTCGTTGTTTCAAGTATTTTCTCAAATACTGCAACCACTAGAAACGATTTGAGGGACCTTTCTTGTGATTCTACAATCTCAATGCCCAGCTCACTTTACTCACTCACTCTTCGTCAGGTTTAACATGGCATATGTAGAGAAACTGAAAAGCACGGAGAAAGTGAAATGGATGTGCTGATCAAAAGCAATGACTCTACTTGCCAATTCAGTGTGATGTGATGTGAAAAATAAGGGAAATCGAATGCTAGTAATGGAAGCACAAGTGGTTTGTTTGATGTATCCAGTATTCGGCAGCGTACGACCCAAGGAGAGAATGAAAACTTTCACTGGGGAGAAATGGGATGTGATGGGATGTAGTGAAAAATGCTTCGTTATGATCTAACTGCTATGCACTCAAAACAAGTCCCGAAAGAAGTATAAAATTAGTATTATGTATAAGAAAAATATTTGCACATGTCAAAATTGTGGATACATTTTGCAACCAAAATCGTATACTCTTGATTAGCGATACGTAGTAATATAGCTAGCTTATTTTTTGCATATCCCTAAGTAACGTACAAGCTTGTACCCAGAAATCATAATCATTGCGTGAGTGTGTAAAACCAAGAAAATACTATGTCGATGATAGGAAATCATTGATGGTAGGATACTTTACGTACGGATTTTCTACATTTCGTTCATACAATCTTGAAAATTTGTAAAGCATGTTTCCGTTTATTACTTCCTGCGTTGATATCTATGCTGGAACATCAAAATAGCAACTATCTAGGGTACGTTATGTTGTGAATACTTTTGATCTGCCTACTGTAGTTACTAATTAAGTACACCTAATATTACCCTGGCACTGGACCATCTAAAATTATTACGATAGATGTATCTATCACATATCCTCACCATTTCTTTATCCCTTGTCATCCTCATTCTGGAACAATTCTTTGCATTATATTGTACATTGCATTGACTGAAAGAACCGGAAAATCGTATTCCATTATCCCATAGAGTTATCTCATTTCTTCTGCCGTCCACTTACTGTTTTTGTGCCTAGTTCCATTGTCCCAACGTCTTTTTATCTTTGAAGCTCAACATTAGATTGGAAAAGTATATTTATAATACCTTTTACAAAAGACACCTAACTACACAGATGGGTTTCTCATACGTACAATATTTACAAGCTGAACATGACTCTTACTTCTTCTTCCTCGTTCCCATCAATTACAATTTTCAAAAAATGCTGAAAATTCATTGAAAAATGTTCTTAATACCTTATACCTTAATGTCTCCCCCAATATTCACGCCAAATCTTCATGATAAAACTCACATAAAGCATAATGTAGCACAACAGTCTTCGCCCCGTAAATAAATCAACTTTCCCAATTATTTATGCCATTAATTTCTTGACCTACCGCAGTTCGTACCACATCAACATTTACAAGCACATTATAACTACTGTCCAGTTGGTGGGGACATCTGAAAATATGACAGCTCTGTGTTAAGTTAATTCAATCTTAAGTACTGATATAATAGTGACAATAAGCTCCTGGCAATTCATAAGTCATTTTAAGAGATCGTTTCATATCCCTAGTTCCATACTGCAGCAAATTATTTTCTCACTCATGCGTGCACAGACAATCACCAATTTATCACAGTGTGTGTATTAAGATAGCCAGGTTGAATGCGCGAAATTCCTTTCTCGTCACATCATTTTCAGGTTATTCCTATTGGCAAGTATTTTTTGTGCATCGTAGAAAAAGTAATATGCTCGTAAATTTATTTAATTTGCTCGGAAAATCAAATATCTGAATTTTCAGGGGAAATTGTGGAATTTGCTCGGAAAATGTCTTTGACAAAAACTAGATAAATAAAATCAATGGGAAACATGAAAATGGTATTTATAAGGTGAATGTAACATAAATGGTTTTCGATTGTGTTTGGTATTCTGGTTGACGGGCTAATTCGTTAAATGATGTCGTGGTCCTATTAACATATGTATATGCAATATCAACTTGTTATTTTGCACAACAGTTACATATTTTAAAACGTTTTCGTTGTTATAATGTTTTTGTATTTTAGGTATAGTTATATGGATACATTTAAATATATTTCGTTTACATAACAAAGAAGTTTAATGTATAAGGAAATAACGTTGCGCTGATAATTCGTATTGCTTGATAAGACCGGGTAATAATTTAGACGCATTTCAATTACAACAGTAGGGCGATCTACATTCGCCAAGCACAGTTCTTTAACGGTATTTCATATTTTCTGACTAATACCATGTATGTCCGTTCTATGAATGTTATGAGCTAAGTTATTGGTAAACGAGATGTTTGTGCGTCATTAATAGGTTTAACTTTGATTTGGACTTAACACTGTGCCCCAAATGCACTGTAATATACTAATGAGGAGGTGTAATTAAAGTTCTCAGTTTTATGTTTCCTCCCATTGTTGTATAGGTCACTCGCAGAAAAACTTACTTGTTCCCATTGTTGAACGCGCTTACGTTTCCCTGAACCTACCATTGTAAATATCTGCTCACACACAACCAAAAATTTAGTGTCTGGACGGAATTGTTGCACAGTGAATAAAAATCGTTCCTGTAATAGTCATTATGGATGCAAGAGAAGGACACTAACTAATTTGCATTCGATTCAAATTATGACTAAACGAAACAAACTAGCTTCATTCATGCATTCATGCAGCTAAACATTTAGAATTGCCATTTTTATATTCCATTTAGAATTGCCATTGATAAAGTTTTCAAGTTTTCCATTCATTTTATTTATCAAGTTTTTGTCAAAGACATTTTCCGAGCAAATTCCACAATTTTCCCTGAAAATTCAGATATTTGATTTTCCGAGCAAATTAAATGAATTTACGAGCATATTGCTTTTTCTACGATGCAGAAAAAAATATTTCCATTCCTATTTGTTTGAGAATCAGATAACAGATATATAACATTATGTACATATAGTGATTTCGTCAAAAAACATGACAGGATCGTAAACTTAATACCAATTGTAATGGAAGTGTTTTTTGCAACTGCATTTGAGTTCGCAGTATTTAATTTCGGCTTTTGGCTTTTATTTTTCGAAATAGAGCATCCATAATCTGATTTTGAGAACCTGGGCTTGGGGCTCCTGAAATATTAGGACCTCAAACGAACATAAGTTTCGACAGTACAAACACAATCTCAGTAGATGGATGGAACTTTATCGAAATGGGTTGTCCTGCCCGGAACAAACAATGCTTAATTTTATAATATGCTCTTACATCAAAATGAAATTTTGAATCAGCGCTAGAAGGAGATGATCAAATATTTTTTTACCCAACTTCAAAGTTTTTCCAATATTCATTTCATAAATGTTTGATATGCTTACATACATACTCGACAAAGTTAAACCATTACTCAAAGGAAAATAGCTGTGTATCCGATCCCCTTCTGTGTTTGAAAGCAATGAAATTACCGTTTCTGCCTTTCTTTATTTAAAAATGAGAAATGGGTTAAAGTAGTTCATCATCCGTATTTTGAATCCAGTGAATTCTCTACTGAGGTCTTTCAACCATAATAAGTTATCCATATTTTACTTTGTTTTCAAATCTAGCTGAACGTTCAGTGCCAGTTAGATACTTTTCCTCGCAGTCGTTCAATTTTAGTGTTTTAATTGCATTTATATATGAGTCATGGACTATGACCTTGGTTGATCCGGACGTCATCATTTTAAGAAATCCCAGAAGAAAGCACGTTGTTTTCAATTACAAATTCATAACGTGATTTTTCTGGGAAGGTGGCTCTGTCATTAATGTACTTTTTTTTCAATCTGTCAGAATTATATTAATGACTACTTCTGTTCAACTACAAAATTCCTTACCCGCAAAACACCGGGAAGGTACATAGGTATTTGCATTAATGGCGTCTGAATCGATATTAATTAGTAGCTTTCTCTCTCTTCAATTTCTGAGTGGAAGCTATATGAATAAAATCCCTTAGCTACCATTTTCGATGAAAACTTTATTAGACGACAGAATTTTATTCACGGAAATTGGATTTGAATTGGAAGTGAAACCGTAAAAAGGTATATTGGTTTTTATTAAGGAGGCAGCCATTTTATTTCTCCTTGGAGAAAAGCAGCCAATTTCTCACTGACTGCCACAAGCCAACAGAATAGAAGTATGACAGGAAAAAGAGTGAAAATTAACTTACCTTTCACTTTATTTCCAAATCCAGTGGTATATACGCATGAACTCTACTTATATTTTACAGATGCAAGCGAATAATAAAAATAATAATAAAATTTTCACCACTTACCCCCATTCTGTCCGGAAGCGCATGAATTGCTATATTATACCTTTCCAGTCGTCGAATATTTAATGTCTACATTGGTATCTAGTAAGCTACGCATAATTATATTGAATTCCATGTCACGATAAAAGAATGAGATATTTGTTACTGCTTTCTCTTGAAATGTGTTTTGTAGGCATTCGACTCCAGACAAAGCCGTGGAATGAAAAAGAAGAGACATTTTCCCGTTTAATCCGAAGAAACAGAGATATAGAAACTCCAAACGAATTCTTTTACAATATCATCCTTTTCCAACTAACCCACTTTGCATTTTTACTGGAGGGATACAACTGACTTTTTACTGTTCTCTGGGGTATGCTTTTTGCCAAAGTATTTTACTTTTTTGTTCTACGGAATAATGTATATGCATAGATTATTGGGTTCGTTGGCCTACAGCAATGTCACACACTTGGAACGAAAATACAAAGCTCACTTCACTATCTCTCTTGTCATTCTAATTTATAATAGGTAATCTACTTTCACTGAAGTAGTCCAGCATTATCGAAATTAAGTTTTCTCATCTCTTTCCTCGAACGACTGAATTTTAGTTTTGATCTCGTTTAAAATTCATACATGTATATTTTTCATATCTTCCAAGCAAGAATTTTGTTTCTCTTTTCTATGAAGTCGTCATATCGTTCATACTGTGGTGCCAAGAAAAAACTGTTTTGCTTTAAAAAAAACTATTTCATGGTCATAATTTCATGATTTTACTACATTTACAGTTTCCGCATCGTATTCCAAACTTGACGATAAAATAATTTTGAATAGGGAGTGGGATAAATTCCACCGCTGTTGGTTAATAGTTGTGACGTAAAATATTTCTTACCAATGATATGGCTTTAAAATTAGTTTAGAATTGGAAAGATGCCGGAAAACAAGTAAAATTATTTCAAGGACACTGGCGATAAAACCAGCTGAAAATACACTTAAACTTGCTTCTGTGGAGCAGCTTCTTTCGTGCTACTTTGTTTCCTTCTTCAGTTTAATTGAAATCCTCATGAAACTGCGATGCAACTTTCTCTTGAATAATCATGATGAGTGAGTACTACATTCAAGTGGAATGCAGCAGTAACCTCAAGCACCCCTTCAAACCGTTTCCTGTTGCACGGCATCCAAAGCAAGTTTTTGTCTCTCCGAATTCCTACAGAAATTCAATTAAAACTTGAGCAGAATAATGTGCATGTACCACGACATGCCTGTTAAGTCTTTTGGTTGGAAATTATATTTTAGGTTTGTCGGGAGGAAATAATGAAAAGCCTGGAGTGGAATACAAAATGCAGCAATTATTTCTTGCCGACCTTCTGCGTCTATCGCAGTTTCACATCTGCCTGCACTCTGTAGTTCTACTATACTCGCCTCAATACTACTGCATCATAACCCAATTTTGCAAAATTATTAAGCAAACCCATCCGTAACGTATTATCATCTTTAACTTCAACACGTTCATCATGCTTATTGTTTGCAATTAGCGATTATGCATTTCCGTAGGTTTTTATTTCCTTTGCGTTTAGCTTAACTCTACAAGTCAAGTTGACTGTAATAAGCGGTAACTTATGATGCAAACCAAATACAAACTGAGCGAGCAGTATAATTAAAGCAGATAGGAAACATCTGCAAGCAAAAGGCAGCAAAGCAGTGGCAGCATAATTGCTGATACGAATTTCTAATCTTCATCACATTCTGCATACTAACAAGGAAGCATATAAAACCGCATCACCAAAGCATATCTACTGCAATTTCTTACCCTAGATGATTAACATTCAGCCGTGCGGAAATCATGAAGCTAAACCAGTAGCATAAAGCTAACTATACTACTTATCAGAAGTAGAACATGATTCAATCCCTCTGTCACTGCCACGGTTAATAAATAAAAGGACACGGACACAAAGGCGTATTTTCAATTTTGAAACCACCGTTATTAACTAACTTTCCGCAGTGTAATTTTACATCTCTACTGCTGCACGGATGACACATTATAAACTTTGATGACTATTTATAACTTTCTGCTTCGTTAGTATTCTCAACAATTTCACAAGGCGTAAAAACAAAAATGCAAACGTGAACATAAGAAGTATGTACCTGTTATGTTATAAACAACGTTTTCTAACACACGAAACAATTTACACAACACTTGTCACAATTTTGAATTTCAAATTATCAAAAGCCCAACTTTTCAGCAATCTGTACTTATTTTTCCAACAGCAGTATAAAGCCAGGCAAATGAGTGAAAATTAGATGTACAATGATTACTTCCAAGAAGAAGTACATCCCCTAGGTAGCTTCTTCCAGCTCTTTTAAATCGAACTAGCAACCTTGCTGACGTTTTAACAAGAACAAGGACAGGAAACACGAATAAAGTTATAGATACATGAAGGCAGACATATAAATTGTCTATATGTATGCATAACATACTTATATTCAGCTCTAAATTACACACTTCTCGTTTGGGCTTTATTTGAAGTTGCCTTTTGAAAAATGTTAATTTGTAAATACACATAGAAATTAGATTAGAACCTATTATTGACAAAATTAATGAACCATTTTAACAACAAGACTTGAATGAATTGTGACAATCGAATTTCAATTACAGAGACTCTGGCGCTTAAGATGGACCAAGGTGGCGAACGTTTTTTCCAGAGAAGTGGCTGAACAGAATTCGATGAAAGTATTTCCTAGTATTAATGGAACATATGTCTTTACTGATGCCAAGTTTGAAGACAGTGACTTCAAAATTGCCCTCGAAATTCCCTTTGGAAATGAAGGGAAGTGTGAAATATTTTTCCTGATGTCATGTAAAGATCACGGTCGGCGCTGATAAATTGCTTGTTTTAAGAATTAAAATCCGCGAAAGTTCATGAAACTTATGCCAGTCGATTCACCTGGGATCATAAATCCCATAATGTCTTAAATATGCTGTTAACATCCATCTCCAGTGAAAATAGATGAATTTTCTTGAAACTTTGCGATGACGATATGTCGTGACCTTTGACCCATCCGGAGGGCTAAATTAATTAGTAAAACACATGACCATTGACTTCAGAGGCATCCTTTAGGCATATCCCCAACTAAATATTGAAGTTTGGTTGTACTTTCATAAAAGTTAGGACCACACGACCCGAGATAACACGAATGACCATAATTTGTGGTTCAAAACTTTCGCCGTGCAGAAATGACGTTAGGTACGATGTTGATTTCCTGTGGGATAAACGAGACATTGAGCCTTGGTTTGCCTTGGGTTACCTTAGCAACCGATCTACAAGTGTTCCATGTCTTTGAAACATCGAAAACTTAAACTTATTTTTTACTTGATTTACGACACCTTGCTGCCAAAATGTCTCGGAAAAGTATCTAACGGGTACATTCA
>CM023202.3:13587858-13831958 GCA_004115045.4 Sinella curviseta | reverse complement strand
TTCTTTGGTGTTCTTTGAAATTCTACGATGTTCCATTAGAAGTCATTGAGCCGTTTTGAACTTGAAAAACTTGTAAAATACTATTATAAGATAAGCTAGCACCTTTGACTAGCTGCCCACTCTTCTTTTGCTGTTCATTGCGACTGGCAGCCATTCTTGCTGACCACTTGCACATATTTATCTTGCTGTAAAAGTACATTGTTGACGAAACGGAGTCACAAAAGCATACAGTGATTTCCAGAAATAAAACTAATAATTTCTATTTTAAAATAAACCTTCCTCCTTTGGATTCATGCAGTCATTTTATCATTTTTACCATATTCTTTTAATTGATTGACTACGAGTTATAGCCGTTAGCTATATGGTCCTTCGTGCATTCTCCGCAAAATAATCATCTTTTTCAAAATACATACTTCAAAAAACCTCAAGCAATTCACACAAACATTTTTGATCCTTCTGAGCCAGGATACATTTGATCCTAGTGGTTGTTCCAGCAGTAAAATACATTAATCAGTGATTTTTGTGATCCAAAAGACAGTTCCAGTATCAAGTAAACTTTATTCACCAGTTTCGTGCTCGTGTTACCTTATTTATCATGGGTGAAGAAAGAGTCAGAACGGGGTGGTACAGTAATCTACAACGGTTACAAGTAAAGGTCAACAATCTTAAGGTTGATACGGTTACTCCAGCGGAAGTCAACACCCATCTCGAGAGTTTGGAAAGTGTGTGGAATAAAATCAACACCATACACGCCAAATTGTTGTCAGTGTTTGTTGATGACGCATCAATCAAAGTTCAAATGGACGCGTTGGAACCTATGGAAGACTGCTACACAGATATCAAGACAAAACTTTATCTTTTGAAATCGCCAAGTAAAAGTTCTTCTCGTCATCATTCCAACATAAAACTTCCAGAAATGGCTCTTCCAACTTTCGACGGCAAGTTTGAGGACTGGCAAACATTCCAGGATCTCTTCCTTTCCAGCGTCCACCGCAACACCACATTATCGGGATCACAAAAATTGCAATATTTGAAAACCTGCACCAAAGGAGAGGCAGCAAGTTTAATTAAATCTTTTGTTATAACAGACGCTAATTATACAGAAGCATGGCAGCTTCTCGAACAGCAATATGACAATCAAAGAGAGATTGTTCATTCACACGTTAGGAAATTACTATTCCAGCCATCCCTTAAAGCTGAGTCGACATCATCTCTACAAACTATGCTGACCATCACATTGGAAAGTATTAGAAGCTTGAAGGTCCTGGGCAGACCTGTCGACCAGTGGGATGACCTTATCACAGTTCTTCTAATTGACAAATTTGACGGCGATACAAAGGCTGAGTGGGCAAGGTCACTCAGAGGATCCTCCGTCCCTTCATTTCAAGATGTTCAAGATTTCATTCAGCAGCACATACGCACTCTTCATGCCAAGGGGTCAGTAGCCAAGCAGTCTCTACCTCGACAGCAATCAACTCAACAAGGAAAACGAATCAATATCAATCAAGTCTCATCCTCATCATCATTTTCCTGTCAGTATTGTAAGGGCACACATCCCTTGTATCTATGTACAACGCTGAAGGAAATGGACGAAAACAAACGTCATGCCGCAGTCAGAGCATTGGGCGTTTGTCTTAACTGTCTGTCTGGAGGTCACATGTCAAGAAACTGTAATTCTCAACGAACATGTAGAAAATGTAATAAGAGGCATAATACATTTCTGCATCTGGATTCCTACGAGAAAGCAGTTCACGCATCAGCCCAACAGCAGACACAAGAAGTAAAGAAGAATCAAGATTCATCGTCATCATCATCATCATCCTCAACTTTAAAAACACATACCTCATCATTTTCATCCCAATCATCTACCTTGCTGAAAACAGCGCTAGTGGACGTGATGGACAACAGGAACGTGAAGCGGACACTCCGGGTTTTCATTGACGAAGGAGGTGAAGGTGGGCTTATCAAGGAGGCCAAGATGCAAGAACTTGGTCTACGTAAAGAAAAGGCTAACGTCACCATTACTGGCGTTGGTGGTACAGCAGTGACAAAGTCAAAGTGGAAGACATTTGTCAGGCTGTACTCGCAAGTAAACAACAGTTCAATTGATGTGGAGCTGTTTGCAGTTCCAAAAGTCACCGGTGTCATCAACAAGTTGGAGGCTGGAGATCCCCGTAGCTGGAGCCACATTGCAGGACTACAGCTGGCTGATCCACAGTTTTACCAAGGTGGTGAAATCGATATTCTAATAGGAAGTAATATCGCACCATACATTCTACAACAAGGATTAAAGAAGCTCGACACCAACTCACCTGTAGCACAAGACACAATTTTCGGATGGGTTCTGTTCGGCAACGTAGGAGCAGCGCCTCTATCATCATTCAAGATTCACAACATGAAATGTGAAATCAGTCAAGCATTACGCAAATTCTGGGAAATTGAGGAAGTCCCTTCTCATCAGCCTCTCACACAAGAAGAGCAGGCCTGTGAAAGTCATTTTAGTCATAATCATTCTCGTGGGTCTGATGGTCGCTACACTGTTAGACTTCCATTCAACGCAAAGAAAGCTCTGCTGGGTGACAGTAGAGAACAAGCCTTACGACGCCTTCACTCATTGGAACGACGATTTACAAGAAATCCACAGTTCAAGGAGGCGTATATTCAATTCATGCAAGAATATGAATCATTGGGACATATGGAGAAAGTTTCCAGTGCAGTGAACACAGTCTCCACCACATATTACTTGCCTCATCATTTTGTACTGAAAGAAGACAGTACAACAACCAAGCAACGTACAGTTTTTGATGGGTCTGCCAAGACCACAACAGGAATTTCTTTAAATGAAGCCCTTATGGTTGGCGCCACAGTTCAGCCCGACCTTTTCACTCTCATCTTATGTTTTCGCTACAACCGCATTGGCCTCAAGGCTGACATTGCAAAGATGTACAGACAGTTTAGTGTGCATAGTAGTGACCGTGATTATCAGCGCATTTTGTGGAGAGAAGAAAGCAATCAGCCGGTCACTGACTATCGTCTCACCACTGTCACTTATGGAACTTCATGTGCTCCATTTCTTGCCACAAGAGCCCTTAACCAACTTGCAACTGACGAACAGGACAAATTTCCAGCAGCAGCCAAAGCATTACTTACCGCAACGTATGTCGATGATTTTCTTGGAGTGGCTGATTCCTCCACAACAGCAATCAACCTAGTTCGGGAAATGATCGGGATCACTTCTTCTGCTGGCATGGAGATACGCAAGTGGTGCTCAAATGACGCTGATGTGCTAGCAAGCATTCCAGAACATTTGAGGGAAAAGTGTAACATTGCAGAGTTTCAAGACACAAACGACAACAACAGCATCAAGGCTCTTGGGATTAAATGGGAACCTTCAACAGATGACTTTCTCTTCAGTGTAAATGTCAACACATCTCAAAAAATTACAAAGCGTTTCCTCCTCTCAGAAATCTCGAAGACATTTGACCCACTCGGGTGGCTTTCTCCAGTCATCATCAGTGCAAAACTTTTACTTCAGCGAGTGTGGTTAGAAGGATACGATTGGGACAGTGAACTTTCTGAGCAGATCAAGGAGGAGTGGAGAAAGTATGTAATGAACTTACTTTCACTTGAAAGTGTACGCATTCCTCGTTGTGTCATCAAAGACACTCCAGTTGTTATTGAAATTCATGGATTTTGTGATTCTTCTGAATTAAGTTATGCTTGTGCCATTTACTTGAAGTGTGTATACAGTGATTCAATCAGTATTCACCTGCTCACTTCCCGTTCCCGAGTGGCACCAGTAAAGCACGTTTCACTGCCCAAGCTAGAATTGTGTGGAGCAAAGCTTCTGGCAGAAACTATCGATGTTGTTCGAAGGTCCTTTCCTCATCAGCACGAGCTTCATTGCTGGTCTGATTCTACAATTGCTCTCAGATGGATGTCAGCCCACTCCAGAAAGTGGAAGACTTTTGTCGCTAATCGCGTCTCAGAAATTCAGTCACTAGTGCCACCAGAGCACTGGCATCATGTAAGAAGTGAGGATAACCCTGCTGACCTTCCATCTCGAGGCATTTCAACGGAGCAACTATTATCTTCAGATTTGTGGTGGCATGGGCCATCATGGCTCAAAGGACAGGTTTACCCCATCTCCCCACAAACCTGCAACGAAGAAGAAGTGAAGAAAGAAGAAAGAGCGAAGCAATTAGCATGCTTTCACTCTGCCTACAACACAACCTATATCACGTTGTTTGATGCATTCTCCTCATTCAACAAACTTTGTCGTTGTGCTGCGTACTTTATTCGTTTCATTAACTTTATCAAAAGTAAGAGACAATCAGTGCATAAAGGTGCTCTTACTGTCAGTGAAGTGAAAACTGCAAAATTTACACTTATCGCGTGGGTGCAACATGTGGCATTCTCAGAAGAACTTCACAAAATAAAAAAAGGATTCAAAAGTTCCTTCCTCAAGTAAGCTTCATCAACTTCTTCCATACGTGGACAACAATGGCGTTCTTCGTGTGGGTGGAAGACTCCAAAATGCTCAGCTTCCAGAAAAGTCATGACATCCCATAATTCTTCCCCATGATCATAAGCTTACGCAACTACTTATCACCAACGCTCACATCATCAACCTTCATAGTGGATTCACGTTGACGTATGCAATATTAAGACGTGAATATTGGATCATCAAAGGTCGTGACACAGTTCGTCACTCCCTCAGAAAGTGTATGACATGTCGCCGTGCCCGAGCCGCAACCACAGAGCAGCTGATGGGAAACCTTCCGGTTGGCAGAGTCACTGTCAATCGGCCCTTTCTACATGCTGGCGTCGACTTCGCTGGTCCATTCAACATGAAACTCAAGTCAAGACAACGTACTGTGGAGAAAGCATACTTCGCCATTTTTGTGTGCTTATCAACGAAAGCTGTACATTTGGAGGCTGTGACAAGTCTCAGTAGTGAATCATTTATCGCATGCTACGAGCGTTTTGTTTCACGCCGTGGTATTAGTGCTCACATGTATAGTGATTGTGGGACTAATTTTGTCGGTGCAGATAGACTGATGAAAGAATTTATACGAGACGAGCAGGATCGTTTCCAGCAACATTTCACTAGTAGGGGTACACAATGGCACTTCAACCCTCCATCTTCACCTCATCAAGGCGGTTTATGGGAGGCTGGAGTAAAATCGGTGAAATACCACTTTCACCGTGTGGTTGGGCAACAGACATTACATCTGGAGCAGTTTCAGACTCTACTTTGCAAGATTGAATCCTGCCTCAACAGCCGACCACTGTGTCCTCTATCATCAGATCCAAATGATTTGGATTCCATTACTCCAGGTCACTTTCTCATTGGAGAGCCATTATCCAACATTCCAGAGCCAGATGTATCTTTGACCAACATAAATCGACTTAAGCACTGGGAAATAGTGCGCCAAATGACGCAGCACTTCTGGAAGCGTTGGACCAACGAATATCTCACTTCGCTCCAGCAGAGGTTTAAGTGGACGCAGAAGAGAGATAACCTTGAAGTAGGAGACCTGGTAGTTATCGCAGATGACCTCGTTCCAGTAGCAAAGTGGAAACTTGGCCGCATCATTTCAACTCATCCTGGAGCTGATAATCTCGTCAGATCCGCCACCGTAAAGACATTGTTTGGGGAACTCAAGCGACCTGTGACGAAGCTGAGTCCTCTTATTGCGCAAAGTGAAATGTGACCATATTTATCAAATAAGATTTAAGAAATATAAAGTAATTTATTGTTTTTTGCATTGGGCGATGAAACTTAATTGTCAAGGGAGTTGGGCCATGTCCTTTCTCCTGGCGCCACTGGTCCACTGACTTCGTTAGTTTGCTTTTACGAGACCCTAACTGCTGGGATTCCGGCGGTTGGAATAGAAAGCTCGTATCTGTCAGGCTATCGTTCCGTCGGTGCCACTGGGTCTAGTTGCCAAATTGCATTTTTTATGTACAGTTATGTCAAACAATCATTTTAGTTGTGCTATGATGTATTATTGCCACAAGTGCGCAATGGCGGGGTGTGTTGAGAACGAAAAGTTCTAAAATATTATGTACCTATTTTCCCTTCTCATGATGACATATTAATTTTATAAATACATTTGCTGTTATATTTATTGTTAAGTTCATTGGCTTATCATGCGTCTTGTGTAGAGTACTTTATGATTTTCATGTGTATTTATGCTGGAAGAAACAAAGTACTGTCAGCTGTAATAAGATATCCAGCGACAAGTACATACCTACTTTAATCTCATTTCAACAGACAAGATACTGTTGTTCTTTTTGTACTGTTCTTATCAAGCCGTGAATACCTATACATGCTAAAAAACTAAATGTCACGTTAATATTTATAAAGTAATATAATTTCCTACAAGCCAAATCAATAGAATGTTCTTTGGTGTTCTTTGAAATTCTACGATGTTCCATTAGAAGTCATTGAGCCGTTTTGAACTTGAAAAACTTGTAAAATACTATTATAAGATAAGCTAGCACCTTTGACTAGCTGCCCACTCTTCTTTTGCTGTTCATTGCGACTGGCAGCCATTCTTGCTGACCACTTGCACATATTTATCTTGCTGTAAAAGTACATTTTTGACGAAACGGAGTCACAAAAGCATACAGTGATTTCCAGAAATAAAACTAATAATTTCTATTTTAAAATAAACCTTCCTCCTTTGGATTCATGCAGTCATTTTATCATTTTTACCATATTCTTTTAATTGATTGACTACGAGTTATAGCCGTTAGCTATATGGTCCTTCGTGCATTCTCCGCAAAATAATCATCTTTTTCAAAATACATACTTCAAAAAACCTCAAGCAATTCACACAAACATAAAACGTCGGAGAAGACAGTGGACATGGTCGTAATCATGAAAACCTTAGCAATAATCATCGTGAGTGAAGGTGGGTAATAGTGGACTAAGCCGTAAAAATACTGGAGTTTCTCATGCGGCTTGGTAATAAAAGTGAGGGTCCTTCATCGGCGCTTCTCATATATGCTATAGGCTGTGTAGTTCGTCACGCATAGAACATGGTTTTGCACACACAAAATTCCCAGGTTTAAAGTTTCATTGTAGTTTATGTCGAAGGGTACACGCACTGGCCAGCAATTGATAATCGTAGTAAATGCTGAGTACCAAGGAAGAGCGGCTCAAATACATAAAACAATTCTGTGGGTCACATAAAATGGTTTTCTTCCCCTTTAATTCAAACTCTTGTCCACTACCACCAATATTGTCCATAGAAATAAAAAACCACTCATAAGTGGTTTCCAGTCATGTGGATAATATTAACAATGAATTCGCCCGTAACTATTGAGCTATCCTACACGTTTAAGGTGAAGTTAGAAATTAAAATTTTCCTGAAACAGTAGAATAGATGACGGCTTAAAAAGAATTAGTGATAAAAACGATCACATAAGAAATATAGACTGGGACTAGTTCAAACTCCGAACTTGTCTTTTTCCAAGGTACGTACAGTTTACACAAACCCAAATATTTCCGGCCATCTGCAATAAACCGTATGCCTTCAAAACATGTTGTTTTCTCGCTGAAATTGTGAAGAAGAATAAATGAATTAAAATCAATGGTACGCTAAATTATGATGTGAGTTTTTAAATATGAAGTAACAAGCGGCAATAAAAACTAATGGCTGAAGCCTGAGTCTTTAATAAAGATTCTTTATAAATAGGTACACGGGCTATTGCCCTGGGATGATTCTTTTGGAGATTTCTTCCGCAATATGTATATTTCTCTGATGTAAAAATTTACAATGCATTTTTTTTCTTTTTGTTTGTTGAGTGTGTCCGT
This sequence comes from Sinella curviseta, assembly GCA_004115045.4. Lineage (NCBI taxonomy): Eukaryota > Metazoa > Arthropoda > Collembola > Entomobryomorpha > Entomobryidae > Sinella > Sinella curviseta. Next base: position 13,824,130 of record CM023202.3, on the reverse strand, counting down.
GCGATAAGCACCACCATCAAAGGTTTAAGAATTGCTGCTCCCTCATATTTCTCTGATGTTGCAAGCACTTTCTCTCGCTTTTGGACCCTTGCATATGGCCTTGCCAGGCTACATGGTGGAGTTGTAGCCACACATGTAAAATATAGAGGTAATGCTAACAAGTATTCAGGCATGACTTTTATCTGAAAAATAAAGGAAAGGGTAACAAAACATAGCCCCAACGCTCCACTGCGTCATTGTTACCATTTTTAGTCATAGAGCATTCCACAACCCAAATCGGAGAATTCACAGGCTACAGTTTTTTAAACAAAAACTAAAAGTGTATATGTCTGAATGTATTATCGAAAGTACTTGATAGTAGCATATAGATGCATCGAACTTTTGGGTCACGAAGTGTTATAAAGTACATTGCTGCTGCTTTTTCGTTTGGACAGTATCCACGCGACTGAGTTTTATTTATAAACTAAGCAGAATTTAAGCGAGAATGTGCAATGTCGAGGCTACTTTTTTCCTTAGAAGTGCTATGGAAAGTTGAAAATATTTTTTAAAAAATTATACATTACCCAGAAACACCAGACATTTTTATTTTACCATTTGCTACAATGTAATGAATTAATTATTAGCCAGTTTCTAGGATGCATTTTCCATAGCAAGTTATTATCTGAACACCACTATGTGTAATTATCATACTCTTTGCAGGCTATTACGGTTATTTAAGTAGCTAACCCACATGTAACTAGCAAAATATTCTGATAAAATTTTTAAGATATTACAGTAAAATGTGGTAAATGCTTTTTACTGAGAAGGAGTGTTTGGTATGCCGCGTCTTCGCCTTGGGTTAGTAAACAAGTCTAATTTATGTGGATCACATGGAATATTTTCATTTCAGTTTTTATCAGCGGTGTATTTTCATAAAATGTGTCATTCACAAAGCACATCTCATCTATCAAAGAATGTGTTCATGACTCCTTCTCTGTTGTGTAAACAAGGCAACATCACTCTCGCCAATGCCTATTAAAAGTTGTCTATGTGAACATATAATAATTTTACTGCGTTCCTGAAGTGAACCTTTTATTTTTTCATTCACAAGGTTTTAAATTTTCATAATTCATCTATTTTTCCTCTAAGCTCATGTTTGTACATATGTAGAGTAATTCCAAGTTTACATTGCCCTTTACAAAAAGTTACCTTACTGGGAAGGCTAACATTATAAACCGAAATGTATTATAACCCTTTTGCCATTGTTCCTTTTCTCGGGTCTGGGATTAATTAAAAACGCAAATTTACAGAAAAATCATAGCATGCCAGTGTCGTTATTTTATTTTAGGACATAGTTTACAACAGGTCTACTAAATGTGTCTAACTGGCATGAAAACGCCACCAGTTAAGAAGGTTAAGTTAAAAATACAAATTACCACACAGTGCACGGTAATTCAAAAGCCACACATAGATTACATCTACAACACATCATTATCATCTGCCAACCTTTACTGTCTCTAAGTTAGAATGGAGTACAAAGCCTGCAGTAGTATACAATTCAACGCTACAATTCAAATTGGACTAGTGATAATCCCAGTCGTAACTAATCCAATTAAACTTTAAACACATACTACTCCCCTACACGCGATTCCAAAACAGAAAAACATGAGGTAGCATGACAAAGTACAATATTGTCGTTAATTGAATTGAATGACAAGCTGTAATAATAAAATGTAAATCAAGAATTATTTCTTAATTAACAGAAAATCGTCAAGTAGTAACGGTATTATAGTTGTTATTTGTCGTATTTGCCTGTATTTCGTAATGGCAAAGTTTAAACTAGCCGCGTTCCGCGTATAATCTCTGCCTGTTGATAAATGGCAATTTCTTAACTTCGAAAAATTGCTACTTCTCCACAATAACTGAACCAAATTTTATGATCAATATATCAAATTGAAGCTAATTAATTACCTCATGACAACATGTGCTTAAAATTGTCATAATATTTACATAATTCGGTGGTATTTAAACATAATTTAATACAATCAACGCCGATATTTTGCACATACTCAAAAATTTTAACTAGTATGAGCACCTGAGTCCATGCAGTAGTTCATCAGCTTCAATTTGAAATATTGATCCCAAAATTTTGTTGAGTAACTGTGGAGGAGTAGCAATTTTTCAAAGGTCAGAGATTGCCGTTTATCAGCACGCAGAACACAACTCGACTAGAACAAGATATCAAGCTCCTATCCGCTGCGAAGTACTCCGCAATGTATTCAAGTGATGGCCAATCTAGTTTTACTGTTTCAATAATGCTGTTAATTTTTTTCTTCATTAGCAGAAACAGTTGTTATTTTTTGTCTCGGTAATCTTAAGACCTACAAGGAATTTAACTGTTTGAGATATGGGAAAATTATTTTTTTGAGCATAAGCATGGATGTAGGTGATGGTAGCCTAATATTTGTCAAGATTGTAGAATAAAAATATTCAATACCGCCTATTGGAAAGGCTTTACCGATATTCTTTTTACAGAAAGAATATACATATTATTTACCACACGCATAAACTCAATAACAGCAGGATTACTAAATTACTGTCAACTGCTTTTATGATTAGGTATATATTAAATTACGTACAATGGTTGGTGCTGCGCTGTGATGACCAAAATTATTATTTTGTATTCAGCTTATATATAGCTCGCATAAACTACAACTACATACATATTTCATATATGCGTATTTACATGCGCATTCTTCTGCAGTATGGATGAAAATAAGCGGTTTTCCAATTGTCTTCAATATTGCATTGATGCGGTGATCGTGTTGTTACAATATCCTATCTCCTTTTGCACTACATGCAAATTGCAAGAAAATACCGTTCAGCTTCCCTTAAATGATTCCAGCACTTTCTGCAGCTCGTTGTTTCAAGTATTTTCTCAAATACTGCAACCACTAGAAACGATTTGAGGGGACCTTTCTTGTGATTCTACAATCTCAATGCCCAGCTCACTTTACTCACTCACTCTTCGTCAGGTTTAACATGGCATATGTAGAGAAACTGAAAAGCACGGAGAAAGTGAAATGGATGTGCTGATCAAAAGCAATGACTCTACTTGCCAATTCAGTGTGATGTGATGTGAAAAATAAGGGAAATCGAATGCTAGTAATGGAAGCACAAGTGGTTTGTTTGATGTATCCAGTATTCGGCAGCGTACGACCCAAGGAGAGAATGAAAACTTTCACTGGGGAGAAATGGGATGTGATGGGATGTAGTGAAAAATGCTTCGTTATGATCTAACTGCTATGCACTCAAAACAAGTCCCGAAAGAAGTATAAAATTAGTATTATGTATAAGAAAAATATTTGCACATGTCAAAATTGTGGATACATTTTGCAACCAAAATCGTATACTCTTGATTAGCGATACGTAGTAATATAGCTAGCTTATTTTTTGCATATCCCTAAGTAACGTACAAGCTTGTACCCAGAAATCATAATCATTGCGTGAGTGTGTAAAACCAAGAAAATACTATGTCGATGATAGGAAATCATTGATGGTAGGATACTTTACGTACGGATTTTCTACATTTCGTTCATACAATCTTGAAAATTTGTAAAGCATGTTTCCGTTTATTACTTCCTGCGTTGATATCTATGCTGGAACATCAAAATAGCAACTATCTAGGGTACGTTATGTTGTGAATACTTTTGATCTGCCTACTGTAGTTACTAATTAAGTACACCTAATATTACCCTGGCACTGGACCATCTAAAATTATTACGATAGATGTATCTATCACATATCCTCACCATTTCTTTATCCCTTGTCATCCTCATTCTGGAACAATTCTTTGCATTATATTGTACATTGCATTGACTGAAAGAACCGGAAAATCGTATTCCATTATCCCATAGAGTTATCTCATTTCTTCTGCCGTCCACTTACTGTTTTTGTGCCTAGTTCCATTGTCCCAACGTCTTTTTATCTTTGAAGCTCAACATTAGATTGGAAAAGTATATTTATAATACCTTTTACAAAAGACACCTAACTACACAGATGGGTTTCTCATACGTACAATATTTACAAGCTGAACATGACTCTTACTTCTTCTTCCTCGTTCCCATCAATTACAATTTTCAAAAAATGCTGAAAATTCATTGAAAAATGTTCTTAATACCTTATACCTTAATGTCTCCCCCAATATTCACGCCAAATCTTCATGATAAAACTCACATAAAGCATAATGTAGCACAACAGTCTTCGCCCCGTAAATAAATCAACTTTCCCAATTATTTATGCCATTAATTTCTTGACCTACCGCAGTTCGTACCACATCAACATTTACAAGCACATTATAACTACTGTCCAGTTGGTGGGGACATCTGAAAATATGACAGCTCTGTGTTAAGTTAATTCAATCTTAAGTACTGATATAATAGTGACAATAAGCTCCTGGCAATTCATAAGTCATTTTAAGAGATCGTTTCATATCCCTAGTTCCATACTGCAGCAAATTATTTTCTCACTCATGCGTGCACAGACAATCACCAATTTATCACAGTGTGTGTATTAAGATAGCCAGGTTGAATGCGCGAAATTCCTTTCTCGTCACATCATTTTCAGGTTATTCCTATTGGCAAGTATTTTTTGTGCATCGTAGAAAAAGTAATATGCTCGTAAATTTATTTAATTTGCTCGGAAAATCAAATATCTGAATTTTCAGGGGAAATTGTGGAATTTGCTCGGAAAATGTCTTTGACAAAAACTAGATAAATAAAATCAATGGGAAACATGAAAATGGTATTTATAAGGTGAATGTAACATAAATGGTTTTCGATTGTGTTTGGTATTCTGGTTGACGGGCTAATTCGTTAAATGATGTCGTGGTCCTATTAACATATGTATATGCAATATCAACTTGTTATTTTGCACAACAGTTACATATTTTAAAACGTTTTCGTTGTTATAATGTTTTTGTATTTTAGGTATAGTTATATGGATACATTTAAATATATTTCGTTTACATAACAAAGAAGTTTAATGTATAAGGAAATAACGTTGCGCTGATAATTCGTATTGCTTGATAAGACCGGGTAATAATTTAGACGCATTTCAATTACAACAGTAGGGCGATCTACATTCGCCAAGCACAGTTCTTTAACGGTATTTCATATTTTCTGACTAATACCATGTATGTCCGTTCTATGAATGTTATGAGCTAAGTTATTGGTAAACGAGATGTTTGTGCGTCATTAATAGGTTTAACTTTGATTTGGACTTAACACTGTGCCCCAAATGCACTGTAATATACTAATGAGGAGGTGTAATTAAAGTTCTCAGTTTTATGTTTCCTCCCATTGTTGTATAGGTCACTCGCAGAAAAACTTACTTGTTCCCATTGTTGAACGCGCTTACGTTTCCCTGAACCTACCATTGTAAATATCTGCTCACACACAACCGAAAAATTTAGTGTCTGGACGGAATTGTTGCACAGTGAATAAAAATCGTTCCTGTAATAGTCATTATGGATGCAAGAGAAGGACACTAACTAATTTGCATTCGATTCAAATTATGACTAAACGAAACAAACTAGCTTCATTCATGCATTCATGCAGCTAAACATTTAGAATTGCCATTTTTATATTCCATTTAGAATTGCCATTGATAAAGTTTTCAAGTTTTCCATTCATTTTATTTATCAAGTTTTTGTCAAAGACATTTTCCGAGCAAATTCCACAATTTTCCCTGAAAATTCAGATATTTGATTTTCCGAGCAAATTAAATGAATTTACGAGCATATTGCTTTTTCTACGATGCAGAAAAAAATATTTCCATTCCTATTTGTTTGAGAATCAGATAACAGATATATAACATTATGTACATATAGTGATTTCGTCAAAAAACATGACAGGATCGTAAACTTAATACCAATTGTAATGGAAGTGTTTTTTGCAACTGCATTTGAGTTCGCAGTATTTAATTTCGGCTTTTGGCTTTTATTTTTCGAAATAGAGCATCCATAATCTGATTTTGAGAACCTGGGCTTGGGGCTCCTGAAATATTAGGACCTCAAACGAACATAAGTTTCGACAGTACAAACACAATCTCAGTAGATGGATGGAACTTTATCGAAATGGGTTGTCCTGCCCGGAACAAACAATGCTTAATTTTATAATATGCTCTTACATCAAAATGAAATTTTGAATCAGCGCTAGAAGGAGATGATCAAATATTTTTTTACCCAACTTCAAAGTTTTTCCAATATTCATTTCATAAATGTTTGATATGCTTACATACATACTCGACAAAGTTAAACCATTACTCAAAGGAAAATAGCTGTGTATCCGATCCCCTTCTGTGTTTGAAAGCAATGAAATTACCGTTTCTGCCTTTCTTTATTTAAAAATGAGAAATGGGTTAAAGTAGTTCATCATCCGTATTTTGAATCCAGTGAATTCTCTACTGAGGTCTTTCAACCATAATAAGTTATCCATATTTTACTTTGTTTTCAAATCTAGCTGAACGTTCAGTGCCAGTTAGATACTTTTCCTCGCAGTCGTTCAATTTTAGTGTTTTAATTGCATTTATATATGAGTCATGGACTATGACCTTGGTTGATCCGGACGTCATCATTTTAAGAAATCCCAGAAGAAAGCACGTTGTTTTCAATTACAAATTCATAACGTGATTTTTCTGGGAAGGTGGCTCTGTCATTAATGTACTTTTTTTTCAATCTGTCAGAATTATATTAATGACTACTTCTGTTCAACTACAAAATTCCTTACCCGCAAAACACCGGGAAGGTACATAGGTATTTGCATTAATGGCGTCTGAATCGATATTAATTAGTAGCTTTCTCTCTCTTCAATTTCTGAGTGGAAGCTATATGAATAAAATCCCTTAGCTACCATTTTCGATGAAAACTTTATTAGACGACAGAATTTTATTCACGGAAATTGGATTTGAATTGGAAGTGAAACCGTAAAAAGGTATATTGGTTTTTATTAAGGAGGCAGCCATTTTATTTCTCCTTGGAGAAAAGCAGCCAATTTCTCACTGACTGCCACAAGCCAACAGAATAGAAGTATGACAGGAAAAAGAGTGAAAATTAACTTACCTTTCACTTTATTTCCAAATCCAGTGGTATATACGCATGAACTCTACTTATATTTTACAGATGCAAGCGAATAATAAAAATAATAATAAAATTTTCACCACTTACCCCCATTCTGTCCGGAAGCGCATGAATTGCTATATTATACCTTTCCAGTCGTCGAATATTTAATGTCTACATTGGTATCTAGTAAGCTACGCATAATTATATTGAATTCCATGTCACGATAAAAGAATGAGATATTTGTTACTGCTTTCTCTTGAAATGTGTTTTGTAGGCATTCGACTCCAGACAAAGCCGTGGAATGAAAAAGAAGAGACATTTTCCCGTTTAATCCGAAGAAACAGAGATATAGAAACTCCAAACGAATTCTTTTACAATATCATCCTTTTCCAACTAACCCACTTTGCATTTTTACTGGAGGGATACAACTGACTTTTTACTGTTCTCTGGGGTATGCTTTTTGCCAAAGTATTTTACTTTTTTGTTCTACGGAATAATGTATATGCATAGATTATTGGGTTCGTTGGCCTACAGCAATGTCACACACTTGGAACGAAAATACAAAGCTCACTTCACTATCTCTCTTGTCATTCTAATTTATAATAGGTAATCTACTTTCACTGAAGTAGTCCAGCATTATCGAAATTAAGTTTTCTCATCTCTTTCCTCGAACGACTGAATTTTAGTTTTGATCTCGTTTAAAATTCATACATGTATATTTTTCATATCTTCCAAGCAAGAATTTTGTTTCTCTTTTCTATGAAGTCGTCATATCGTTCATACTGTGGTGCCAAGAAAAAACTGTTTTGCTTTAAAAAAAACTATTTCATGGTCATAATTTCATGATTTTACTACATTTACAGTTTCCGCATCGTATTCCAAACTTGACGATAAAATAATTTTGAATAGGGAGTGGGATAAATTCCACCGCTGTTGGTTAATAGTTGTGACGTAAAATATTTCTTACCAATGATATGGCTTTAAAATTAGTTTAGAATTGGAAAGATGCCGGAAAACAAGTAAAATTATTTCAAGGACACTGGCGATAAAACCAGCTGAAAATACACTTAAACTTGCTTCTGTGGAGCAGCTTCTTTCGTGCTACTTTGTTTCCTTCTTCAGTTTAATTGAAATCCTCATGAAACTGCGATGCAACTTTCTCTTGAATAATCATGATGAGTGAGTACTACATTCAAGTGGAATGCAGCAGTAACCTCAAGCACCCCTTCAAACCGTTTCCTGTTGCACGGCATCCAAAGCAAGTTTTTGTCTCTCCGAATTCCTACAGAAATTCAATTAAAACTTGAGCAGAATAATGTGCATGTACCACGACATGCCTGTTAAGTCTTTTTGGTTGGAAATTATATTTTAGGTTTGTCGGGAGGAAATAATGAAAAGCCTGGAGTGGAATACAAAATGCAGCAATTATTTCTTGCCGACCTTCTGCGTCTATCGCAGTTTCACATCTGCCTGCACTCTGTAGTTCTACTATACTCGCCTCAATACTACTGCATCATAACCCAATTTTGCAAAATTATTAAGCAAACCCATCCGTAACGTATTATCATCTTTAACTTCAACACGTTCATCATGCTTATTGTTTGCAATTAGCGATTATGCATTTCCGTAGGTTTTTATTTCCTTTGCGTTTAGCTTAACTCTACAAGTCAAGTTGACTGTAATAAGCGGTAACTTATGATGCAAACCAAATACAAACTGAGCGAGCAGTATAATTAAAGCAGATAGGAAACATCTGCAAGCAAAAGGCAGCAAAGCAGTGGCAGCATAATTGCTGATACGAATTTCTAATCTTCATCACATTCTGCATACTAACAAGGAAGCATATAAAACCGCATCACCAAAGCATATCTACTGCAATTTCTTACCCTAGATGATTAACATTCAGCCGTGCGGAAATCATGAAGCTAAACCAGTAGCATAAAGCTAACTATACTACTTATCAGAAGTAGAACATGATTCAATCCCTCTGTCACTGCCACGGTTAATAAATAAAAGGACACGGACACAAAGGCGTATTTTCAATTTTGAAACCACCGTTATTAACTAACTTTCCGCAGTGTAATTTTACATCTCTACTGCTGCACGGATGACACATTATAAACTTTTGAGGACTATTTATAACTTTCTGCTTCGTTAGTATTCTCAACAATTTCACAAGGCGTAAAAACAAAAATGCAAACGTGAACATAAGAAGTATGTACCTGTTATGTTATAAACAACGTTTTCTAACACACGAAACAATTTACACAACACTTGTCACAATTTTGAATTTCAAATTATCAAAAGCCCAACTTTTCAGCAATCTGTACTTATTTTTCCAACAGCAGTATAAAGCCAGGCAAATGAGTGAAAATTAGATGTACAATGATTACTTCCAAGAAGAAGTACATCCCCTAGGTAGCTTCTTCCAGCTCTTTTAAATCGAACTAGCAACCTTGCTGACGTTTTAACAAGAACAAGGACAGGAAACACGAATAAAGTTATAGATACATGAAGGCAGACATATAAATTGTCTATATGTATGCATAACATACTTATATTCAGCTCTAAATTACACACTTCTCGTTTGGGCTTTATTTGAAGTTGCCTTTTGAAAAATGTTAATTTGTAAATACACATAGAAATTAGATTAGAACCTATTATTGACAAAATTAATGAACCATTTTAACAACAAGACTTGAATGAATTGTGACAATCGAATTTCAATTACAGAGACTCTGGCGCTTAAAGGCTTCCTTATACTTTTTTCGATTGCACTTCCTATTCATTTTCCTCTTCCTATTCCTACCAGGACTCGCCTATTCATATTTCATGTACTATAAACGAAATTATTGCAATCCTACACCAATTCATAGTCCCATTCCAATTTTGCGTACGATTCTCAGCTGAAGACTTTATACTTCCTATTTTTATTTCATAAATAGGAAATTCCTATTGTATTGTCCCTTCAGAAATATGAAATGGAAAAAATAATTTATAGTAAAGTTGGACACGCAAAATACAATCGGGGCAACGTGAGAACGGAGCCACATCATAAAAAAAACAACACATTCATTGACAAAAACAAGCTGATTCTTACTTATTCACTTACTCAAACTTATTCACGTCAAACTAAGCAAGTTCAACGACAAGCAAGCTCCCAGTTAAATTAGTTTAATTAAAAATCAAGCACAGGGTTCCTTTAATTTCTTGTTATTTTAATTATTGGGCTTCAATAATTCTCATTCTCAGTGACTGGTTAATAGCTACTTCCATTAACACGGCACCGCATAAACATGACCACAAAATATCCAGACAAGGTAAATGAAATGTTAAACATCTCATTCATTATTCAATCAAACAAACAATTCATTATTCAATTCATATTATAAATGATTAATCAAGTACATTCATACACAATAAATATGTAAATTATAAAGCAGTAATTTGCTTCTTTTTATTTTAGCAACAATTGGTCGCCGAAATTATCTCGTTAACACCCGACGATTTCAAAAGTATCATGTGTACTATCGCTCAGATCAATCCTCATCCTGGAGTGATGTCATACATAACTAACAAATTTCAAAAGGCCCGGAAAACTGAAAAAAATCCAAACAAAAAGGAGGAAAAGGAAGTGGTCATGTTCACTCCTCCGGCTCAACCTACCCTCAAGGAAGGAAGATTAGGAAAGTGTAGCAGCCGTGCCTTGGAAAGTAGTCCTTCGGCCAGTCTGCTCCCTGACCTTCACGGTATTTCTGCATGGAAGGTCAGTGCTTTTCTAATTCAAAATTTTGTCATATTTAGTTCATTTCTGTTAAGTATGTTATATTTAATCGTTTCGCTTGTGTCAATTGTTTTATTAGACGCCGGTAATTATTCGGGGAGATTTAGTTCCAAGAAATGGCCTGCTTTTCATCGACGTTGAAAAACTGACAATGAAACTCGGCTGGGGATCTGAGGAACCACTTGGGAGAAAACAGAAGCACAGAGAAGTTGGGAACAATGTGTCCATTGTCGATGAAAAGGGGACATTGATTCTTTGGGCATTTATTCACCGGGATCCTTCCATGATATGCCAATATTTCACATTTATCCACAGAATTAACCGGGCAAAAATCATGACTGGGATAGACATTTCTACATTTCGAGAAATCTTGGAAAAAACATTGATATCGAATACGCTTGTCGGAGCAAAGTTAGATGATGATTTAAAATCCCTTAGTTTGGAGTCTGAATTTAATGCGAAGCAATACTTTGACCACCCTAAAAAAGTTGAGCTACAAAAGTTTTTTGTAGACATAAATCGTAAAACTGAGATGAAACAAGCACATAAGCTGAAGGACCTTGTAAATCATTACAAACTGGACAGAGGAAACTTTCAAGATGCGTTCCATTCCAGTGTAACCGACGCCCGGATGACAATGAAATTATACCTAAAAATGTGTGAACTGAAGGCGCAAAACCCCACTCTCGTTGACACATCGGAAATAAGTATTGAACGCACTCCAAAAAGCAAATATAAATATGACCCTAATGATATATGCAGATGTAAAAAGGTACAATAAACAAAACGTTGTTATTCATAGTGATGTTCTGTGTTGTTAAATTTACATCTTTAATTGTTGTAATTTGTATGTATAAAATGAATAAAATTGACCATATTATTTGTATAAAATGAATAAAATTGGTTATATTATTTGTATAAAATGATAGACTGGTCAAAAGCTACTTTTTAAAAACACGGCTATCAAATTACTTACAAATTACGTTCTCCTGTTTACATAATCATACTGCCAAGCCACTTGTCCTTCAGTAACAAAGTAGTCGGCAAATATTTCTCTAATTGCGAAGGCGGTTGATGAATAGTTATTCGTCCCTACTCTTGGAATATCCCGAATGTTGCCATTATCTTCATCGTTGATGTCCCCCTCCCCGTCACCTCCTTGCTTTGATCTCAGGAAATTATGAAGCACAAGCGTTGTCCAAATCACAAGATTGACAAGGTCGCCATCGCCGTCAATCGGGCTAAATAAAATTCTCCATTTAGCAGCCCAAATACCAAAGGTATTTTCGACTATTCTTCTTGCTCTTGACAAGCGATAGTTGTAGATCTGTTTCCTTGTGTCCAGGTCACGTCCGGGATAAGGACGGAGGAGCCACGGCTTCAGCGGAAACGCTTCGTCGCCAATGATAACGTATGGCACGTCCTTGTCACAAAGCCTCCCGTTATCCGGTAATTGTAGCCGTTTTTCTTCCGCCATTTTTAAAAACGAGCTTTTAGAAAATATTGCCGCATCACTCTCCGATCCCGGTGCTCCCACCTCTACCGAAAGGAACCTGAAACAATATATGAATGAATATGTACATACAATACAAATAGAAATTTGGCCGAGTATTCCAAAGTAGTGCGAATACCAGTTCCAAATTATCACCTGTAGTCTCCGCTTACGATAGCCAGCACCACAACAGAAAAAAATCCTTTGTAATTAAAGTTTAGTGAACCACTCTTCCATGGTGCTTTGACGCGAACATGCTTGCCATCCAAGGCTCCAACGCAAAATGGGAAATTCCATTTCTCGCGAAAAATGGCTTCTGACTCCTTCCACATGTCATGATTAGGTTTTGGTAGGTACAAAGGCTTCAGGTGCTTTATAATCGCCGTCATAGTTTTTCTGAGGATGTCGGAAACAGATGACGGATGCACGCGAAATTGTAGACCTAGAGAAACTTGTGAACATCCTGTAGCTAGGAACCTTATCGTCATTGCCAAACGCATTTTTGGGGGGATTGGCCGGGCGTGAGTTGATGCCTGAGTTATATCTTCTCGGACCAGTTGGAAGATTTCGTTAAACATACCCTTTGACATTCTGAGGGAAAAGTCGATGATTGAATTAACAACAACCTACCATGCATACATATAATTTAATGTCAATAAATTCCTCAAGGACATTACCTGAAGTAGGTTAAGAAATATTGTTCGTCGTTTTCTAGATCCGAGGATAACCCGTATTCACCATGGGTGCCTCCTGGCTGACGATTCAAAAATATAGGCCTAATGTACATTGTACGCCGACGACGTTGTTTCAATCTCTGATGAAGTAGTGCGATTAGTAACTTCCGAAGTTGTGATGTGTAAAAATTAAATGGATTCATTGTCAAGAACGAATTTAATTTTCCAAGCAATTTACTTTATTTAAATCAGTTAAAATGGATTGACAGAAAGATAAACACAGACTGACAGCACATTCGCCATCCACATTCAATTTATCTACCAATCTGGCCATTCTCTGCTTTCAATGGCTCGGTTGGTATGTGATAGCTTTTTAGATGCGGCGTCAATTATTTTCAGAGGTATCGTAAACACGTTCTTCATAATCGAACAATAACTGCTGTATTTCCAACTGAGCCTTGCTCGCCAGACGGGGTTTCTTCTCATCCAGGTTTCTAATTCTTCCAGCCACGTTAGCACCGAAATGATCAAAAATATCCGGATTTGGACCTGTATTCTCGAGCGCTGCAATGATTTTTTCCTCCACTTCATCCGTTTTTCGTTTCTTTTGGAATCTTCCATTTTGTGGCAAAGTTGGCGTGGATGGGGTTCGTTGAACGTTGAATTCGACTTCTGGTGGTGGGTGGTCTCCGAAACCTTCATACTCTACTTCAATCGAATGAGCAGAAGCAGCTGACGAATCATGAACTTGGCTGTGCTCCTGTTGTTCAAGCTCTCCTTGACCTTCTTCCGACGCCTCATCCTCCTCCAAATTTGACACAGACCTAATAAAACGTTTAAGTAAACACATTTTGTTTACTTCTATAATCAAATGTGTGTATTGAAAAGCCACCAGTTAGTTTAAAAAAATAATAATTACTTGTAAGGTTTGTAGAATCTCTGATAAAAGCTCATTGTCTCCGAGTGCCGAAATTTGGGCAAGTTCCCACTAGCAGATCCTGAAGGCTTATGTAACTTGGATAAGTACGTGGTGTATTGTCTTCGTATCTCATCCCATACCTTCCTGGCTTCATCACCTATTGTTAATTATTATTAAATAATTTACCGTCATTTAGTGGAGACTGTGGTCGTGCTTTTGCAAGGAGTTAATTGCCAATCCACATATTTAATGAAGAGCCTTACCTGCAGCGTATCCAGCTTCCTGGGCAATTTCTTTCCAGGCGTTGTTCTTTTTTATCTTATCTTTGAAGCTAGCGTTCGTTTTGTCGTACAAAAACACTCTTTCGCTTACCATTTGAATTAACTTCTCTTCTTTTTCCATGTTATGATGAGACATGTTGAGATATTTGAATTTCGAATTTAATGATAAGCGTTAATAAAAACTAATGGTTTTTATTACCCAAAAGTTTATAATAATAAGCCAACTTCGAAGAAGAAACGTGCTTTCATGAATAATAATATGTTTTTATATTACTTGCTGATAGTGAAAACAGTTATTATGATCAGCCGAGTCAGTCTCTGCTCGCTTTCCGATTCTCTTCCCATTCGCAAAAGTTGAGCTGGTTTCAACTCTCGTTTTCATACTCCCATTCCCATTTTCGGACGGGAATCGTAATATGAATTGGATGTATAAATTGTCAGTTGCAAATATGAATTTACAGTATGAATAGGAGTATGAATTGCAATACTAACTATAAATAGTACAATTGGACTATGAATATGAGTATGATCCTACTTATGAAAGTCGGAGTAGGACGTGGAATATGAATTTCGAGTTTAAATATCAAGAGTAGGAAAAGGAATGGGAAAAATGGGGAATAGGAGTAGGAATTTATCGAGTATAAATCCGGCTTAAGATGGACCAAGGTGGCGAACGTTTTTTCCAGAGAAGTGGCTGAACAGAATTCGATGAAAGTATTTCCTAGTATTAATGGAACATATGTCTTTACTGATGCCAAGTTTGAAGACAGTGACTTCAAAATTGCCCTCGAAATTCCCTTTGGAAATGAAGGGAAGTGTGAAATATTTTTCCTGATGTCATGTAAAGATCACGGTCGGCGCTGATAAATTGCTTGTTTTAAGAATTAAAATCCGCGAAAGTTCATGAAACTTATGCCAGTCGATTCACCTGGGATCATAAATCCCATAATGTCTTAAATATGCTGTTAACATCCATCTCCAGTGAAAATAGATGAATTTTCTTGAAACTTTGCGATGACGATATGTCGTGACCTTTGACCCATCCGGAGGGCTAAATTAATTAGTAAAACACATGACCATTGACTTCAGAGGCATCCTTTAGGCATATCCCCAACTAAATATTGAAGTTTGGTTGTACTTTCATAAAAGTTAGGACCACACGACCCGAGATAACACGAATGACCATAATTTGTGGTTCAAAACTTTCGCCGTGCAGAAATGACGTTAGGTACGATGTTGATTTTCTGTGGGATAAACGAGACATTGAGCCTTGGTTTGCCTTGGGTTACCTTAGCAACCGATCTACAAGTGTTCCATGTCTTTGAAACATCGAAAACTTAAACTTATTTTTTACTTGATTTACGACACCTTGCTGCCAAAATGTCTCGGAAAAGTATCTAACGGGTACATTCAATTCCACAGACAGCAGTGAGGGCATTTGTGAAGTTGTGAACTTGAAAATTTGCACCAGTAAGGACACGTGTTCCATAAATACTAGGAAAAAGTTTCATTGAATTCTGTTCAGCCACTTCTCTGAAAACGTTCGCCATCTTGGTCCATGTTAAGCGCCAGAGTCTTTGTAAGTCTAGCTACATAAGACGCTATTTTAAAATTGCGCATTATGCTACTAGTTGTAATTATACATTCATGAAAATAAAAATGCAAGTTAACTGAATTTTAAAAATCCCTTGCGTAAAACAATACGCTAACGCAATCATCAACTATTGTT
The DNA here is from genome assembly GCA_004115045.4 of Sinella curviseta. Taxonomy (NCBI): domain Eukaryota; kingdom Metazoa; phylum Arthropoda; class Collembola; order Entomobryomorpha; family Entomobryidae; genus Sinella; species Sinella curviseta. The sequence continues at coordinate 13,808,152 of CM023202.3, read as the reverse complement.
TACGCGAGATCTATGTACTATCGGAATATTTTGTGAATGTGATTCGTTAGGTTCTTCCATGCTTATATCGCTGTAGCATACTATACAAAAGCACAGCTCTTGTTGCTTTTCTAGGTACTTTTCAACCAATGTGCTTAGAGTGCACTACCCTAACCGTCCAAAGTACGTGCGATATAAAATGGTCTTAAATTTTTTAAGCTCAGTAGGCCTGAACTTTTGTGATATCTTAAAAACGCATACTTCGAAATTTGTATATTCCACCATTATTATTACCATCATTTTTTGCAAGTTTGCGTCGCCATCCTTCTAACACATTTTAGAAATGTAACAAATGGCCTGACGTTAGTAGCAGTAGCAAAATAAATGGATATTCTGTTGCCTAGTGTTTTTCGTGGATGTCATGTTCTTCATGTCCAGCTTTGCAATCTCTATACCACACAAAAATGAGGAGGGAGGTGTGTAAGGAGGACAACCATTTCGAGGGAAAGGAAGGTTGAAAGGATTCATGGCGTTAGCGGTATCGCGGAAATACACTCCCAAAACCAAAAGGGAAAAATTTGCATCTTGAGCTTTATAACGAAACAGTATATCATAATGGAACAGGGTACCTGTGAGAATCTCCTACTCTGCACAACGAAGATATCATTCGGAAGTTATTACTTTACCACTGCACATATATTTCATGGTGTGCGGACTTTTATTCCAATGATTATAGCAAGATTTGGATTTGCTACAAAAATTTTTTGAATACGGATCTTATGTTCTAACAAATATATTTGTTAGGCGCGTTTCTGAAGTGTTCCGACAAATGAGAAATATTTCAATATTTGGAACTCTTCTCAAGGTTTAGTTGTTCTTGTGCACACTTATTATTTTCTAATTTTTGGTCAGCGCAATAAGGAAATGAATCAATTAAAAAACCCAAAATTGCAATCTTCAATATATGCAAAATATGCTTTTACGATAACAGTTTAAAATTAGTAGTAAGTATTATTTGTAAAAACGCAAAACGCTAGTTACAGACCACGCTACAAACAACTGATATTATGCTTCCCAAATGATTGTACCGAAGCCATGGTTCATTTGCAGGCCTCGAAAAATGTTGGTCATTGGACAACATAAGGAAAGCATAACAGAGCTTATCTTCAACTTAATGATTCTACGTATATCCACTTCGCCTCTGTGAATACAGTACGAAAGTACAGTACCTGTTACGAGTAAGAAAAAGTTTCAGGGGAGCCGAAATGGTGAGGTAGCATTACAGAGGAGAAATCATTTTTATGTGACCCAAAGAATTATTTTATGGCCTTTGGCTCTCCTACTTTCTCCACTTGCAAGAACTTCCAGTTTCAGTATTTCTCATATGCCGGCCAGCCAGAGATTTGAAAAGTTGTGAATAAGAGAAGATTTGTGGGCGAGTCGCCTAGATAAATAGATCAGTGGAGAATAAGTATAATGTATACTTGCGTAACACAGTGCCCACAATATTCATCAACGACGCCTTTATTTTCTCCCACAAATCTTGCTTCCTACAAGCCTACGAGAGATTAGTAGCCTACAAGATACAGTATCAGTGGAAAAATCTCATTTTCACCCTTCGTCATCGTAAAACACGGTCCAATGATCAAACTTTACAACTCTCCAGAAAAGCTCAAGTATTTTAAAATCTTTCTCCATGTGGACGAGCTGATCACAATGATTATTGTTATGGTTACGGTTTCTCACCTTGTATGCTCAAGGGAACGATGTGACGAAGGAATGGTCGAACATTACTCCTCGTCGTCGTCGTAGTAATAATGAATACATGTTCATGATTATTTCGAGACTTGTAGGACTGTTTGCACAACTTTTTTGCTACTTCAGTTCAGGACTTGTGTAGATTGTCTGGCCTTACGTTTCCGCGGTAACTTTATTTCCAATAGTGTAGCATCCATTTTTATTGTTCACGCGTCATGCCTTGCACTATTGGCAGTTTGTTTTCACGTGTCTATTGGGCTACATAAATCGTCTAGGAATAGAAAAGATGCAATGCTATGTAATGTAAAAAATGTAATGTAGTGGTGAGCTGGGTGGTCATATAACAGTTTGTGAACAGTTTTCAAGTTTCAGTTTCATGGTGGGAAGGTGGCCAGCATGATCACATAGAATGATGATTACTTGTACCACTCGAGTGGTACAAGTAATTTCAGTGGAAAAAATATATTTTCATTTTGACGAGCGATTTTCGTGTATGGAAATAATACTAAAACTACAATATTTTAGTGAAAGAAAGTATGTGATATCATTCTTCTCAATTTGTTAAATGAAACATTAAAAGCCATTTATAAATCTAAAAAGTAGTGTAATGATCATTAGCCAAAATAATAAATACATGGTGCCGCTAGTCACCTCCTCGAGAAAGGAAATACGGCTGACTCAGTATAACAGTGACGACAGATCGAAGATGTTCCACAAATTCATTTTATTAACTTTATAATATACGAGATACACATTGTCGGAGATCAAGTAAGCAAACGATCAATGTTGCTAGCAAACTAAGTACAAAATAAAAATATTTTGAATACAAATATTGAGATCAATTATTCATCCATGGTATCATTTAAAACTTGGTGACGCGTCCATGTGAGGAGTACGTTGATGGATGCTAGGTACAAGGAGTTGTTAGACAAACAAGTAATATTTAGGTATTGTTGATCCCGGTTTAGAAGTACATAGATCTTCATCAGCACCCACGGATGGATCAATAATATTACTCATCCATACCTGCGATCATTCTATACGAAGATTCCCTTGATACAACTGTAGTGTTTTTTTCTATAGACATCGTTATTTTGCTTTATTTCTAGCTTTATAGGTCTTCCAGATCTGTACTCTGAATAACTATTGCCAACAATCCGTATACTATTGCATTTAGCATGTTGAATGACTGCAAGGAAAAACAAGACACACGTTACACATTAAAATGACAATTTTTATTTGAATTGGAGTTTAATTTGCAATTCTGCTCCTTTTAACATAAACGCTACGCACCCCTCCAACAATCTTTTCGCCAAAATAATGACATATTTCAGTAGTAGCATCTTTAGACAGCGTACTTGTAGCTTTGGTAATAAAATTGGAAGAATGAAAGATGCTATGTAGTGACGAAGACACGAATGACGGTAATTGAAGAAAATGATGGCGATTTGGACTGGGACTGTTGGAAATTATACGAAAAGTGGTGCAGCCACTATTTTCAATATTATGTATAGCTGAGTATATGAGTGCAATGCCACCAGAAAAGAGAGCCAGTGCAGCTAGCACATGAAATGCGACGTCCTGAAAACAATAAAATTGATCACCAACATATTTGTAGTCTTTAAATAGGCAACAAAAGAAATTAATTTTTTACAGTGAACTTGTTCAGGCGACTTTCCACGATTGTGTAAAGAAGAGAATGCGCAGTGAGGGATACCAAGGAAATACCAAGAATTATTAATGTCCCTGTCATATTGGCCAACTCAAGTTCGGTTCCAGGCAAAGGCCACGTACTGTTCGACGGTCGGATTTGGTCTTCGTAAAAATCAGTATAAGGAGACTGTCCATATGAATGGCTACATAGGATTGACGCGACAATCCCGAATATCTACAGTTATTACATTGAAGATGATTTGCATAATTTGGATAAGCACAAGTTAGCAAATATTATATTCATTGCTTGATGACTACAATTAAATTGTTATCAACTATTGTTTTACAATTGCTGCTAATTTCAATGCTCCCGGCAGTGACAGAAGATATTCCAAATTGTGACTCATTTTCTTCAAATCGAGCACTAAAATACCTATAGTCGCTGGAACTGCCTAATACGACTATACTTCAATAGAAAACCAGATACATTTGCTTGATGTTAATTCAATCAGACAAACGTATTGCATAATAGGTAATTACTTATCGTTGTTACCCGTTACGGTGGCGAGAACATAATAAAGTCAATTAAGGAAGTATTTTTGAAATGGATCAAATAGATATGTATCTACCTGTACGACGTCATGATAATTTCCCCCTTGTTTGACTTATTATCTGTATGTATGCTTATGATAGAGACCACGATATAAGATGAAGAATGGTAGCGGGGATGCACGGAACTACGTGATGGTTCATCTTGAAATATTTGAGCATAGGCTTGTGTGGGGGCGCAAACCGCAGTGAACAGCTAGAGTGTGGTGTTAGCATGAGAAGCTTATGCAAACCGTATGAAAACTGCATAAGTAATTTAAAATAACTGTTTTTAAATTAATTAAAAGTGAAACCTTTGTCCACCGATAACTTTCAATGTCAAAGATGATGCGTTATATAGCATCAGAATCTGTCAATGAGGCAAGCCAATGACTGGCACGTCCTTTACTTACGCTGACTTGCGTATACTTATCATTAACAGTGGAGTGCTGCGTTAAATAAAAGATGATGAGATTTCTTCCAGTTAAAAAACTTATTTGCCTATTTAGATGCAAACTTTTTAACATTAGTCATCAAAAGAATAAAAAATTAACGTGACAGGAAAAACTACATCAATTATTTTAAGCACCGAGGCTTTATAAATTGATAACTAATTTGATGAGGATTAGAAATGCAAAATACTGGATTTCGTTCAAGTTTTTATAACGCTAAAACGCAAACAGTTGATTTAGAATGCACGGATAAATCTACAAATAATAATTTATTGCTGAACATGATGATAATTTGGTGGAGGGGCGGAGGTGGAGGATCCTGCTGATAAATTAGCAACAAGGATAGCAAAAATCGCAATATAAAAATAGCCAGCAGCAGCGAGAGCTTCCATGTTTTTTCGTCGCGGTATCATATTTGGGGCACCATGAGACGTATGTAATGTATGTATCCTTTAACTGGCGGAAGCCGTATCTTTATTTTCAAAATATCATGACAATGGACGCTTGTTCAACTTTAATTCTAGTACCATAAAATTCCTCGTTAAATACTGATGAACTTATCTATGTACATGAAAGCATTTTACTGATGCACAAAGGGCGTATTTAACGATCTAAAATATAACTTCATCCGTTCAGCACAAGCCTCCATTTACTTTACATGCAAGCTCATAATCACCATCATCATCTCCTGTTCACTAGACAGCCGTACACCTAGAGACTGGTAGAGCGGTAAGCAGCAGCCGGCCCGTCAGAAAAATAAAGCGAACAGGACAGCAAGCCTTGATCCCCTTTCTCTTATTCCATGATAGAGACATTGTTTGATTTATCCATATCTGTTATTGGCAATATGCGATGCTACAAATAAGAATTTATTTGCCTAATACAAATATAGAAACATAGTATAATAAAATCACACACATATATATATAGTATATTTCCAAGGTATCACCATCCATCGATTACATTCCCTCTCCAAATCATATGACCGAAGTAAAGAGGTTATCACTTGATTTTTGTAATTTGTCCATTCAGTTTAATGGATATTATGTAAACAAACATAGATACACTTACACTATATAGCATTAAACAGATAAGTCATAATAAATACATGAATATTGAGCACATCATATCCTTGATGTGTTTATGGAATTTATTTAAGTGAAACACCTGTGCGTTAAAACATATTGCAATTCTTGAGAAGTTTGTAGAAATGATAATTTAAAATGATAAGGGTTATCAATGGCAAAAATCAGCACTGTCTCAATAATTTAATATTTAATTACACGAGGATGAGCCTGGGGACTGGAAATGGTTGCAGTTTTTGCAAAAATAATCTTACTTATTCTAATAAAATGGCATTATTTCCAACTCCATGGTCAACAACTATTACTATTTTTCTCAACCAATTCAAGATCCTAAATATTTTCATTTGAAAATGGCAGTAATACCGAGAAATAATGCACGCCATCAAGAAATACGTTCACATTAGTATGAAAATAATTTGCAGCGGTTTCCTTTCAACATACACTCCCAAAACTAATAAAACGAAAAGGGAGAACCTCAAACAATTGCAAAGATAAATCGAGTACACAGAAAACTTAACGATAATATTTTTTCGTAAATTGAATGAATATTAAGAACATTGAAGTGCACCCCAGCAAATTGCATGACACCGCACCATATTGCATCACACCGTAGCACATTGCCTGACACCGCATCATATTGCAGCATATCGTAGCACATTGCAGCATATCGAAGCACATTGCAGCAAAACGTAGCACATTGCAGCATATCGTAGCACATTGCAGCATATCGTAGCACATTGCAGCATATCGTAGCACATTGCAGCATATCGTAGCATATCGTAGCACATTGCAGCATATCGTAGCACATTGCAGCACACAGTAGCACATTGCAGCATATCGTAGCACATTGCAGCACACCGTAGAACATTGCAGCACACCGTAGCACATTGCAGCACACCGTAGCACATTGCAGCATATCGTAGCACATTGCAGCATATCGTAGCACATTGCAGCATATCATAGCACATTGCAGCATATCGTAGCACATTGCAGCATATCGTAGCACACTGCAGCATATCGAAGCACACTGCAGCATATCGTAGCACATTGCAGCATATCGAATCACATGGCAGCATCTCGTACACATTGCAGCATATCGTAGCACATTGCAGCATATCGTAGCACATTGCAGCATATCGTAGCACATTGTAGCATATCGTAGCACATTGCACCACATAGTAGCATATCGTAGCACATTGCAGCACGCAGTAGCACATTGCAGCTTATCGTAGCACATTGCAGCATATCGTAGCACATTGCAGCATATCGTAGCACATTGCAGCACATCGTAGCACATTGCAGCACACCGTAGCACATTGCAGCACACCGTAGCACATTGCAGCATATCGTAGCACATTGCAGCATATCGTAGCACATTGTAGCATATCGTAGCACATTGCAGCATATCGTAGCACATTGCAGCATATCGTAGCACATTGCAGCATATCGTAGCACATTGCAGCATATCGTAGCACATTGCAGCATATCGTAGCACATTGCAGCATATCGTAGCACATTGCACATAGTAGCATATCGTAGCACATTGCAGCATATCGTAGCACGTTGCAGCATATCGTAGCACATTGCAGCATATCGTAGCACATTGCAGCATATCGTAGCACATTGCAGCATATCGTAGCACATTGCAGCATATCGTAGCACATTGCACCACATAGTAGCATATCGTAGTACATTGCAGCATATCGTAGCACGTTGCAGCATATCGTAGCACATTGTAGCATATCTTAGCACATTGCAGCATATTGTAGCACATTGCAGCATATCGTAGCACATTGTAGCATATCGTAGCACATAGCAGCATATCGTAGCACGTTGCAGCATATCGTAGCACATTGCAGCATATCGTAGCACATTGCAGCATATCGTAGCACATTGCAGCATATCAAAGCACATTGTAGCACATTGTAGCATATCTAGCACATTGCAGCATATCGTAGCACATTGCAGCATATCGTAGCACATTGCAGCATATCGTAGCACATTGCAGCATATCGTAGCACATTGCAGCATATCGTAGCACGTTGCAGCATATCGTAGCACATTGCAGCATATCGTAGCACATTGCAGCATATCGTAGCACATTGCAGCATATCGTAGCACATTGCAGCATATCGTAGCACATTGCAGCATATCGTAGCACATTGCAGCATATCGTAGCACATTGCAGCATATCGTAGCACATTGCAGCATATCGTAGCACATTGTAGCATATCGTAGCACATTGCAGCATATCGTAGCACATTGCAGCATATCGTAGCACATTGCAGCATATCGTAGCACATTGCAGCATATCGTAGCACATTGCAGCATATCGTAGCACATTGCAGCATATCGTAGCACATTGCAGCATATCGTAGCACATTGCAGCATATCGTAGCACATTGCAGCATATCGTAGCACATTGCAGCATATCGTAGTACGTTGCAGCATATCGTAGCACATTGCAGCATATCGTAGCACATTGCAGCATATCGTAGTACGTTGCAGCATATCGTAGCACATTGCAGCATATCGTAGCACATTGCAGCATATCGTAGTACGTTGCAGCATATCGTAGCACATTGCAGCATATCTCAGCACATTGCAGCATTTCTTATCCCATTGGAGCATATCGAAGCCCATTGCAGCATATCATAGCACATTGTAGCATATCTTAGCACTTTGCAGCATATCGAAGCATATTGCATCAAATCGTATCATATTGCAGCATATCGTAGCACATTGCAGCCTATCGTAGCACATTGCAGCATATCGTAGCACATTGCAGCATATCGTAGCACATTGCACCACATAGTAGCATATCGTAGCACATTGCAGCACGCAGTAGCACATTGCAGCTTATCGTAGCACATTTTAGCACTTTGCATCACACCGTAGCACATTGTGGTACATTGCAGCATATCGTAGCACATTGCAGCATATCGAAGCCCATTGCAGCATATCATAGCACATTGCAGCATATCGAAGCATATTGCAACAAATCGTAGCACACTGCAGCATATCGAAGCACACTGCAGCATATCGTAGCACATTGCAGCATATCAAATCACATGGCAGCATCTCCTACCACATTGCAGTATATCGTAGTACATTGCAGCATATCGTAGCACGTTGCAGCATATCGTAGCACATTGTAGCATATCGTAGCACATTGCACCACATAGTAGCATATCGTAGCACATTGCAGCACGCAGTAGCACATTGCAGCTTATCGTAGCACATTTTAGCACTTTGCATCACACCGTAGCATATTGTAGCACATTGTAGCACATTGTAGCACATTGCAGCACACCGTAGAACATTGCAGCACACCGTAGCACATTGCAGCACACCGTAGCACATTGCAGCATATCGTAGCACATTGTAGCATATCGTAGCACATTGCAGCATATCGAAGCACATTGCAGCATAACGTAGCACATTGCAGCATATCGTATCACATTGCAGCATATCGTAGCACATTGCAGCCTATCGTAGCACATTGCAGCATATCGTAGCACATTGCACCACATAGTAGCATATCGTAGTACATTGCAGCATATCGTAGCACGTTGCAGCATATCGTAGCACATTGTAGCATATCTTAGCACATTGCAGCATATTGTAGCACATTGCAGCATATCGTAGCACATTGCAGCCTATCGTAGCACATTGCAGCATATCGTAGCACATTGCACCACATAGTAGCATATCGTAGTACATTGCAGCATATCGTAGCACGTAGCAGCATATCGTAGCACATTGTAGCATATCTTAGCACATTGCAGCATATTGTAGCACATTGCAGCATATTGTAGCACATTGTAGCATATCGTAGCACATAGTAGCATATGGTAGCACGTTGCAGCATATCCTAGCACATTGCAGCATATCGTATAACATTGCAGCATATCGTAGCACATTGCAGCATATCAAAGCACATTGTAGCACATTGTAGCATATCTTAGCACATTGCAGCATATTGTAGCACATTGCAGCATATTGTAGCACATTGTAGCATATCGTAGCACATAGTAGCATATGGTAGCACGTTGCAGCATATCCTAGCACATTGCAGCACACCGTAGCACATTGCAGCATATCATAGCACATTGCAGCATATCAAAGCACATTGCAACATATCGTAGCACATTGTAGCATATCTGAGCACATTGCAGCATATCGTAGCACATTGTAGCACATTTTAGCACATTGCAGCACACAGTAGCACATTTTAGCACATTGCAGCACATTGTAGCACATTTTTGCACATTGCAGCACACAGTAGCACATTTTAGCACATTGCAGCACATAGTAGCACATTTTTGCACATTGCAGCACACCGTAGCACATTACAGCATATCGCAGTGGTCGAAAAGTTTAAATTGGTTCTCATACCCTGGAAATTTGGTTCTCCCAAAGCCAGTTCGGTTTTTCCAATACACAAACCCACTAGCTTAGCAACTTCATTTAGCAACAAGTCGGAACCCTCATTTCATAAATACCACCCAGTTTGTATGTGCGAAGTTTTTTCGGAATAACAGACTGTTGAGGTTTCTTGAACAATTTTGTGAACTTTCTTATCCTGCAAGTTTTATGACGCTTATTTGAAGAAATTAAAGCATTTTTAAGTAGCAATTTTCTCTACAATTATTTTAATTTACTTTAGTCATTTATTAACAGTAACTACATTAAATCCTCTGTAACCTATCTTAACTCCTCTATGACTAATCCTAACTCCTCTAAAACTCCTCTATAACTCATATGAACTCCACTATAACTCATTTAAACTCCTCCATCACTCCTCCATAACTCCTCCATAACTCCTCCATAACTCCTCTATAACTCCTCTATAACTCATCTTAACTCCTCAATAACTCCACCATAAATCCACTTCAGCTTAACTACTGTATATAACTCATTGATACTCAAAATGCACTCACATTAACTCTCAGTTAATTCATAGTTACCTTTGGGTTACTCATATTAACTCTTCGTTAACTCGTAAAAACGATTCGTTAGCTGAAATAAACTACTGGTTAACTCACATTCTTGGGCATACGTCAATCACTAACTGGCTCGCAGTCGCTCGATCTTTATCTGAAGAAGCTCAGCAAGTTAGAGTTGGAGTAGAACACCGACACAAAAAGAATCTTACGTTTTGGGAACCATAAGAGCTATGGAATTATATACCTTCCACGACACATCTATGTGCAGAACCCATCGGATTCACTTTAGTTAATGCATTATTTTCTGCTACATTGCTAAGAAACAAGAAGCTAAGCTAACAGCCAAATAATTGCATCATTCAATTGTGTTGCAACATTTACAAGGTATCCGACATCACCATAACCTCTTACCAAGCAATTCTTTGAACGATTTGGTGACTAATAGTGCCCTATGAAACCGCATTTGGAAATGCATGCGGTTTTCCATAATGTTACCACCCATTTAATTCCTCAACTACTAATATATTAAAAATCTGTTCGAACTGAACATTGTGCAGAATATTGCACGTTATATGGTATTATCATCAGGTCGAGTCTGTGTCATAATTTTGGAGATTCTATGTCAAAATTTTGATAGAATCTTAGTCAAATTTTTTGGAGAATCTTTGATAGATTTTGGAGAATATCTGTCAATATTTTGTGGAGAACAAGTATTATTTATTGGGAGAACCATTGAAAATTTTTTTGGGAGAACTGGTGTTAATTTTCTAGGAGAATCTGAGTTAATTTTGTAGAACAACCAGTGTTTTTATGGAGAACCAGCGTTATTTTTTTGGGAATAACCAGTGTTTATTTTTTAGGAGAACCGGTGTTAATTTTGTAGGAGAACCATTGTTAATTTTGTAGGAGAGCCATTGTTAATTTTGTAGGAGTACCAGTGTTCATTTTTCGGGGAGAACCAGTGTTCATTTTTCGGGGAGAACCAGTGTTCATTTTTCGGGGAGAACAGTGTTCATTTTTCGGGGAGAACAGTGTTCACTTGTCGGGGAGAACCAATGTTCATTTTTCGGGGAGAACCAGTCTCAATTTCTGCGAGAACCAATATTAACGCCGTATCATTTAGGAAAACCAACATGTTTGGCCGCCGAATGCGGCCAAACATGTTGGTTCTCCTAAATGATACCCCCAATTTCGATTTGGTTCTCATACCTGCGTCACCGTGGTACCACAACTTTTCGAGCCGTGGCATATCGTAGCACATTGCAGCATATCGTAGCACATTGCAGCATATCGTAGCACATTTTAGCACCGCGCAGCATATTGCATCACACCGAAGCCAGTGCACAACGTGTCTCGCCGGTGCTCAACGTGTCTCGCCGGTGCTCAACGTGTCTCGCTAGTTCTCAACGTGTCTCGCCGGTGCTCAACGTGTCTCGCCGGTGCTCAACGTGTCTCGCTAGTTCTCAACGTGTCTCGCCGGTGCTCAACGTGTCTCGCTAGTTCTCAACGTGTCTCGCCGGTGCTCAACGTGTCTCGCTAGTTCTCAACGTGTCTCGCCGGTGCTCAACGTGTCTCGAAATTGCTCACCGTGTTTCACTATCGCTCACCGATAGTTCGATTCGAATTAAAACTATTTGAAAGTTAGTGCGTGCCTGTAAGAGTAACATTAGTATCTTTAAATTAATTGAATCTGCGAAGTTAATTTTCGTGAAGTTTATAGCGACCGCAATTTGTCATGAGATGTAATAAGAAAATTGACTATTTAAAACGGATAACGAGTTCAAAAACTGTAGGTAAATGATATTCGGCAAGATTCATGTTTATAGTTTAAAGAGAGCTCAGCCTGACCAAAGGGTTTTATGTTGTATTGTAGCGTAAGCAAATTCCATGATGATGAGTAACTGTAATGAGATCAGTCGATCATACGTTAGCAAATATATATATGTATGTTGTTGTTTTAGAGTGGCGCAAAGGTTGGTGGGTTAATTTTAATGGCTGATGTAGTTTGTTAAAGGTGCGTTAATTAAAGTTGTAGGAGGTGGCGGTGGTGCAAGAAGAGGCGGTTGTGGGATGAGTAATGCACGAGATAGAAGACTAGGTATGTAGTTTGCGGTTTGTCGTTGGACAAGGACAGGATGATGATGAGAAATTGCTGCTGCTGTAGACGACTACGGTGGTGGCAAAAGGAAGAAGTAAAAATGCGGCGTGTGAATGGTGTGGTAGTAAAAGTACACGTAAATGTATGGTAAAGAAAATGACACGTTTGATCTCCAGCAGGTAAGTATAGTTTGACGGTGAATTTATTGCAAGTAGGAAAAACACCGCGTGTCAGTAGAGCAGAATGCGTAGCTGCTTCAAGAATGTTACTGGAGATGTGTAGATGGTGTGCGCTCGCCTTTTTATAGTTGCGGCGAGCCACACAAAATGCATTGAAGTAAAAATAATGTTGCCCATATGGGCTTGTACAGAACATGGTTAAAAAGTCCTCTAAATGAGGATGAAAGGACAATGGTCGTGCCCGGACATTGCTCTGAGGGAGCGTACATGAGTTTGGTCACGTAGGCCTAGCCTACTTAACATAATATTTAGATTAGAAAGGTAGATCACAGGACTTGAAGAGTCCTGTGATCCGTACAATAACATTTGCATAAAATGTAGATGAACTGGTTCGCAACAGTTGTTATGCATGCAATGCACACAAGAATAATATTATGTACTGTGCATGCATGAAAAACGTATAAAAGTGACAAAATAAATAAGCATGCATATAGTTGCTCTGATTAACTCAGACTTTAAACGACACGTTACGTTAGATTCATTCAATTCTAATTAGAAATAGTGACACAAACTCCAATTCTAAACCCTTATGCACGTAAGCTTAATGACTTGTCGGTTGCCCATCTGATATCACGTCACTATTCCCTGTCACGTCACTCTGTTGCCCTCACGTCACTATTCTTATTAAGTTAGCCATCTTTGAAAATCCCTATTTGCCATGTTTCAGCTCGCTATCTAACTTCTGATAAAATTGGCCTCTGCACAGGCCAACTAATGTCAAAAACTCAAGCAGTGGCGTAGCCAGGGTGGGGCCAAAGGGGCACTGGCCCCCTCCTGGACTCGGACTTTTAGCATTACGTAAATTAGAGGGACAACTCTAAACATTACGGGTATTACGTGGCCCCACCCTGGGCCCCATCCTGGCTACGCCCTTTTACTCAAGCGACTATTCTCAAAAAAAATCCTCTACCATTAAAAGCCCTATTGTATGTGCCAAGTTTCAGCTCGCTAGGACACTTCTGATAAAATTGACCTCTACTCAGGCCAACCGCGACTACTATCATTAAATTTACCATCATTGAGAACACCTGTGTGCAAAGTTTCAGATCGCTAGCACACAGCATACGACATGTAACAACTCCTCCTCCACCTCATAACTACAGTGTATTACATACAGCTGACAAAAATGTAACCAAACAAACAAGCTGAGTTGATGATGAGAGGAGGTATACGCTTTATCATCTTGTGTTAAAGGCTGGCTGTGTTTTTGGCTCAAGCTGGCTGGCGGAAAATGTAAACAAAAGCTGCGGGGGTGAAACGTATGCTCGTATCAGCTTGTATAGGCAAAAGCTTTTAGCTCAAGCTGGAAGAGCAAGAAGAGGAAATCCGCCCCGTACAGCCAATATGCACAAGCAGCGCAATGGTGTGCGGTTCGCTCAAGAAGAGGAAATCTCACTCCGTACAGCCAATACGAACATGCATCACAGTGGTGTGCGGTTCGCTCAGCCAGCTGAAGGGTTCGTGTTGGAAACCCGGTAGTGGCAAGCTTTTGCTTCAAAGGTGCACGAGGCTTCACTCAGACAAAATGATATGCCTTTACAGGCAAATAAATTACGTTAAGTATTGTTGACTGTTTTGAAGTAATTTAAGGCGCGTTTCACAAACTTTCTTGGGGTTTGCTCTTAGGCTAACAGATATCAATTCTTAGGAAAATCGTCAATCAATACATTGCTTAGCAGCAGCTGGAATCATTGACCATGTTTACGATGATCCTCTTACAAGAGCTTAAATAACTGCTGGATAATTTGTCTTCAATATTAATTAAATATTATTGGTTGACATCAAAACGCGTTGATTAAAACATGTTTGTTATCAATTCAATTGAAAACCAACTCGTGGGTTGTGCGACGTCGTACTCATTCTAAATGCATTGATGGCATTTACAGATTATGTTTCTTTCCTAAAAAAATAATGCTTCTAACATTACTTGATTCTCCATTTGTTAATGGTTTATTTTCCATAGGATAACGTTAGTAAAAATCACTGAAATAAAAAATACCACATTAATTTAAGGATGACCTCCGACTTGGCGTTAATACATTTAGTTGTTGTCGCAGTTACAGTTACAGAGAGGATGGGAAGGAAGAAACTCAGTGACTGTTAAGGGATGAATGAAATTAAGTAATGATTCGATGCATAAGGCTACTTTGGATATGTCTAACCTTTAAGTAGAACATTTCAAGCAAGTGCTCGTTTTGAATAACGTTATTCAGATTTTACTCTAAAGCAAAGTAGGTAAATTTTTAAGAATTTATTTTAAGACTATTAAGGGAGTCCCCCTTAATAGTCTTTACTTAGAATTTGCAGAGAATTTACTCAGACACGATTGTGAATTAACCTCCAGATCTGGAACCATTCATAATTTATACTCTCACCAGTCCACGAAAGCGATCCTTTAAGATACGTAGCGGCGACAACGATCACTCAACTCAACATTCTATCAGAGGCTTGTGCAACTTATTTCGCACACAAATCATGGAAAATAGCTGCATGCGTGTAGCTGCTGCTGCTTGCTGCAGTCTTCCATACAGTTTATACAGTATTAATGGTATTATCATGTCACTAAAAATAATGTCGAATCGTTGTTGTTGCTGTAACGTCTAAACTGAGTAATTTGAATGCATATATCCACTACTGGAGTCAATTTTGTAGACCGTAGTTTAATTGATAAGAACATTTTTATGTCCATGGTCCCTAAATACAGTTTAATTTTTCGCGTGCCATGGATTATGACTATTCAAAATCTGTCGTAATTATATGGTTACTATATCAACTTTCATTAAGCAAAATGTCTGAAAGTCTACAAGCACCGAATTCAGCTTCCAAATTGAATTTTAATAACCCGCCCAATCGAAATATAGACAAGTGTTGAAGACATTTGAAAATTTAGTTTAAAATGCCATTTGTAACGAATTCAACCGTTACAAATTGTCAAGCACTGAAGCCGGATTCGTGTTTCTTTGTAAAAATGGGACCTAAATCATGTCCTGTGAATATGATGCCGCTTGAGTTTTTTTAATCTTAAAACTCCATCACCTCTTGGCAGTAGGTTCTGTGTAGTCCGCCGCGCGCGCTACCATCCTCCATGTTGGTAGATGGCAATTTCGGGCCTCGGAAAAATCTCTACTCGTCCGAAATTAGCCATCCGATTTATGAGATCAATCGCTGAAATTGAAGCTAATTAACTATTGTATAATAGAGTGATGAAACAGATGTAAAAAAAATTCCGCGGTTTTAAAATATCCACGATGGTTTCACTAAGTTTGTGTTTAAAGTTTGTCCTAACAAATTTTTCACAACTATCGCATCACATTATTATCAAACAGTTAATAAGCTTCAATTTGAGCAATTGATTACACAAATCGGATATATGTATAATCTCGGAGGAGTAGCGATTTTTCCGTGGCCCAAAATTGCCATTTACCAACATGGAGGATGGTGGCGCGTGCAGCGGACTACACAGAACATACTGCCAAAGGGTGATTGTGCGTTAACGGCTTCTAACGGTTGCCGTTGGAGTTGTAGTTCAAGTGTAAGGTGGATACGGTAATATAATATCGATTTTCGAATCAGAAAGTGAAAATTCGCAATCGTGTGGTAATAAGATGGAAAAAACCAAAATTTGAAATCACCGTTAAACGTTAGGGCCAAAATGTTAGTACCAAAATGAGTATCTCGTAGAGACGGGTTGAATGACACCTCACACAGCATGGTTGTAATTAAAAGCTTCAAAAGTTGTAACGGTTTCTAACGGTTTCCGTTAACCATTGAAGTTCAAAGTGCTTGCAGCAGGCCGTGCTATGGGGACTAGTAATTCATTTCTGGAAACATAATTTGAAAATTCGTAACCGTTCACGAGATATCGTGTGCAAAGACGAACGGACAGACTGACACGGCCATCCGCTTAAAGTGTATCAAGTCTTCGACACTTTATAATGAACAACTTGCAAAAAGTAAAAGCCCTGCTTTTCACTTTCCAATGTAAATTACAAATGGCAGCAAATAAAAAGAGAAACTCAACATAAAGCCATATAATGAACACAAATAGTTATAAAATACTCCATATTTGCTACAATTTTCCATCTACGCACGCATGCAACTGTTTACCATATGGCTATTGTGGGTATGCAGTTCAGATTGGAGAAACTGTGCTGCTTTGCCAGTACAACCTTCAGTCCTTCCCTGACGTTTGCCGAGTGCGAGTCTCTAGCTAATGTTTCTCGAGACATTCCTTTAGTTTGTGAATTACGTACTAGGTACTTACAATTAAGCCTTGTTGGGGAGACATGAAACTTTGTAGAGACAATCTGTTCAATTTGTCATCGAACACAGTTGATGGGTATGGATTCTGAAAAGATAAATGCGTAATAAAGCAAAGTAAAGGTTTTGGCGAAGGTGTCTTCATACCCACTAGACGTATTGAGTCGACGCTACAAAAATAGTACCGTCGAAATTACATGGCAATAATGGCAGGATATTCTGTGAGAAAAGTGCAGAGAATTTGGCAGGAAGTGTCAGGTTTCTTGACAGTAGTGCTCTGTATATCAGGTTGTTTAATTGAAAATGGGTATGCATATAGCTCGGGTACCAAAAGTGGTAGGAGCGATGCGGATGCACATGTTAACCATTTGAAGGACTCCTCTTCTGACATTGAATTGCATGACACAAACGATGGCAGTGAAGTTGTAAAGTGTGTTTGTGACGGAAGCTGTGAGCATCTGAGATCTGAAGAATGTCAGCATGGCGTCACTTTTGACATGTGTCGGTGTTGCTTGGTATGTGCCCGAGGTGAAAATGAGCCTTGTGGAGGTGCCAGTGGTACATGTGCCTTTGGGCTACATTGCCAGCAGAGTCAGGACCAAAGTTCCTATGCACAGATTAATATCAATGCAACTACGACTACTTCTCTTCTTTCTCAGGAAGGTGTTTGTTCACGTACGTATTCAAGTGCCGTAACTTAGCAGTCGCCACCGGTTTCCCACATTAATATCTATTCCTATTATTTCCGAATTCATTTGTCGTTCGTAACGGAGAACAAGGCTTTACGTTTATTCAGCAGCGTAGTCCGTAGTTCCCTCAAAACATACTATTTAAAATTGCATTACCGTTCCTAGAAGCATCTGGTTTAATTTTCCGGCGTAGAAAGTTAGTCTGTTGGTAATTATAATGTCTTGGGGTTTTACAGGAGTGGGGAGATGTGACCAGCCGCAAGACCAATATGGATGTGTCATTGACCCCGGTGGAGAATGTGTTTGTCTGACAAGTCGTGCCTGTCCCGGAG
Source organism: Sinella curviseta (assembly GCA_004115045.4). Lineage (NCBI taxonomy): Eukaryota > Metazoa > Arthropoda > Collembola > Entomobryomorpha > Entomobryidae > Sinella > Sinella curviseta. The sequence continues at coordinate 13,790,070 of CM023202.3, read as the reverse complement.
AAAAACTATTTTTGTTCAAGGATCGATCTTTGTGTCAAAGCCGAATGGATTTCCTCATAGCAAAAAAGGATTTAGAGCTAGTGTCCAGCTCTCAGCTTCTCACGAAACTGGAAAGGATGAACTCTGCAACAGGTCAATGAAAATGTCATAATGATATTTTTATTTCATTTTCCATTAACTTTCCTATACGAAAGAAGTGAATTTGTTTTTCCTTTCGTTCCTTCTAAAAAGTTATTTGCCCCTTAGGGTACCTGGAACAGTTAATATTTGTTTTGCCCGCTGTACTTTAATGTAAGATGTCTGCTTCTCCAAGCCTGCCACAGATTGTTTTCTAAAAATTAATAAAGTTACTTAAGTAATAAGCATAATATGTACACAAGCTAGCATACATATTTTTGAACACATCTAAGGTTAATCCGAAGGAGTAGAGAAACAAAAATTATAGTGTCCACCTTATTCCGTTTACCTCATTCGTGCCTTTTTCTTGTTTCCTTTGAAGAAAAAAATCGCTTTTGAGGACGTATTAGTTTTTCAGGTCAAGACGTGTTTTTCGTACTTCGACAGACTAACCAACAAGCCGGTCTCGGTGATTTCTCGCGTTCCCTTACGGATATAATAAAGATGAGCCTTTTCCTCGGCCCTTCTTTATTAAGTGGCGGAGCCACTTTATAAGATCGAGATGTCCGTCTGTCCGTCCGTCTGTCTGTGCGCGCTCTAACTCAAAAACGGTTTGACTTTTTTGAAATCTGTTTTCGGCAATCGATAGGTGGTCACCTCAGAAGGGTCCAGCTTGATTTTGAAATACGTAGGTCAACTGTAACCGTTAGAAACCGTTACGAGGTCAAATATTTTAAAGGCTAACATGGCAAGAAGCATATCATTCGACTCGTCTATAACCATAACACATAGATATGAGGTCATTTTGGGGTTGACGGTTGCTGTATAACGGTAATAGCGATTTCAAATAATTTTACACCTTATGCTCTCCAGCATAAGTGGTTTGGAATTTTAGACTTGTGTTTTCGACAAACGACTTGTCATCACATGGGCTTTGCCTGACATGCTTACCAGCTCCAAAGGTCAACGGCAACGGTTAGAAACCGTAACGAGGTCAACTTTTTTAACTGACAACGTATGGCAAGTGACATATCATTCGACTCGTCCAACAACATAATTCACAGATCTACGGTCATTTTGAAGGTGACGGTTACGGTTTAACGGTTACGACGATTTCAAATGGTCCTGTTTAAATGGTCTTGAATTTTGGGCTTCAGTTTTCGATAAACGGCTTGTCACCTCAAGCGTTTTATGTTAGAAGCTTGGCAGCCATAACGGCAAACGGTAATCGTTAGAAACCGTTACGATTTCAAAATTTTTAAAAGTCACTTAGGGCAAGTGGCATATCATTCGACTCCCCTGAGTGTTCGTTATGCAAATACGAAGGCATTTTAATTTTAACGGTTACTGTTTAACGGCAATATCAGATTATTGGTTTTTATGTTCTAACTTGATAATGGATTGGAATATATGCACTCTGTTTTTAACAAACGATTCCTTATAGTGGTACTCAGTTGACTATTTTGAAAGATTCATGTTAAGGGTGTCCCTGCTCCGCCACTTTGATACATGTTAGCTTGCTGAGTTTATTATGATGTACAACCCCTCAATTCCGCTGTCGCTTCTTGCTGTTTGCTTCGACGACAGCCCTTTTATTCCAATATGGTCTTGAAAGGGTTCCACGACCTGCACTTACAACACATAAATTTTCAGTTCATCCTCTCTTTTCATGTTTTCCGGTATTCTGACCGCATCCTAGATGGTAAAAGACAGCCGTGTGGACCGGAGGCCCCTTCGAAAGTGTTCGATTTTCACCATTTTGTAAATGTGTCGAAGAAATGGCAAAGAATGTGCACACTGTTGTTTGAAGTTCACACTGTCAACTGCCTGAAATACATCATTACAATCCTCGCGGTTGCATTCCCTCCTAACTTTCTCCAGTTCTAAACACTGTTGAGCGTGTCTTCGCCCTTTTTTAGTTTTCTCGAATACATTTTGCCTCTCTCTTTCTATCCTCAAGTCCACCAAATCAAATATACTGGGAATGCGCTTTTCTCTCTGTGGTGCGTCTCCCTGTATTTACAACTCAAAAATAATATACTTTCTCTCAACTGGCCTCCTCTATAAAAGTTTGTATCTAGCATGCAACTAGCATTGGTCGTCCTCTACGCGCATCTTTTTTTGATCGTTCGGCCAAACGGAATGAGAAAGTCTCCCGTGCGTATGTAATATGTACTACAGTACTCACAAAGTCACAAACTCATGTTCACATGGCTTATGTCATGGCATATTTTAAAATGAGAAATACAGCATTAGTTTGTATTTTCTCCACTTATGTTAAATAACTCATTCAAACAGGAAGAAGTATTATTTCGTCGGCGCTGTTATTCACGATATAATAGTAGCAGTTATTTAAGTATGTAACTGAAGCTATTGTCAGCTTCCCGTGCGTGCTCAATGTGGCCGTTAATGACAGGTTTCGACATATTTAAGGTATCATTTCTTATATGCGACTCTCTGCATTATAATATATTGCGTACTTCGTGTACGTATCTACGTAGACCTACTATTATTACCGGGGCCGCCGGTCGCTAGAATTTATCCATATACTGTACTGTACATTCCCGCAACGACGACGATCCTTTTCGTGTTATCAGAAAATCAATCTCATTTCCTTTTCTTTCTGTTGCTCCCATCGTAAAGCAAAATGTGCTTTGTTCGGTAGTATATTTCTCCTGACAAAGAGACGATCTTTTATGCCACATGTTATCTCCACTTTATCTTCACTCTCTTGTCTTTTCCTTCAAATTCTTGTTTCCTTTGTGAAGTAGGCAATGTCACGGCTCAAGTTTTTTCCAGCACAATCCCCTTGTAATAATAATGTCTCTGTACACTACACACAATGCACTACCACTTTCCTTCATCTCCCTCGCTTCCTTTTATTCATTCCTCTCGTGTCTCCTCTTTTCTTTTACAACAAAGCACCCGATTATTTCGTTTACCGCTGGTCTTTACTATTTTTCTTAAAAGAAACATATCGCCACTATAATTATGGCTGTGTATACTTATGTATGTGTATACATATATCGCTCGGAAATCTGTAGGTTTCTCCCATACAGACAAGATTTAGAATTCGATTCAGCTTTAAGTCCACAACTCTCTTCCTTGTAGATCTAGCTCCCCTCCTATTCTCATCTTGGCTCCTTTATCTTTCACGACTCCCTGTTTTGTTTCCAGCTGACGAAAGTGAATGGCAGTAAGTGGAATAAAAAGGTGGTACATCAATTCTCTCGAGAAAGTCTCAGTAGGAGAGAGTGAAATGGAATCACTCTCATCATTTTCATTTCTCTTTGTAACTGTGTCTATGTTCCCACGCTTATGTATACTATAATATTCAATCCTTCGACTTTTTTCTTTATTGGAAAAGAAAGCTCAAGCAGACGGATTTCCGCTTGCAACCCATTTATATCAATATGTATAGCGGCAATTCCATTTTGGGGATTGAAATAGTAAAGTCAAATGCAGCTTATAAGCTGGTTTCTTTTCTTCTAATGGTAAGTGTACACCTGGTAAAACAGGTACATTCTCTTACGATCTTTTTATAAACCAGCGCCGATGCATGGTTTCAATTTGGGAAATGCTGCTGTAGCGTTCGTTGTTGTGCGTGCGAATATAAAGTATTATGTTTTTGGCAATTCCAAGCATTATGGCAACGGCAACCACAAACATTATATATTGCGATTTGTGTATTGTAGTTTGAGTGAGTTAATAGTATAGATTGTGGGAGAATAAGGGGCCAACAAATCACGAGCTCATTCTCGATTCACGTTTAATTCCCCTCGGTCTCAATGCCATTTTCTCAAACGAAACAGAAGCCATTGTCAACAGCTAAATTAAAATCCCTCGTTGGTTTCTTAATGAGTAAGAATGGTCATTATTTTTTTGCCGTAACCTAAAGCTATAGTTGATACGAAGGTTCAGTACTATTTGGATTTACTGGCAATGCACAAAATAATGATTAACAAACAATAAGTTACAGATGTATGTAGGTGTGTTATTTTGATTTACAGTAGTGGATAATTATGAAAAGTTTAGTTGATCTAACTAGTAGTGCCATACACGCACAATTATTCTAAATTTCTGTTCGACTGTGTGACTCAATTTGTCAGAAATAGGTAGATATTTTCGTCTTCAGTGGCACATTGCCCCTTATTAAGTGGCGAAGCTACTTATTGATTTCACGATGTCCGTCTGTCCGTCTGTCCGTCTGTCTGTCCGTCTGTCCGTCTGTCCGTCCAGACGATATCTCGAAAACGGTTTCGAATTTTTTAATTCTGTTTTCAGCAATCGATTACTGGTCACCCAAGCTCCCTTGCTAGTGTTTTTGAAACCGATCGGTCAACGGTAACGGTTAGAAACCGTTACAATTTTGAAAATTTACAATAACAGCCTATGCCGTGTATGGTATCATTCGATTCGTCTCTTAAAGAAAATCAATTTGGCAGTTACCGTTTGAAATAATATGTAACGGTTTTAACGGCAGGACGATTTTAAAATTTCGAATTTTGACTAAAAATGTGAGCGGGGTGTCAAAATGCATCTAGCCGTCGAGCTAAAGACGAATATGATGCTGGCGTTAAAATTCGAAATACTACGTCGCCGTTAAGACGGTTTTTTCAGTTTCAAAACTTTTCTTTAAGCTACATATGATGTGGGGTATCAAAATGGCACTACTCTTCGAGATAAATTTGAATGTGGTATTGCCCCCAAATTTCGAAAATCTATTTTACAGTAATAAAGGTTTTTACATTTCGAATGCTGGTTATCCCGGAGCGCCTGATCACCAGAGGTCACAAGTTGGTTTATTACTGAACAAACTGATTTATCAGTTAATCACTCTCAATAATCGCTTCGCCACTTTGCTATGCGCCAGCTTGCTCGGTTTATTGTAAGGCAATGTGCGTAGATATTTGAATAGGCAGCAGGCCGTCGTCTCACGGTCTGCTGAGTGTTATTAGGTAGCACTTTAGTGCTAACTTATAATTTCGTTCTGTGTGTCTGTTCCGTCCGTCCGTCCGTCCACGCGATATCTTTCGAACGGAGACGAATTTTTGAATTCTGTTTTATGCAATGGGTTCCTAAGCCCATAGCGACGGGCCCCATTGATTTTCAACCGTATAGGTCAACGGCAACCGTTATAAACCGTTACGAGGTCATTTTTTCAATGGGAAGATATGGCAAGTTGCATATCTTTCGACTCGTCTATGAACATAACGCATAGATCTGAGGTCATTTTGAGGTCAAAGGTCACCGTTTAACGGTAACGGCGATTTTAAATAATTTTTCCTTTTATGCTCTCCTGCTTAAACGGCCAAGAATTTCGGACTCCTTCATGCTTGCCAACCCCATACGCCAACGGTAACGGTTAGAAACCGTTACGAGGTCAAATTCCAAGTGACATATCATTCGACTCGTCTATGAATGTAGCACATAGACCTGTGGTCATTTTGGGGTCAAAGGTCACCGTTTAACGGTAATGACGTTTTGACACTTTTTCGTTTTTCAAGCTTTTAAACAAAAGTGTCTGTTAAAGTGCTACCTCTTTATGTTTTCTTACTAAACCTAGTTTTGTGTTCAAGTTCAGTCGGGTTGGTGGTGGAGGCCAACGGCCAACACACAACCACTTTTATCATTCAGTCAAAATGTAAAAGTCAGTAAGTGTAAGTAGAGCTCACGTTGCAAGTTATCATTCTCCTCCACATATCCTTGTCATTAATTATTAGTCAAAATTATGTAGTTTAATTGTCGTTCGAGTGGCGTTTGGGGAAAGTCCCAGCCCACTATTTTATCAGTATTAATTCAGTCATTTCGTGGTTTTAATTGGCATTTTTTGTGGAATAAAATTATAGTTTTTTGTCAGCCAATTAATTAATTCTTTAACTGCGTAACTTGCCCTCCTTCATTTATCGGCTAGTTTATTGCGAGTTCCTTGATTATCGGAAGCATAAATTGTAGCCGCATCAGTCATAACACTGGCACTATCATCATATCCTGGCTTTTCGAACATTTTTTAATTTTTGGAATCTTCTGAAGTTCAGAATCTGAACATTAGTATTTTAGTCGGATAGTCCGTTGCTATTCCGAACACAATTGATAGAAGAAACAACGAACTTCAGAAGTCTTGTTTCATGATCAAGTGGACACAGGCTAGATCGAATACTATCTTCCGTCCGAGAATGAAAGGAACGATGACTTTTTGCTTCCGAAAGCAGCTGCATCGAGGAAAGGCATTACAAATGTTAAATGTGTACACAATTCCTAGTACAATTCTCCGGAGATAAAAATATAGCTAGCTGAATGGATCTCCGAAAGAAAATTTTGTATTCAGGCTTGGTAGCTTTTCCCCACACAATGTTTCTATCCACCCCTTGCGACCCAACCGTTTCGCAGAAGTAATTCAATTTCACCCACAAGTAATTTTCGACTATCCATATTTTCTGCCACTCATATTTTCCTAAGGAAAATTATAACCCAAGTTTGACTATAGATGGCAGGTATATTAGATTTTCTAAATTATTATTCCGGGAACTGAAGAAAAAGACTAGAAAAAATGCCAAATAGAATCGAATTAGTGTGTCAGTGTCAAGCTGAGTGAGTTTGGCCGTGCCGTGTATTTACTTCTTTCTTTTCTTGTATCTGTATCTATATTTACACGTCTTTGTATTTACATCCATGGTATTATCAGTACTGTTGAAATAGATTAGATTACACCAGACATCCATACAGATGAGGAATGTTTAAGAGTGAAGACTATTAACAATAAGTCGAACGAGAACACGTAAAGTGGGATACACAGAGAGAGAGAGTAAACTGGTGTTGAGAGTTGAGATATGAACAGAACCAGAGAGCTACATAAAAATGTGGAGCAAAATATAGGTAGGAAATATAGCGAAATAATATTACATTTTCGCCAGGTTATCTGCGCTACCTGAATATAATTATGATAATGACGGTGATGAAATGAAAAGGTAAAGAATGTAATCATAATATGTTGCCTCTGTACACATAACCTTGCACAGAAGTAATTTTTACTTCTCTGAATATTTCAACAGCGCATTACCTCGCCGTGTGGAGTAGCATCAGTCAGTAGAGCATAGTGAATAAAAACTGGCATTTTCATGGTACGTTTTATTTTCAACTTCTTGAAGAAGTAGTTTACTAGCGCTACTGCTTTCTCTGAAATTGCAGAAAAATGGAGGAACATTCGTTTCTTAATATTCACACACAAGCATCCAATATGCAGACTCACATTTACCATTTCCAGACATACAAAGGTATAATTTCAATTTTGTTCTCACAGTCAGTCAGATCTCGTTTTTTTCTGCTGATGCTAAGTCACAAAAAGGATTGGATACTGCAGTGACGCTTGTTAAACGAATGCGCCAAAAAGTAATTGGCTAGTGAGATAAAAGTATGGGAGGAAAAGTTGCAAAATTAAAGGTGAATGCGAATGAATGCATATATATATTCAACGGTGTTCTATCCAGGATCAGTATACTAATAACGTCAATGGTGCAACTTTTCAAGTATATTTTTGGAGTATAAAAAATTTCTGCTCCATTACAGAATTCTTCTACGTCACAGACTGTGGAGGAGGAAGCAGCGTTTTTCTTGTTGTAAACGGGAACCACTATCAGGAAGACGGATAATATATGGTAAACAGACATCAAGTAATTTCGTTAAAAGCACCGCAAAACCACATCAACACCGGAGTCGCTCTGCTTACATACACAACTATCGCGTTTCTATAAAAATGTTTGCTGTTATTGTGATGATGATGATACGACGGTCACGTCGGAATCACTTAATATTCTCTATCCGATCTGCATCATTTATCCTGCTTTCCTTATAATAATATGTACTTACTGGGGAGAAGAAAAGCATGCATAGTTATTTAACTATATTTGAGGTTGAACGAAAAACAAGACAGTGGATCAATTAAAGCGTACTGAAGTAAAGAGTGTTTTTTCCAGTAAAATAAAAAAACCGTTTCTTACAAAAATGATTCCCGCGCAACATGAGTTTTGCATAACAACTTACAACTCGGCATTCATTCGTTCATTCATTTGGATACCTAGTTAGTTACCTAGACAGATTTCTACAAAGGGGAAAGTACGAAGAACTCTCACTGTTACCGACTACTGACTTTCCGCAAAGTCGAATGGAATTCATTTGAATTTTTCTGTACATATTTGTTTGATGAAACTTTTAAACCTCGTTTGGAAAAATAAAACCAAGTACACGCCAACTGCTATTAATATTCATGACGAGTCTGGCCATACTCGTATTTTATGTAAGTCGTTAAGGGAAGTAGCCTATTCTATTTTTCTTGATTCCTAGCGTCAACCAAAATTTAAATAACAGTTAACACACAGATGCATTGTTAAAAATAAAAAGCGCACATATATGTATAAGTAAACTTAATTAGCAGTAAGCTCATCAAGAATTTTGTTTGTGCGGTTGTTAGTGTTCATTAACGAAAATAAAATAAAAGTTGTTTCACCATTGGGAATAGGAAATAATCGGTTTTCCCATTATTTCGCTCTAGCTACTGGGAAGCGGAAAATAACAAAAGTGACAATCCCAAGAATCTGCAAAAGTGAAAAAAGAGGGTGAGAGAACGTATTGTTCCGTCAAACGCGAAAATCCGTACCAAGACCAACAACCAAAAAATTTAAGCCTGCGAGATACAATGAAAGTAGATTTCCATGGAAAACTGGTTGGTTTTCTGGTGCGGTGAGCCGACATGGCAAACGTGGAGAATCAAATATGCCAATTAGAAGTTCTCGACATAGCTATAGGAACAAAGCAAGTAATCAAGCACGCTTTGTCAGATTATGATAGCATTAGGACGGAGGGATGCTAGGTTCACTGAACGGCATGAATTGAAATTTATGCTCTCTCCGTAAAAAAGTGAAATTTTTTGATGGGTGAGAATTTCAGTATGGAACTTCAACTTATTCTGTTACGGACGTCTGGCTAATGAATGCTCGTCAGTATCGGCTGATGAAGGGGTGGAAGTGAGAATGTTATTGTACTAACCACACATGTGGAAAATGATACACGAACTAAACAAATAATTGGATTAGTTTGCTGCTGTCTTTTGGAAGCAGAAGCGAAAATTTGTAATAATTGTTAATGTACTACTTTGGTGCATTTATATCGGAAGTGACAATTATAGTGAGGATGCACGCAAAAATCAAATTAACTTTGCTTCAATGACTCCTTTATGTTGAATAGCGTTTCTCCGTTCTTTGCAGATGATGTGGTTCTCAGCCGATGGAATTGAATTGCGTCTGTCAGTTGAGACTAATCGTACAAATCTGCGTCATTGAAGACGCAGAAATCGCATGCAGGGACGACGAATTCTGCGTCATGATTCAGAATTCTGAGACAACACACACAAAATACCCATGATTAAGCAGGAAATGTTTGAAATCGTTGAGTAACAAAATGTGCTTGAGAGTAACAAGTTTTTTATTTTTGAAATAGCAATTTCGTCTAAATTATAATTTTTTGGCCGTGCGGCTTTTTATTTCTCGTGCGGAACAATCTTAAAAAACGCGTTAAAGTTAGGTAAACTAGACGCGAACCCGTCAGCTCAAATAGGGACCGGAAAACAATGACTCTTGGATGACGACCCGCTTGGAACTTTTTATAGGAAATAGTTGATGACTGATCTACAAATGTGTGTGCATGTATTGTAGGCAGGGTATCAGTCATGTAACATATAAGTAAAATCTCATGGCATTTTTCTAATCAAAATATTTGCCATGACTACCGATCAACGTCATGAAAGGAAGCATGACATGATTGCAGCTTATGTACAAGCATGTAACATGTACCTATGTCTAACGCAGCAGATACATGTTTTTTTCGGATTAATTAAGCCTTACACGACGGGTTGTGCGCGCTGTAACTCAAAAATGCGCTGGTATTTTTTAATCTGTTTAGCCAATCGATAGGTAGTCTCCTGTGAAGGGTCCAGCCTGATTTTAAGTCCTAGGTCAACTGCAACTGTTAGAAACCGTAACGAGGTAAAACATTTATCGGTCAACGGTTAAATTGAAGTCAGTCAACGCGAGAAGCAAATTATAGTAACGGGCAGACACACAGACAATCAGACTGATCTTAGCTAGTCAAGTTAAACCAAACCATGATGGAAAAGACGAAGCTGAAGGAATTTTACTTTTAATTACTCAATTTTTGCTTTAAATTACGTAATTTTGGCTTACTTAAAAAGCATGGGACCCCTTTTTACCCTTACATGCGTAACTAACCGGATATAACCCGTAGACGTTGAAGAGAAAATTACTAGGTCTCGGTTCTGTGCAATAATCAACAACATGCGACCTTCCCGTGACCCTCAGCCCGCCCCCTATATACCGATTGATCTCAAAAAGTTAGTACCGTTCTTATCTGTCCCCTAAGGAACTTCTATAACAAGTTTAAATAATATCGGTCATGGGTGTCAAGTTATAGCACGAGACAGACACACGGACAGACATACAAACAAACTAAAATCATAACTATGCTAAAACTACGTATAAACAGTTTTCGCTTTTTAATAGCAGCAGCTATCGTGCGTTGCAGCAGCTACCGAATGACGCAGAATTCTCCGTCCTTTATTTGTGATGCGACAAAACATTGAAAAGACTCAGATTTATGCGTCCATGACGCAGAATTCGTCGTCCTTGCATGCGATTTCTGCGTCCATGTCGCAGAAATCTACGATTAGTCTCAATTGTCTGTAGCGTGGTAAAGCTTCATGTGGCCAATCTATTCGCGTAAAGTGCGACATTTCAGCCATTTTACTGTAAATTTTTTAATCATTTCGCCAGTTTCCTGATCATAATTAGTTTCAAATTGTAGAAAGACGTGCAAGGTATCGTTTTGAAGCTAAGAAGTGGGGGAAGTGCAATGGAGGTATCACAATTCGAAATTACAAACCGTGCACTACCATTTTTGAGGTCAAAGGTCAAAAACTGAAAATTGTATTCCTTTCGTACGTCAACTAGAAACATAATACATCATTGGTGTCCCAATGAGTGCAGAAATTACAACGACCAAGTTTCCGCTCATAACTACGTTAACCGAATTTTGAAACGTTAACGGTTTTTGAACCATGTTGGTAAAATTATGGAAGATACTATGTAACGGTTTGTAAGGTTACTATTTTTTAATTGCGCTGAAAATAGGTTCGCTAATAGATTTTGATGTGTAGAATCTGAATCTGTCATTTTTGTAAATTGACATTGATTTTGGCTCCATCTAGAAGATAAAATAGCGGGAAATCTTTTTATATCAGAATTAAATAAAAAATAGGTAGTTGGTGCAATTACGTAAGCTGATTAACATGGTGATAACCGTTTTCAAACATACTGATCGTGGGGCGCCCAAAAATAAAAAAAGGCGGGAAATGTTTTTCATTAGAATTAGTTTAAAAATTGACAGTTGGTCCTATGCAGGACGCTGATTAACACAATGGAAGTTGTTTAAGCCAAAAAATGAACAACAAATTTTCTTTGCAATTCCGCGTGTGAGTTTATATTTTATTGACATGTAACGTGCGCGCTCTCCAAATCTATACCAACGTCCCTATTTAGGGACATGTTGCTAGTATATAGGAACTGGATTTTGGTTGATCGGCGGCGAGTAAATCGGATGAACAGATTAAGAAATTCGGTTGAGCAAATAATATACAAAATTTCTTTCTAGTAGTAAAAGCATTAATTTATAAAAGTACACTTCAGACTTTGGTTGTCAAAATAATGTAGAGTGAGCACTTGGTTTCTTACATATAAACTTTATTTTAAAAGTTTTTATTCAGTGCACCCTCGTACAACTTTTAGTACTCCCAGAGATCCGAAAACCGTCTACTGCAGACCCGATCCCTGTGTCGAGTTTTAGCTCAAACTAACTGCATATTTAGATATGATATATTATTCATGTCCTAACACTTTTAGAAGATTGATCAATCAATATTGCCATCAAATACTTGAACAAAGGATGCCGATTTTCGCATTTTGCTATCAAACACATTATTACGTAGCTGAAGCTTCCGAAGCATATACATATACATTGTCCGATTTGGACCAAATTTCAATCGGTCAACAGGGGTCAGAGAGAGCTCACATGCTTTTTAAATGGTAAATTTATTTCTTCACATGGATTTTGATAGCGAATTGAACGGTGATCATTTTCTCTTCAGGAACTATGGGTCAAATCGCGTTATTTTCACTTGTAGATTTCAAAAAGAGGTCACATGCATTGACTGAGCCATCTATGAACGCCCCATTTGGAAGCGTCATGTTAGAACGCCATTTGAAAACGTCATGTTTGAACGCCATTTGAAAACGTCATCTTAGAACTTGCATTTGAAAGCGTCATGTTAGAACTTCCATTTGAAAGCGTCATGTTAGAACGCCATTTGAAAGCGTCATGGTAGAACTTCCATTTGAAAGCGTCATGGTAGAACTTCCATTTGAAAGCGTCATGTTAGAACGCCATTTGAAAACGAGGTGTATATTTGGTTACTACAGAACCACACCGAATACGTAAAATAGCTTGGTGAGAGATGGTGGTCATTGTAGTACATTTAAGATATTTAATTGTTGCCCAACCTAATCTCCTTAATGTGAAGAATCTTGTTCCAGGGGGTCAATATCCCGTCTGTCCCTTCCTTTGCCACTGGAGATTAGCTACGTTAACAGGAGAGTCGTAAGAAGAGAAGACTTAGAATCAGGCATCTGTCCTTTTGCTCTGCTCTTCGCCAACTGTAGTATAGATACGTTTAGCTTGCTAGGATGACTGATTGTGATTTTTGTATCCAGCAGGAACCTGAATTAATACGGCTGTCAATTTTGCTAAAGTAGAACTTGCGGAAAATATGACATTCTGGAAACATACTATATGTAAATACGTCTGTTCATTTACACTGTAAATTGCACATTTTTGCAATCTCGGTGACGTGAATTGCCAGCAACATTGTCCTGGTTCAGTTCAAGAAAGCAAGACATGATTCCAGTTTATTAGGTGTGCAAAGCTATGTAAGCAAAAGCAATAAAGAATGAACAAAATGGAAGGTTGTTTTAACGCATATCCCAGAAGAACGTCTGTTTGCTAAACAAAATTCTGAATACTTTTTAGTTATGAAATATATTATGTATGAGAACGATTGCTGCATACACAAGGAATGATAGTTTATAGGATTTCAAGTGCTCCGCAATATTTGTACGTGTTTCTTTTGCATGTGCTCTTTTTAGGAATCGGCAGACAAGTTACCGTGTGGTTCATTTTTATGAAAAATCAATGCAAAATCTTTGACATATTTGCTGAGATATCAAGGGTAGAATGTTGTGTGTATTTATTTTTTATTGCCAGGCAGCAAAATGTCTGGATCCCCTTTCTTTCCCTGCGGAGCAAAATAGATAAAGAACGGTCGGGATGAATACATAAAAATACGATAAATGCCACTCTAGTTCTTGGAATGCGTTTGTCTGTTGTTTCGATTGAATAATATTGCAATTTTTACGGGATGGCAATAAACGGGAAACTAGGGAACAAAGATAAAAAGTTGAAGAGAGGCAACAGAAGGAGAAAAGGGGAACATAATTTAAGAAAGATTTCTTCTTGTTTGGATTGACTGAACTTGGTTGCACGCTAAATTATTCCATAAAACGGTGCATAAAAACAACTGGAATAATGAACACCTAGAAAAATGAAGATTCCTGGTTTATTTACAGCAGAGGCATTTGATTATAAAAATACGTCTTACTTTTATTTATTTATTCATGAGTTATGAAAATTCAAGAGTTCTACTGATTCTAGAGTAGAGTGTATTTAAGTTAGAAAGGCGGTGAACAAGAAAAAAAAGTAAGTGAAGGTTAGCTTATTAAGCGGTGGCTTTGGGTACTTACAACTGCTCTACTTTCATTACTCCAGCAAGATATTTTATATTTATTTGCTTGCGTCATGATGATATAGAACCAAGCAACCTTTTATGGACCAGAAATTCCAGGGAAGGAGCCAGACAAGAGAAGTAAGAAAAGCCGTATAGAAACCTTCAGCTTTCTCCGCTCCTTGGTACACACCTGTTTATCATTTACATAATTATAATGAAAAAGGGAACAGGGATGCACAGGGGAAAAGTTTTCTGGGCCAATGATGATTAATGAATAGGGAGAGCTTGCAGCAAAGCCAGCTTTTAATTCTGAAGCAGAGAGGCACTTTCGGTAAGGGAAAATTCCCGCGATATTTTAAAGAATTTCAAAACTAAAGAAGCTGTTCATAGTCACGGAATCGAACATTGTGTATTTTACATATACCTTAACAAAGAGCATGTCTGTAATGCGATGTTTTGGTTAAGCAGTAGTCTTATAGCTATCACAAAGAAAATCAACGCTATACTTGCTGATTCTTGTTTTACTGTAATCCTATGAGCGTATTTACATGCGAAAACTGTTGCTATTTTTATTTTATTATATATCCAATTCATCCATGTAAAACAGAGAGAGATGTAACATGAAGAAATATGAGAGAAAAGTGAAGTGTATTGGGAGGGTTCGGTCCGATTACATTATTCTCTCATGGCTGTTTTCTTTCTATTCTTCGACCAGGTTTTACGCTAACCTTATTTTGCCCTTTTACTGCTTTAGATGTAGAGCGGAAAATGGATTGGATTTTTTGCCTGTCGGTTTCAGATTGAGTGATGTTTTATGCATGCATGATACATGAATACCGGATTAGAGAATAGAGAACAGCGTGGTTGATCCAGATTGAAAATTGAAACCCTGTTGCCGTTGCGTGGGTTGGATAAAATTCAAGCTTGCGCTAAAATAACAATGTGGTATACTGTTACATTTACGTTACGAAGGTATATTGAACCACATCAAGAACAAAACAAGATGATAATCATGTTTGATGATGATGCAAACATAACTTAAAATCCAACCAACGCAGCTATCGACTCGAGCTCAGGTTCATTTTTGTACACAAGCACTTGAAAGCGGATGTATATTTCCACATAGGAGGTAGATTTAACAGTTAACGACAATGCCATCGTACCTTTGCACACCATAAAGTTGCAATCTCACAACATAGTCTTCGTTATTGTGAATTCAAGGAAATGTACTTTGAACGAACTGGCTTCTCCTGACCTTAAATTTTAAGCAAGACTTAAACTTTACACTTGTTTCAAATATGTCATACCAATTACTACAGGAACAATAAAGCAGATGAGAATTCCAGGTTATTAATTTTTTGTTAAAGGAAAATTATCATTATTGAACTTTTTGTATAAATGTCCTTGTTAACAATGCACGAATTATTGTTACTAGGTACTATTATCAATTATTATAATTATCGTCAAAGCAGAAACCACATCGATATTTCTTACTATTACATATTAGACAAAGAAATTAAAAGATTTTGTGATGTGATCCCGTTGCCATAAAACGGAATGAAACTATACGACATGTCAGTTTTACATAAAAGACAACAACAGGTTGATCATCCCTTGCACTTTGTTAATGTAACATGAATACATTGTACACATGAGTGAATTACTACATCACTCTAGGTGGAATGCAGAATGCATGATAGCAAATGTGAAACTAAAATTAAAGAGAGAATGAAATATTCACTATTTTGCTATTAGAATGGACGAGCGATACTCATGTGATTGAATTTATAAAGAATCAAGGCAACATTTTTTTAATCAAGCCATTAATTAGCGTTGCTCAAAACCCGGCTTCAGTTTGATAAAAGTTTATGCATCCTATTATAATAGAGCAGTGGTATTTTCAAGTAAAATTTTATAATGCCGTTTTACTGATTGGGTTTCATTATAATTAATGACGCAACAGCAACTACTGGACTCAACAAAGGCGAATTAATTAGACAAAAGTACGGCACTGCACTTATGAAAAGTTCCTGAGCAACAAAACCGTATAATGATCTATAAACTTTCAGGCAGAGGACTGTGTTTAATTATGAATAGAATTCCATAAAGTAAAGCAGTTGGAAATTGGAAGTTTTGGATAGGTTCAAATACTTGCTTCTTTGTAAAATAATGTTTATAATTACGATGAGCTGAAAAAGCAAGGGAACGAGAAAGTGCTTACCTAGATTGATTTGCACCTAAAAAATAAATTCTCGGTTGGAAAGATGGTGAATGTCGAATATTTTTCCGCATGTGTACGTTGTTGCTACATAGCCAATTCCTCTCTTTCTGAACGTCTTCCTCCCCGTTGAATCGAATTTCAAATTGAACGAATTGTTCTACGGGCAAACTTTCACGTCACCCTAATTATGGTCTTCTTCTAATCAAGCCCAAAGGTATCACTAATTAGTATAACTTTGTCATAAAAACTGAATTCACACATTATTGTCCATAGCGGTGCAACAGAAGAATCCGGGATGTAGATCAACTTTGTTTACCATTGTTGTTATGAAAGTGAGATAAAAGTTTTGAGGTAGTCGTGTTTTTCATGGAACTTTTCGACCAAATTTACTGTCCCCCTCTCGATAGAATCTGATCCAATTTTCCATGCTGGAAGATTTAAATACTTTAAACAATGATATTAATTCTTTTAAATTTTGTACTCCATGTAGGCATTAATTTGGCATAACGTAAAATTGCAATATTTAACTAACTGACGTCGGCACTACGGAGGTCGGACTGGTCAGTTATTCCGCCATAAAGTATTCTTCTACCAGACATACTTATGGTCGGTGCAATCATTGCAGCACTTTCTCTTAGGTACTATAATTGTGGAAAACATTTGAAATGCAGAACTTTTATTACGACAATACGAATAAAATACTTGATCATCGTCTGTTTTAGTTTTCGTAAGATCAACCCCATTAGTGATACCATAATGATTATTAATCAATAATCATTGCATTTTACGTTCCAATTCCATTCCACCACTACCTCCTCCACTTCTCTCCTGAGTCAGGCTTATCATCGTAGTCAAATTGCAAATTAAATATGAAATTGGTAATCATCTGAACTACTTAACCAATTATGCTATCCGACCAACATTAACTGTCGAAATGAGCTCAATTGAGGGTGATAAAGTAAGCCATGTTATGCGAGTGTATCACAAAATCTCACCTCCCTTATCACTTGGGTTCATAACGTGCTTATTGCAATGGTAATGGTACAAAGATGAATGTGTACGCAGTTTTCTACCTCTACAGTTTTATAATCTGTACATATAATAACCAAATATTATCGAGGAAAACTAGGAAAATAGCTCTTCTGCAAATGTATGCAAAATGTTTGCAATACCGATTCACGATGCAAGTCAATACACTTTTCCCTCATATTGATGAATCCATGCCTCAATAATGGTTCTCTCTACAAAACTAATAGGGTTGTAACCACTTGAAGTAGGTATTTACTCTTACTCAAATTTTGTATTTTGTATTTAGACCAGATTTTGTATTGTAAATCCATAAATATGCGTCGATATATCGTTCCCTTGTATATAAGCATTTGTTGTTTTTACCATTTTGTCGATGTTTTTCAATAGCAATTTTATTAATAATTATGGAATATATTCCACAGTTCCACAAATGCTTATATACAAGGGAACATAATGGAGAATAGTTTCCATAGAGAGAGTAATCATTTCACCATGGAGGTGTAATATTTAGTTCCGTTAGTCTGTATGAATGAAAGTTGGGGTAGGTATATTATTATGTCTGTAGTATATAAGGATATGAGGTGGAAGTAGGATCACGTGAAAAAGAGCATTTGAAAGTTCATTCACTCACAATGCAAATACAGATGTAGAAACTGGTTCAATGGTGTCTCGCTGGTGCGCCGTGAAGGACCGGTAATTATGTGTCGTGTGCCAAGAAGATTTATAGAACAGCAGCCCATAAAAATCTCAAGCAGTTCATCCTCCTCCTTTTATATATTCTACCACCTCCATCTGCGCCAAATGTAAAAGTGTATTGTTAGTTAGATATTCTGGACAAAATTGATGAATTTCTTTTGAAGTAGAAAAGTAATTCCAGGCAGATCAAAGGAAGATACCAAACTATTTACAGGGTTAGGGTAATTGTGGCAAGAGAGTTATAGTCTGATAGTTTTTAAAGTCATAAGCGAAACCTTTGTTGATTTAAGCATAGATTGAGAAAGTGGCATAAGCATTTATATATCGGAGACAGCCTTGACGCAGTCGATCTAGATATCGAATCAACTCATAGAGCATCAAAAGCGCGCGAAAACATTTCATTCATGAATTTTTTACGCTGGTGTATTTTTGCCAAAAAAACGTAATGACTTGAGTTCATAGGAATGCGGATATCAGGTATGGGAACGTTCATATTACTATTTAAATTTGACCAACTCCCACCCACCAAAGACAAAATAGAGTGAACGCACATATATTTGACGTAGTGACATATCCCAAAGTTTCCATAATGTAACACCCACCTCTTGAGTATCGTAATTTGTGCACAGCCCCAAGCGAGTGGACGTCGTCCTCGTGCGAGTCGAGCGACACGGTGACGAGAGAAGATGGGGGTTATGGAAAGACACTGCTGATAGATTGCGATAGATATCCCTGAAAGGGTAATAATACATGCTGGTGAAAGTGACATGGGTAATAAACCGAGCAAGCTGGCGCATAGCAAAGTGGCGAAGCGATTACTTTTGATAGTGATTAACCGATAAAGCAGTTAGTTCAGTAATAAACCAATTTGTGGGCATAAGCGAGAGAGAGAGAGAGCTGAGCATGTTGTGCTTTGTTGTGTTTCTGTACTTTTATTTATTTTTAACTGTGAAATCTTGTATAAAAAAAATTCTAACTATTTTGTATATTGACGTATTTAGCCTGATGATAATCGGGATTTTTGCAAATTCACTGTATAGTTACGTTTTTAAGTTTTATACCGTTTTTTCAGTGCTACTCCTATCTCACTATTTCAGAGCTCTAGTAGGTATCTTAAGTGCAGCTATGTACAGAATAGCATGATGGGATCGGATGCCCCGCCTTCTCGAATAATAATCTCTGACTTACTTGCGAGTATTGTCCATGCACTAACAACTGGAAGGACAGCTGATGATATCTCGCTATGCTTCTCGAGATTCTACAACGAGGCTGAAATAAGTAGCTCAAGAGACCATTTGACCACAATAGGACGTACCATTGGAAAGCGTTCTAACAGAAAAGACACAGAATCAAAGCAGAAACATCTACTGGAAATTGTGAATGCCGTTATTACACTTGACTGGAAAAGTGTGGACACCACATTTGCAGCATCAAATTTCACAAGAATATGTTATGTACCGACGAATATAGACGATGAGATTCAGCTCAGGACTGAAATTGCTTCCCTGACCAAAAAATATGATGACCTGGAGGCTATGTACAAACAAGTGACAGAACTAATCCAATCGCTCTCTGCCAAGACTGATTCAACTGCAACAAGCTTCAAGGACTCTCTGGATACCTGTGCCAAAAAACTTTCGAACTCTGTGATTCCTCCAACTAAAACAGACAACCCTGCTTCCAATTCGAGTGAACACAACCCCTGGAATGATGCATCCTTCAAACGGCGTGTATGGCAGCCAAACAATCAAAGAGCCGTGAGTAACCGCTTCAAAAATGTTCCTCTCAGCCCGTCAGATCCAAGAAGCCGTCTCAACCAACCAACCACCTCAGTTACTCAACCAATAGGCACCACATACCAGCAACGGTTTTCGCAAACCGAAAATGACGCCTCTCTGCAGAATCAGAATTGGCAAACGGTTAGGCCAAGGAGGATTAGGAAAGAGATGATTCTGGGAACGGGCCAAGCATCATCATCCATTAGAGGAGTAAAGCCGATAAAAATCAGTCTTACTCGCTGTGATCCTGGAACTGCTGTAGAGGAAGTAAAAAGCTACCTTGTGGTCACAAATTCTTGGGACATCAGTGAAGTGGTAAAGTTAAATACAAAAAATGATACATATGCGTCATTCAGAATTGATGTGAAGCATTCATGTGAACTAACTGAATCTAGTATCTTGAAGCCAGAAAGCTGGCCACCAGACACATATGTGCGAAAGTTTCACCGGAAAGTGGGGTCCCTTAGACCTGCGAGTTCAACACCAAGTAATGACTAGTGTTCTGGCATGGAATTGTCAGGGCATTAAGAGTAATGCTGCCTGGCTATCAAGTGTGTTAAACAATTTTGACATTATTGCTCTCCAAGAGACCTGGTTATTTGATTTTGAAACTAACTTTTTAGAAATTGACAAGAATTACCGCACTGTTTCTTGCACTGCCATGCGCAGCGACAGGAAACTCACAGGAAGACCATCATGGTGTTTCATAAAAATTACAAGTGTTGACAAAGCGACAAATTGTCAAGTTTTTTATTGACAACCGTTCCATAAAATAATTGTCGATTACTTTGTTGACAAGCGATTAGTTGACAATGCGACAAACATTTTTCCACGCAAAATATTATGAGCGTTTCATAAAACAAAATCGAAAAGATGATTATTGTCATTTTGATACCGGTTACCAATGATTGTTGATGAGTGAAACAAGGGATAGTCAAGTTCCTTGAAAGAGCTAATTCGGCAATTAAAATCTAATTTTACGAATAGTTTATTGTTATTACTTGTTCTGTATCATAACACGATGAATAATTATTATTCGTCCGAGTCGGAAGATGAAAATGAAAGGCCACCACGAAAGCGACGCGTATTCCGCCCACGCATCAATTTTGATTTTGACGGTAAAGAGTTTTTGGAGAGGTAACGTTTCACTGCACTTAAAATGCATAATATAACGATAAATAAATGCATTCTATAAGAATATAAAAACTTTAAGCATAGGTTTCGCGTGAGTAAAACCGTCTTCGAGAATTTGTATCTTGAAATCGGTTACGAATTTCAACACAAGACGGATAGGAACTTCGCGTTAGATCCAAAGCAGCAAATGTTAACCGCATTACGCTTTCTTGGCGTCGGGTGCCAGTACCACGGGGTGGCGGATATGCTAGGCATTAGCAAATCCACCGTCCACAGATGCGTTCGGAAGTTCAGTAGCGTCGTTGTCAATCGATTGTTCGCTTCAACGATCCGATGGCCTGAAAACGCGGATAGCACGGCGGCAGGTTTTTACAGATACTCCGGGATTCCAAACGTGGCAGGATCAGTGGATGGCACGTTATGCAAGATACAGAAGCCCAAAGACAATGAAGAGCAGTTTCTTGACAGACACGGAAATCATTCCATAAATGCCATGATGGTATGTGCCCCTAATCCCAAGTTTACGTATGTAAACGCTCGTTATCCTGGAAGCGTACACGACTCCAGAGTCTTACGAAACAGTATACTACACGAACAATTCGAAAACGGGCAAGTTACTTACTAAGAAATTAGCATTAACTGGAAATGGTCCAAAGATTGAAACTAATGTTATATCTTCGTGCACAGATGGCGTCCTTTTCCGAATGCTATTATTATCGGCGACAGTGCGTACCCTCTCCGAGATTGGTTAGTTCCCTATCGGCCACCACGACCTGGCAATGAAACTGAGCAAAGATTGTTCCTCGCACTGCAGAGATCTAGACACCTAATTGAGTGTGCCTATGGGGCGTTGAAGAGCAAATTCCCATGTTTAAATTACCTAAGACTGGATCCTGACGTCGCCGCGCTGGTCATCATGACTTGTGCCATCTTGCATAATAAATGCATCGACGAGCGTAAGTAACAGTTACTTATGAAGCTTAGCTAGCTAGCTAGCTAGCTTAGCTTTTCGAACAACGGAACGGGATTTTATACATTAATTAAATCTCCATTCATAGGCGGTGATCACGATATCGACGATTTTGTAATGGACACGGAAGAAGAGAATGAAGGAGACTTGCCAGATGAACCGGGATATGGGCGATCAAAAGGTTTAGACGATCTACTACGTTTTTTTCAAGCCACATAAATTGTACATTTGCCTTTATTAGTACCTATGCAATTGCATTTTGTGAATCTGCCAGTGTTAATTTCGGTTTAAGCTTGTTTTTATAATCTGTTTTATTCTAAAACACCTTTAATTAAGTGCCACATTTTCTGTACGAAGTTAACAATAGATAATGAATAAATGAAATGAAAAAGGATGAAATAAATTCATTTAATTTTCTTCCACATCTTGAATTAAATCGTGAAATTCCCTAGTGAATTCCGATGAGGGCAATCCATACTTCTTTTACAGTATGTACAACTGAATCGCCTTCGTCCGCTTGTCGATCTCCATCAATTCGAGTTGAAGTTTAGTTTTTTTCGCATACACATCTCCGCAGTCGTTGTCTATGCGCCTCTTTGTTGCATGTCTGGGCTTAGGCTCAATGGGTCCTGAAGCTTCCTCAATTTTTCCATTTTGTTCTGGAGCCACTTGCACATTTCTAAAATCATACCGAACGATAAGGAGCCTATATGTAAGTTAAACTTGTCGTAATAGAAATAATTAAGTTGCGTACTTGACTGTTGGTCCGCTCGAAGGAAATTGAAACATGACCTTTGGGGCTGGCTTCGGTTTCTGCTTCTTTGGGTTTTGCTCGGCGGCGGCTGTGGTGCTAGTGCTTGCAACGGGATTAGTGTTCTGCTTTCTGTGATGAAAGCATAAGCAATTTAATTTGCACTTTTTTATTAGTTTTAGTTATATAAATACTATTAAATTTACTACATAAACTTACTCGGGTGTATTTGACAAGCTGGGTAGTTCGAACTCAACCTCCACAGTTTGCAGGCTTTCGGGTACCGGAAGTCCTAGTATCAAAGGCGAGTCCCTTCCTATGATATCCAAAACGAGGTTATCCAGCTCCGTGTACTGAATTGCCTTGCCACCACCTTTACCCGTTTTCTTCTTATTATCCCGTTTTTCCTGTAGCATTAAATAATAGTTTTTTCGAGTATGTACCTAAAGTGTTGAACCCATAATGTTGCCGGCTTTAGTTAGATTACCAGTGTGCGTCGCTTCCAATTAGCCCAAGTAACGTCCCTCATATACTCCCAGGTTTTTGATGAGTTTACTAGTCCCAAACTTTTTGCCTTTTCGGTAATTTCTTTCCAACCGCCATGCCGATCTTCGTTTGTCAAAGGATGGGGAAGGCTTCCAAAAAGAAGCTCCTTTTTGTCCTTAATCATGGACAAAA
Organism: Sinella curviseta; assembly: GCA_004115045.4. Lineage (NCBI taxonomy): Eukaryota > Metazoa > Arthropoda > Collembola > Entomobryomorpha > Entomobryidae > Sinella > Sinella curviseta. The sequence continues at coordinate 13,766,793 of CM023202.3, read as the reverse complement.
TAACCGTCTTTCCGTAATTGGAAGACATCACACCTTCGCGTATCGAAGACTCTTTAGGCAGGCAAAACTTCTTTAAAGATTAATTAGGGCAGTACGCAGCCAATAAATCCACTTCACAGGTATAGATGCACGATAATATATAGTTAATATTGTAAATTAATTAATATTAAATTAATTATCGTATCGTGTAGAAGAAAACAGACAACAGACAGGGTACACAATCCAATCCTATCATCTGTTTTTGACAAGTAGAAACAATTTTGTAGTTGCTGTGACAAGCACTTGTCATTGGCGCAAGTTTTTGACAAATATTTTATGAAACGGTTGTCGCTTGTCACTTGTAGCTAATCACTTGTCAGCTAATCATTTGTCATTTTGTACTTGTAATTTTTATGAAACACCATGCATATGGAGGCCTTGCCTTTCTCATTAAATCTGAGCTGATGACAAAGGTGAAACCGGTACAAATTTGTGACACGAGGCTTCTTGCCATAACAATTGACTTTGAAGATCGGCCTACTCTTATTGTGAATGTTTACTTTCCTGTCAATAGCAGGGAAAATAAAAATTTAATTTCTGAGTACATTGGTAAAATTAACAGTTTACTACTAGATCACGACGGACCTTTTATAGTATTAGGAGACTTCAATATATCACCACAACACGATAATTTTAATGAGCTACTTCAGTTATGTGATGACAACGTATGTACCCTGTGTGATATAGACTTGCTACCAGGAGACTCCACGACCTTCATTAGCAAAGGAACGGGGGCAAGCAGTTGGCTGGATCATATTATTATCTCAAAAAGTCTCTCGGAAGCAGTGATAAACGTTTCGTTGCCCCACCCCATCACCCCAAGTGATCATGTTCCTATTTCGATGAGGCTCAATCTACAGACTTGCACACAGGAGAAATATCACGAGTTGAAAACCAAAAAACGGTTAAACTGGAGGTCGGCGTCTGTCAATCTTAAAAGTCTTTACAGTGATCAAACGTGCCGCTTTTTGCAGAATTTAACTAAGTGGTCACTATGTGAAAAAAAGAGCTGTACAGATTCTACCCATCAGCAATCCATCACGGATGTTTATACGATTCTGTCATCCTGCCTACTCACATGTGAAGAAAGTTTACAGAAGAAAATTTCAAAACGGACTAATCATCATCATCATCAAACCGCTGGTTGGAATGACTACATCAAAATTCAGTACGACAGCTACAGAGAGAGCTTCTTAGCTTGGAACAACAGTGGAAGAAGGGATCAACAGTACTTTTTAGATATGACGATCAGACGAAGAATCTTCAAAAAATCACTAAACTGGCTACGCAGAAAACGGGATCAAGTAATTAGCGACAATTTGGCTCTTTCCTATGAAGGAAGGAACTTTTACAAATTTTGGGATAAAGTTAAGAGTACCAGTAAGGGTAGCCGTGCATTTGGTACAAAAATTGGTGAAGCAGAAGGTGATGATAATATTTGTGAAATGTGGCGTGATCATTATAGCCGTGTTTTTCGAGATGATTCATCACCGAGGACCCATAATTGCCATAAATGCAACCGCAATGACACATTTCGTGTTAATGAGTTAAATGTGGCAGAGTGCATAAAGAGTTTGAAAAGCGGCAAAGCAGCTGGGCCAGACGGCTTGACTGCTGAATCTCTTAAGTTCTCGCACTCACTTATCAACACCGTTATTGCTAACATATTTAACGCTTGTATTGCGCACACGTTCCTTCCAGACAATGTTATGCGCGTAGCTATAGTGCCAGTATTGAAGAAAAATGGCTTAAACTCAAGTATTGTGAAAAACTATCGCCCTATTGCTCTCGCCAATGTCATGTCAAAAATATTTGAACTTCTTATAAGTCAAAAATATGCTGGAAACTTTGTCACTCAAGCTGGGCAGTTTGGCTACAAGAAAGGCGTTGGAACAGAGACCGCCATATTTACACTCCGCCAATTGTCGCATCATTATTTGAGGAGAAGCACACCAGTCTACCTCTGCTACTTAGATGCAACGGCAGCATTTGATAACGTGTCACATGCAATGCTTTTGGACAAACTGTGTAAACGGGACGTGGTGAAAGAAACTCTGTGCTTTCTCCAATACTGGTTTAACCACCAGATGTTTGTGTGTAGGTGGAAAGACAAAATTTCGACGACGTTTGCTGTTCGTAAGGGAGTCCGCCAAGGAGGCCTTATTTCTAGCCAGTACTTTGCCATATTTATGGATGACCTTTACATCCGGTTACAAAACACGGGGATTGGCTGCAGGGCGAGCTCCGTAATGTGTAATTACTTAGCGTATGCTGATGACATTGTGCTAATGACGACAACTATCTCTGCCCTCAGGAATCTCCTCAACATCTGCCGGGACTATGGTACCTCACATAATATCACTTTCAATGAACAAAAGACCTTTCTCCAATGTTTTATTCCAAGGAGTATGGACGTTGGTGAAAGGCCACAAATCGCATTGAATGGTGTCTACCTGCAGTGGAGTGACTCCGTCAAGTATCTGGGATACGAAATTAACTGCACCAAACGAGATGAAGGAGAGCTAATCAGAAGGCGGAGAGAAATCTATATGCAAGCAAACCTCATTTCATCCCGCTTCAGGACATGTAGCACAGAAGTGAAAGTGTATATTTTCAAGACCTTCTTCAGCAACATATATTGTTCAAGTCTGTGGGTTCCAAACAATAATAGCCATCTTAACTCTATGCGTGTTGCTTTCAATGACTCCTTCCGAACTTTAATGGGATACTCGCGACGCACAAGTGCCTCTCTCATGTTCTCACAGCATAAAATTCCAGATTTCATTGCTATGAGAAGAAGATCAGCTTTCTCCCTAGCCTCAAGGCTAGCCAAGTCAACGAATCCGATTCTGCATAATATCTTCAACTCAAGAATATTTCTCAATTCCTCATTATACCAAACTTGGCGAACATTGCTCCTGTGCCAAAGTGGCATACGTGAAAATAGCGACCTATTAAATATAATCAATCAAACCTATTGTAATTGATAAGACTTTTGAAATATTGTTCTTAATTTTCTTTGTCACTCATAAAAAGGCTATGTTATCGGCTAAAGCAGGGATCTGTCGTTTGGCAAATTTCTCAGAAAGCTATTGCGTGGTATAATGCCTTAAAATACTTAACTGTATGCGGCTAGTTGCTGGGGATTAGTCGAAAACAGAATACCTGTCGTTGCCAGTATCTTGTAGTGTAATTTAATTAACGATATGTGAAGGTTGTACAAAACCATACTCGTATGTTTGTAATCTTGTATGTTTGTAATGCTCTCAATCTAATTTACCTCAACTTGTGTTATATCTAAATTCCTTTTACACACTCTAATTTATATGGATTGTCAAATATAAGACTGATCTGCAATAAATATCCTGATGATGATAACCAGCATTCGAAATGTAAAAACCATTATTACTGTAAAATAGAGTTTCAAAATTTGGGGACAATATGATATTCAGATTTATCTCGAAGAGTAGTACCATTTTGATACCCCACATCATATGTAGCTTAAAGAAACGTTTTGAAACTGAGAAACCCGTTGTAACGGCGACGTAGTATTTCGAATTTTAAGGCCAGTATCATTTTCGTCTTTAGCTTAACGAGTAGATGCATTTTGGCACCCACTTACATTTTTAGCGAACATTGGAAATTTTCAAATCGTCCTTGGAAACGTTGAAACCGTTACAAATTACTTGAAATTTTAACTGTCAAATTAATTTTCTCCAAGAGACGAATCGAATGATACCCTACACGGCATATGCTGTTATTATAAATTTCCAAAATTGTAACGGTTTCTAACGGTTACCGTTGACCGATCGGTTTCAAAATCACTAGCAAGGAAGCTTGGGTGACCAGTAATCGATTGCCGAAAACAGAATGAAAAAATTCCAAACCGTTTTCGAGGTATCGTTTGGACGGACAGACAGACGGATATCGTGAAATCAATAAGTGGTTTCGCCACTTAATAATAACAGAAGGCTCCTCTGAAGCATCAATTATTTCTTCATAAAATTAATCAGTTCAATAGGGACCTAGATAAACAGGTGCAAGAAAGATGCCGATCTGATGAGGATACCAATTTATCAATTCGAAACGCTTGAATGCATTAAAGTTTACCTGGAAATGGAGATGGATGTAATGCATTTGTTGGCTGGACAAGTTACATTCTGGACAATTTGTTACCATGCAGATATTGCTTCACAAGTTCACAAGTACTGTAGAGCATCCCCGTTTTTCACTGTCAGGTTTCAAGTTGAAGTAAATACTTCCCGAAATGCATCAACGTCACAAAGATAATGTGAAATCCTCTATCTTAGCTGATCTCACCGTTTTTTCATTTCAATATTCCTGGTTGTTCATATCGGCGGTACTCCAAGAAACAACTCTGCCTCTTTCCATATATTCAATGCTCTTTGTCTAAATATTATATGGTCTTTGAATATAAAACGGAAATGAATATCAAGTTCTCATTCAAAGCTACTGCGATAGCGTTTTCTATACATTATGCTTCTTACCCACCTTCCGTTCCAGTCTGAAAAAATTGGACAGATGCTCTTTCAAACTTCAAACATCTCATTTTACATCCTTCCCTCTTTTCCGACATTTAAGTATGTAATGTACTGTAAGCAGTAAGCACGCAAAATGTAAGTTTAATAATGAGACACTAGTTGAATGAACTGTCAGGAGCACATCCTAAGAAAAACGGATGCGCATAATAGCACGGAGATGAATTACATTTAAAATTGTTATCTTGTTTATTTGTTTGCAGGTAATTGTGGTCAAATGAAATGCCCCCACGTAGAAACGTGTCCAGAAGACAGTTATCGTCTCCCGTCTCTCGTAACGACCGAGTCACGTAGTGGTCAACCAGAAAAGAATAAGCATTTAGTCTTTTCTGGGAAAACAGTGAGGCAGCAACAACAAAATTGCTGTCCATCCCTTTCTACTCGAAAATGTCAGTGCATTCCTGACCTATTGTGTACGCCCAAAGAGTGTTCTCCCGGTTGGACGGTTCATGTTTCTCGGAACGCTACAGGCAAGCCGGGAGGTTGTTGCCCGACATTTGAGTGTTTTCCCTTACCCGCACTACAGTCCCACCCACGACAATATCCAGATTATCGCAATTACCACAATCCACCAGAAAAGCTCCATACGCCGCAGCACGCAACTGCGACAAAAGATATTGGTATCGATTTCAGTAGCCTTGAGGATGATGGCCACGATTATAGTGACAACAACGACTCGGGAGGCGAACGGCTAATCAAGGAGATATCTTCCCAGGACGACACCCTCCACAATAAATCACCAGAAGATAAAAGACGCTGCTTTCACAACCAGAAGATTTTTAAATCGGGAGAAAGATGGGCCATGCAAACGGATTGCAGCGAGTGTTTGTGCCAAGATGGTCTGGTGTCTTGTAAGCCGATTAGTTGCAATGTTCCCACGGAGTGCAGACTAGCTAGGGTGCAACCATTAAGCTGTTGTCCTGTTTGTGACGGTGAGTTTTCGTTCACAAAATTATTTTGCTCTACAGGAACTGGTAAAAATTATATTACCGCAGTCAAGAAGACAGAATTTATCCCGTCATGCTGTTCAATGCTATAAGCAGTCAGTCATCTCGATAGTCGCTGCTAAATTGTGTCGAGTGTCGACCAGCCTTGTGTTCTGAGTCAGTCAAAAATCAGTAAAATCAGTGTAAATTCTTACAAATGTCTCGGTTACACAGTTTATAAAATCCCTGCTCGCCTAGGAAATGGGTTTCGGCCGGGATCAGGGATTTCTGAAAAAATCTCTGCTCAACATGTTTGCATACTTACAAAATATCCCTGCTCGCCATGTTTTCGTACTTTCACCAAAAATCCCTGCTGGGAAACCTAATTGAAACTTTCTCAAAAAAAATCCCTGCTGGCCAAAAAGTCATTGCAAGCATCCAAAAATCCCTGCTCGGGGAGGCAAAAAATCCCGGTTACGCGGTAACTCCGTAACGTAAGAATTTCCACCTACGCATAAATCAAACAAGAAACACAAGTAGGTATACGTACAAAGGTACATACCCTTCACCCACTGCATCTGTGGTGGAACAAGTGGCGGTTCCTTTTCTTAGCTTATTATGGAATATCATAAATTATATAAAAGCATGACATAGATATTGTTCGGTTGATTTTCGATGTCTCATGTTTTATTATGCAAAACGAGTAAGTCATTAAATCTGTTGAGTAGGTGTTTGTAACTAATGATGTCAAAGTTAATTTGATATTTAATCTGACTGAATACCTAGATTAGATATGCATGCTTAGATGAATATTAATCATGTTTCATTTTTGCTCCTTTGTCGTAAAGGCTGCATCTCTGGTAGCGGAAAAGCGTACAATATGAGCGAAATGTGGCGTAATGATCCCTGTACCAATTGTACTTGTCGAGGAGGACGAATTCAATGTCACACGAGGTCCTGTAAACTTCAACACTCCTGCGAGAATCCTAAATACTTTCCAGGAGAGTGTTGTCCACGTTGCAAAGGTAAGCCATCTTGCGTTTTTTTAAATGAACTGTAGTGCATCAGAGTGAACATTGCATTCATTATAATGAATTTTTTAATTTAAATAAATAGACGATACATTTTCGTCCGAATCACCTACGAACATTTTGGACAAGGGCAGATGTCCATTTCTAGACTGTCACCAGGGTAAGAACTGCCGAAACGGCTTCCGGTTGGACAAGTCCGGTTGCCCCACGTGTGAATGTCGCAAATGTCATAGCTTACTTTGGTGCAAGTTATCATGCTCCAGAGGATTGAGGGTTGACCAGTTTGGTTGTGCAACGTGCGAATGTCTTGAAGAAGACAAACATGAAGTTCTTCAGTCATTTTCTCACTCGTCATCGTCGTTTAATACCAACAAGGAAGGTATGTCTTTCTCTCAACTAATATCCCTTTCCTTTGCTACGTTAACTAAACAAAGAGAGAATGACTACTCATCGTCATCTCATTATTCTCATCCAGGAGAGGTGGATCACATGAATGCGTTGGGAAATTCAAGTGGCAACGGTGGCGGTACAAAGCACATCATATTTGGACATGGTCAACATGGTCATGCACTTCCTTACCACAACGGAGGAAAGTACCACCAAGAGACCCATAATGATGACAAGAGCCGTGAAGACGATGACAGTGTGTATGGACATCCCAGTTTAAATGATGCAAGGGGAAACGGTTCTTCATCTTCCGTTGGCTTGCCGATATTCTGTGCAGTGGACTCTGGCAAAGTGCGACGAGAGGAAGGGGAGGTGTGGTCGGATCATTGCCGCCGATGCGTCTGCCGAAATGGCAGGGAAATATGCTCACTGATAACATGCCAACAGCCAAAATGCGAGCATCCCATCTTCTACCCGGGAGACTGCTGTCCGCGCTGCCCAGGTTTGCCATTTAATGAAAAGTATACATAATGCTCTGCAGCAAAATGTCCTTATTTTTCCTTCTGTCTATCATTTTCCGTTCCTTACCCCATATCATTCAAGATTCAGGAAGCGTCTTGGAATTCCCCAGCTGCCGATAACATTGCGTTCAATCTCCTCTGGCAGCAGAGAAACCACACGACAACTTCTGATCGCCTTATTGAACGCAACTCACATTCCTCCATACAGAAATGAAAGTTCAAGACGATAAAAATAGAAGATAGTCAAGTAAAAATATACTGTAAAATTATTTCGTGTTGTTTTACGTTTACTGTTTAAGGATGATTCAACTAAAATACATATCTGTTATAGGCCTCTGCTGGTAACTTTCTGCGCTTTTCCAGTCTCAAAGTAACTATTCACTTCCCGAGGAAGTTTTATGGTTAGTCAAACGAGAGAATGCTAAACTAAATTCTAATGTTTCCTCTCCCAACTTTCTTACACTTAAACCTATTTTAAAATTTTCTTAATTTCCGGTAGGATGTGTATATTTAATTGTATTTGGACCATTTTATACAGTGGAGGAATCATTCGCACCATTCACTCCCGCAAACGTTTCAATTTGCCTCTCATCGGAAGGCAGGGAATGGCTAGATGGCGAAATTTGGACAGTTAGTAGTTGTCTCATTTGAGTTCGTTTTTCGCATGTTGACGTAGTCATTTCCGTTTCCCTGCCACTCCTCTTTTTTTTCGTATTTACCTCCTTCAGGACAACGAAGTTATGAAGTATAAGGATATCATAATTGCATCCGAGCCAAGTAATTCCCAATTCCCTTCGTACAAGAGTAGCTTATTATGAGGGAAGGGATATTAAGAATTTACAAATAAAATAGGGAAATTTTATAATGAAAAAAACCGGTTCTCACGTTATCTCTTCCTTCTGGTTCAAGTTGCCTCCCAACATGAAGGCAATAATGCGTCTCTAATGTCAAAGATGATTAAATATTCTGCCGAGAGACACAGTTTAACCACATCACTTTGTAACACAGAGTGGGCTGTTATTATCTCCGAAACACTTCAGAGTATGCATTGCACTTTCTCATTTTTATGTCATCAAATTGTCATTCAGAGTAATCAAATGGAGTTGATGTTTAAAATATTGACTTGAGAAGCGAACATTTGCATATTATATAATCTGATCTTCCGATATGCACCATTACTCCCTTTGCTACTTTTACGTACAACCTTAAAAACGGTCATGATTCTCTAGCAGTGCTCTCTACTCCACTTTTAAAAAATTGCTTTCTCCAAGAAAGAAATTTTTATTTTCCAAATGTTCACCATTATTTAACGCTATCGCAATTTAGCTTAAAATTTACCTATGTATATTTTATCCACAGAAAAAGTTGCACACAAAACCGCTATACCTAGTCATGACGGCGTGGAAGGTTCCTTTGGATTGCACCATCTTCATTGGGTACGAACTGATGACACCAAGTCAACAAACCATAATACTACCACTCCCACAGCAAGTCGCGTTCCCAGTATTGGTCTAAAACCCCACTGCGCCGTTCTCATAGCTTGTCTTCTTGTAGTCACGATAATTTTATCGATGTACATTGTTAGGCAGGTGTGTTTCCATCGAAGAGTTTCACGGAGGCTTATCAAGAAGGTGCCCGTTAGCTTTCATAGCTCGTCATCATGCACCAACTCGCTTTCCGTAACGCCCGATAGCTGCTACAAGTGTGTTTACTCAAAGCATTATGGCAAAGGGGAATGCAGCGTTGGGTAGAAGGTATGGGCGTTGGCGGTGGAGTTGTGGGATGCAATGTAAATACAAGTGGAGAATCAGGTGGAAGTAAAATGACAAATCCGAAGGGTGCAACGGACACTTGTCGCTAGAGTAAAAGTTCCTGTTTCGGGAGCAGCAGCAAATTCCATTACAATTACGATGAAGAAATTGAAGCTGGGAAACTATTTTAATGTGTACCTTTTGGAACGTCTTGATCTCAACAAAACATGGCATATGGTACAAACTATTTAGTTGGAGGTCATGAAGCTATATGATGAATACCGTTTACAGAGCTTTCGTTTTACTGACAAACTTTTCTTGATGGTCGAGATCACACTCACACTAAACGTTGCGACAATCACTGAACATAAGTCATGTAACATAACCGTTAAAGTAATCTACATGTCAATCTCTTATTTTATTTTACATGGAGCACTTTTAACACCTTCTTAGAAGAAAAATTAATTCATGCAACAAATCACAAGCTGAAGGTCATTCTGGAAGTTGTACTAATTAATTACATAAATTATTTCAACAAACTATTTTTTATCAAAATATTTTTATGGGTGGGATTGAATCTAATGAATAAAGCCGAAATAAGTGAAAAGACCAGAAAGGTGTTTCCTTCGCTGCTGTGGTCTAGTTTTCATTTATTGACTATTTTAAACATATTTAGATTCCAAAGTTGTAATTATTTATCCACACAGATTTTTGATGCCACTTCCTTTATTTCCTCCCACGCGTACTGGACATCCTCGAGATTCGTAAATCTAGAACAAATTGCAAAGCGTAGAACGTACTGTCCGTGTAGCACGGTAGGAACCATGTGAATTTTCCCCCTAGCATTTATCTCCTTTATTAGCAGTTCATTGTCCTGATTTGTCTTCCCTTTCATTCGGAAGCAGACAAGGCCCATAATAACAGGAGTAACCACTTCGAATCTAGGGTCCTGTTGGAGTATTTGTTCGAAGTTGTGGGCGAGTTGAATTTGGGAACGGATGAAGGCTTGGAGTTTATCAGTGCCGTAGATGCGCATGACGAACCAGAGTTTTAGGGAACGAAATCGGCGACCAAAGGGGATTTGCCAGTGCTATTAATCGCAGCAAAAATAAAGTATCTTATATTGAATTGTCGTATGCAAAAATTACATATTTTTACAACTATGTAGAATTGTACTCCTCACCCTCAGGTCAGGTGCGTGCCCTTGACTACCGTGCCTCAAGTAGAGAGGCTCAACTTTGAATGGCTCCACAACTTCACTCGCATTTTTCAACCACATAGCTATGAACAAACGAAATTCGTTAATCAATCTAAATACGAAATGCATAGCCACCTATAAATAATTAATTTACCTGCACAGTCAAAATTGACTAGTAACCACTTGTGAGGATTGAAATTAAACGAGTCGGCTCTTTCAATCCCCTTCATCAGATACCGATACTCATCACAAATGAAAGCAGCACCTTTATAAGATTTCAAATAATTCGGAATTTACATTACGGATTGATGAACATAATAAATAAAATGTTCAAAGTCATCAATCATGTTCACCTGCATACGCAGCGTCCACATGGAGCCAGAGTTCTTCCTCCTCGCACACGACTCCAATCTCATCCAAAGCGTCAAATGCACAAGAACTTGTTGTTCCTAGCGTTGCTGTGACGAAGAACGGTATCAATCCCGCATCCTTATCGGCGCGGATAGCAGCTTGAAGGTCTATCCCTCGTAATCTCAAGTCCTTGTCTGATTTCACCAGACGCATTTTAACTCCTCCCAAAAGCCCGGCTTTTTCAACAGATGAATGCGCCTGGTCTGAAAATATAACAATTTTCGTTATAAAATAAAACTTTCCTAAGTTGTAAGATGCCCGTCAGGTTTAAGTAAGAGTCTAAAATCGAACTGTCTAACATTTAAACCTCCGTGTGTCCAGTTTCAGTCATGTAGCACACGTCTTTGACCTCTGACATTGCCGTAACGTGAGATCACGAGTTCAAGCTACAAATGTCATCGCAGTCCCAGTTTCAGCTTGCTGACACACTTCTGTATAAACTTGACCTTTTAAACAGGTCAAATAATGTCAAGAGGTCACGCGGCCATTCTCATTAAAATCGCAATCATCGAAAACCCCTGAGTGCCAAGTTTCAGCTTGCTAGCAAATGCCATAAGCATGTATCTTCATATCACAGCAGACACGTACCACAGCTGACAAAAGTTGTCAACAAACCAGAACAGTGCAGTGGAGTAAAGCAGGAGAGTATAGTAAAGCAGGAGTGTATAGTAAAGGAGTAGCGCAGAGAGCGAGAGCGAAGTCATAGCTGCTGTGTATGAATGAATACAAAAAGGTACGCTACTGTACGCCACGGTACGCCACGCTACGGTACGCCACGCTACGGTACGCCACGGTGAGCATGCGAGCATCTGGAGAAGCCCTAGGAAGAGTCCTGCCGGGCTAATAAAAATATTCTCGAGGTAGCCTTGCATAAAGGTATTAAGTTTACCTGACGTGTACGCCACCAGTTTTTCATAAAAGCTAGCATTGTCCTCATCTGAAGATACCTCAGTGTCGGAGTTCCTGGAAGCTTTGAACTTTTTCAGAAATCGTTCCCTCGCAGACAACAAAGCCAGGAAGGTGGTTTCACTGGCAGTGCCCTGTAATATATAGTGGAGACAAGGGGACAAGAAAATTTTTAAAGTTCCATTATTCTATCTCTAATACTTACTTGGATAACACCTCCACCTTTCCCGTTCGATGGCCCGCTAAGAAATTCATCCGGCAGATTCACAGCCTTCCCAAGCCAGTCCATTGTCACCACTTCCAGTTCGGTGCAAACTGGACTGGTCGCCCAAGAGAATCCCAGACATGCAATGCCCGCACTTAGCATTTCTGCAACCACCGACGGATATGAGGTACCGGCGGCATAGTAGGCGTGGAAATGAGGAGACTGCCAGTGGACATGGCCGGGCATGATGACGCGCTCAAGGTCATTCATGATTTCTTGCCAGGACTCCCCTTGCTCCGGTGCTGTTGCTGGAATCAAATCGCGGAGATACCCGGGCTGAACGCTGGGAGTCACTCGTCTAATACATTGATAGATAGATACAACACTCGTCGAATATTTTTTACAATACAAAATACATTCTGTGGCTAAAAACGAATACGGTATACTATTCGTAAAATTAAAAGTAAATTAAAAGCACCTTTCTCGCACGTTTTCCTGGTATTCTGCAATGTAATCCAGCATTGCTTTCCCAAATTCTAAAAATTCAGCAGAATTCATCTTGATAAGTTTTTTCAGCAAGTCGTTTTGTTTGCAGAGAAAATCATGGATTGTAAATGACCACGCTAATAAAGTCATCAAACTACTTCATAATCCAAAAAATTGTTCGAAGCATATAGTGATTAAAAATGTGATTTAATATTAAGCTGTAATACCTACATCTGCCTGTTTTTATCAACTCACATGATTTATACATGCTGTTACGTGAAGCAGCATTTTGACCGTGGTCTGCATTATAATATAATATATCTATCTATATATTTTGATAATATGCAAATTAGCTGGGTGTCTATACTTAACATGGCATTCTACACCTATCCGGAAACTCCCTCTCACTCACACAATAAACCTTATCAAGACTTCTAATTTTTTCTGCCATCAAGTATAAAGGTTGTAGAATGCCCAAACGGTTTTCGCATTCAAATTGACAATGTCCTTCATATTTTAAAAAGTGTGTGAAGTTGACAGATTTTTTCTGAAGAAGTCACCATACCTCTCCATGTTATTGGGCATACCTTTCCATACTATGACTCATGACGTTTGACCACCCAGTCCGCTTCGCGTACCATGCCATATTAATTGTTCGTTACGTAATTACGATTGAAATGAATGCATTTTGTGAATATCTCAAAGACTTTTAATTTCTCCAGAATTACAAATTATGCAAAACATTTAAAATTTCGTAACAAAGGATTCAGAGCAAGCGATTTTGAATTTTAATATGAAAAATCAGTCAGTCAGAAATGAACCATGTAATTAAAATTGGTTATATACGGGACTGTTCACTTAAAAATTAGTCATTTGGGCCAGGAACGGACTGTTAAGTTAAAAATCAGTAATATTTGCCAACAATGTACGGGGAATGAAGTCTCATCATCATCACTATATATAAAATTCCAAGGAGTTACGTCATTCACACGTTCGTTAGCTTCCGGTCCCTTTTTCGTCTAAGCGACCAATTTCTTTTGAAAAATTGTTCGTTTTTTTTGTAAAGTAGGTGTCACAGATGGCCTTAAACGTATGTTGACATTTGACAAAAATATCCTTCACCGTTAACTTTTTCCTTAAAGTTGAGGTGATTTCGTCATAATTTGCCTAAAGTGCATAGAAGAGCATGGAAGGGAATAAAAAAGCATAAAAAAGTTAGGTATGCATATTTTCATCACACTAACTTCACAATTGCATATATATCGTTGTGGACTGATGAAAATCGTGCCCCAGGGGGACCCAAGGGGGAAAGTCGTGACCCAGGGAGGAAAGTCGTTCCCCAGAGGGGAAAGTCGTGCCCCAGAGGGGAAAGTCGTGCCCCAAGGGGGACGTCATTTTAAAATGTGGTTCCAAGTTTTCAACCAGTTTTCCAAGTTGCTAGAGCCCGTTGATTTCAACGGGCCTTCTACTTCTAGTATATTATAACATCATACAATTCAACGGCTCTTATCTTGAAGTTAGTTCAATAATGATTGAAGGTGGAGGTTTATCAATAACCTTGTCTTGTATCCATTAACCATCTACCGAACTACGATACCGAGGCTATATCCCGAAAAATACGGACGTTAAGCTTGTTTCAGACAGCCATTTACAGTGATCAGTTTTTTGAAAATTTAACTAGACATTGTAGGTACCGTAAATTCTCAAATGAACGCAGCTGCGTTCTTTAGGCAGCATCAAAAATTTGATCGGGTAACGCAGCTGCGTTTATTTCAGAGCTGCGTTCATTTGAGAGCTGCGTTTATTTCAGAGCTGCGTTCATTTGAGAGCTGCGTCAAGGGCAAACTCATAGAAATTCATGGAACCAAAATCATAAATGATTGAATTTGAGCATGTATTTTTAATTATTTTGTACAAAATCATCGAAAAAGTACTCAATAGAACCATGTTTCAGCTAAAAACCGTGTTTCGTGCACTATAATCAACAATACAATGATAATAAAAGAAAAGGAAGTACAGCTGAACCCATATTCTTTGTTCCATTATTTTAGGGGCTGCGTTTATTTGAGAGCTGCGTTCTTTACGCTGAATCACAATTTTTTACGGGGAACGCAGCTGCGTTTATTTCAGAGCTGCGTTCATTTTAGAGACTGCGTTCATTTGAGAATTTACGGTAGTCACTTAAGTCATTCTTACTACTCGACTGTGCAGTAGGTAGACTAGACATAATAGAGCTCAAGATAAAGGATTATCCTGTGTGCTTAATGAAGAAAAGATTACGATGATGTTGCAAGCAAGCGTCTATTTCATGTTTCATAACAGATCATGATATGGAATATTATCCATATAGCATTTAGCTGAATTCTTACTCCCGACGCTAAACATCCGTCATCTTCATAACCACTTTTCTATAAACGTTGCAGCTCAAAAAATAACTTGTTGTATTTCTGATGATAATGACGAGTATGGTGTGATTTTTCAAAGCATAAGGAATTAGGATGTTCCGTAATAATTATTACCTGCATGAATAAACACAAGCATAAAACATAATGTAGGAATACACAATACACACACCATATACCATGAATAATACCTTGTATGTAGTATGTATGTAAGTAAGTATACACTAATTAAGTATGGTGTCATCGTACAAGTAGTGTCATCATATATTAGCATGCATGCTTGCAATTATCTAAGAAATCACTCTAATAATATTCCATGATACATAAGATAATATGAAATAATGTTAATGCGTTCATATTCATACAAGTGTAACAAAGCAGGTAACAATGGCCATCATACATGCCTTTATTATGCAAATGTAAATTACAGCTCACAAGAGCTCATCATCATCCGAGTCAAAGTCAAACAATGCAAATGGAATGCCTACCTTTATGAATTGAGAACTCTGAGAACGCAGAGAACATTGATGGCAAAAGCAACGCATTAGTTTGTTTAGAAGTCAGTTCAGCTTCGGCAGCTAAGAAGCTGACAAGGCAAAAATTGTTGAGTGTTCTATTTGTTTAAGGTAGAACGTTTGATTCATTTCTATTTCTAACACTAAGAGATATCAATACAGGTTGTTGCGCTGCTAGTACCAGTGTAATGTGGGTTGTTGTTCTGCTGGCAGTTAACATTTCAAGAAAAAGAAGTAGCAGAATCCAAGTGTTAATAAAATTATTGCAATAACTACACCATTTGCACGATATAAGATCAAAATAATTTAATTACACAGCTATAACAATTATAATAATCCCATGACTCAAAGTGTTTCTCACTCGTGATGATAATGACGAGGAAGTATTGGAATTCAACGGCGAATCTTACAATGAATTTTGCTACAGTTGCTGTGATACTGGTAATAATTCTGCAGAGTGTTGTGGCTGATAGATTCAGGTTTGGTAGAAACTTTTAACACACAAGTTGCTGAAGGAATTCATAAATTTCAATAATGATTTATTTTACCAGTTACGTGATTATTTTTTTTCAGTGGACTATGTCCGTCAAGTTACCCCCGCCAAGTGTCCCTTAACGGTACTGGTCGTTGTTATACTGTGGGCAGCACTGGGCCATGTCCGAAAATGATGGTTGTCTCGAGTAACCCCTTCAACCCGAATTACGGACTGTGTCGCTGCAAAAGCTTAGGGTCCAGTTGTTTCGGCAGACCATTACTAGAGTGGAATAATAGATGCTACTTTGAGTTTGGTCAGGTTGGTGTTTACTGAAAAAATTAGTATTCATTATTCTATTTCAATTTTCCCGTCTAAAAAATAATCATGTTGCTTTATCATCGGTCACGCACGATACTCACGATTACGAATATACGATTACGATTCTTATAGTGCACACAATAGTTTCAATCAAGACCAATTGTTTTTGAGGTATCCAAATTCATTATGAATTTTCTATCAAAACAAAGTGCACCCTTAGCCTTGAATTCAGAACAAAAATGCATAAGATCGCAAACGTTGGAAGAGATTTTTACTGACAATTATTCATAGAGTACAAAATAGGATAATTCAGGATTACTTGCATTATTAATATATATAGGCCATCTCGTCAAATGTCATTCTCTCACATTATCAGAATTTACTCAATGCACTTTCCATTTTGGAATGTCGATGTCAAGACACAAGAGGACGAACTATAGGTGTTTGTGTTGAGATGACAAATGCTATGGCTTTTGCGGGGTTTATTTGAAATTAACACTTAGAATACAAACGAACAAGTCAGCAAGTGAATGCAACTAATGCAAGCTCAAGTGATACATAAACTGAAGTAATAGTTGTAAAATAATATTCTCCGTCGACGACAGCCCGTGAGAATAATAGACTCATATCAGAAGAATCAGAATGAACTGTCGTACCCAAACCTGTACCCACGTGTGTATTTCTGGTGCTTGTAGTAGAAGTAGAATGTAGTGGACTTTTCTAACAATTTTTCTAAAAGCCCATTGGGAATCGCTGCCATTCCTTTCCCATCGTAAATTAACAAGACAGACAGAGACAAGACTCAAACTACATGTAAACCTAGGCATTCAAAAAATGCATTGAATACTATTTCTGACTGTAATTTATAATTTCAGGGTCCTTGCCGCAAAGGGCATTGGCTCGTCAGAGGGAAGCAGGGCCACGCCACCTGTCAGAAGAATCCGTGTCCCTTGATAGAAAACGAACGGGATCTACTGAGAGCTCAGATTCCCAGAAACAACTTTTACTTTACCCTTCAAGAAAACAGCTTTCAGTGTTACAAAACAGGCACCCAGGCATTTTGTGGGGAAGGCCAAAGGGTCTACTTTTTGGGCAGTGAGCCATTTCCCAGGTGCGTGAATTACGAGCCCTGGGATTGCGATCATTACTCGGGCTATTCATTTGGCGGCGCAAATGTACAAAGCGTCACCTTACGTCAAGGTGACCTTCATCGACGGCCGGCACCGGGATTTGGAGTTCCTTATGACGGAATTTAAAGAGAGAAGAAAACAGATATTTTTGTCACATTAATTAGCATTATAGCGAGTAAAATGCAAAGAAATAATAATCTCTAAGAAAATTGTACAAGATTTTTGCACTAAAAGTCCAATGTCCGGTTTATATTTTTTGTGTGTATGCCAGCCAACACGAAGTGAGTCGTGTCGTTAATCAATGAAGAATTTGTGGCCAGTGGGCGGAAAGAGATCGTGAGTTCGTGACGAAGAGATTTTATGCTTGAGTTCTTTACAGAAAAAATTAATTGTTTATGATTCAGGCTCATGGTGTACTAATTTTACATGCAAAAATTCGATTTTTCGTCTAATGTTATATATTTTCTTCGTGTTTAGCAGTAGAATTGTGCAATGTTCGGGGATGAGTTACACAAACAAAGTGACAATGACAATTTAGCAATTAGAAGACAGCCTTTGTTCCTATGTTAAAATAACTTTTTATATGTGTGCAGTCCAGTCCACAGCTTGGGCAGATTTTTTTGTTTTTCATTTTCGTACGCAAGCGAAATATTTTTTGTCATTGTCATTGCCAATTTTTTACGTTAAGAAAAAAGACTGAAAGCAGAGGACATATAAAATTATAGAACAGATTTAAATGTGGACAGTGACATGTTGTGTACATAAAAGATTTGTTGTATACTTCAAATAATTATCAGTATTAATAACGTTACGACTTTGAAATAAATTAATATTCGTATACTAACTACTGTGAATGTATTGAAATGATTATTCCTGATTTTGATTTGTTTAAATAAACCAGGAGGGAATTAACTGTTACCGTTCAAATTGTCTATCCAATATTTGCAGACTACTGGATATTATTTTGATCCACCAAATTATGTTCACCAAATGAATATTCATGATAACTACTAATGATGATTATTGATGATAATGTATAAAAAAATTCAGAGCAATATTAAGTACATAGTATACTGTCACACGCAGAATATTTCGATAGCCACACACATAGCGTCATTTTTTATGTATGCTGGTGGGTGGCGCTCTTATTTCATTGATTATTTATTTATCTAACTGGTGGAAAAATTATTATAACGTAATCACGCAACGTATCATAATAAACGAAATTCTTAATTACGATAATATACGAATTACATACCTATACTACAACTATGTATATTATACAATTATCTAAAAGTTATCACGGGTATCTGTGGTACCATAACTAAGCGGTATATATCCATCTCTAGTTCTCGCCCCCAGAGAAGATGAGAAGGAGCCCGACAGTAATCTCGCATCTGGGCTAAGTTGTGACGGCGAAGTTGCTCCTGCTCCTCCCCCCATTCTTTTGTTTCTCCCACTCCGTGGGGAATGGAAACTACTACTGTCTGCGCTTTTGTACAGCTCATCCTCATCATCACTGCCTCCAATTTGGCGCCTGAAATCGTTGTCCCCCACTGCGGATATTGCACATGAGGTTGACGGTGCTGGGGCGCTGGGAAAGGATAACGGGTGGGAATCTCCTTTAACTGGTTGATGATGCTGATGATGACCTCCGGCGTTGTTGCCATTGTGACTGTCGTTGACCAAATCAATCTGTTGTGCTAAGTTGACCAGAGTGAAGTCAAAGTTTTTGCAGAGATGCAGCATGATGATTGCAGTGAGAACGGTGAAGAAGCCGCAGGAGAGTCCCACCCAGTCTGTTATTGGCAGGTGGGAGAATTCGTCGAAGAGAATGGCCGAGGCAATTATCACACAGGTGGTGAAGAAGACGTAGTAAATTGGCGTCACAACTGCCGTGTTGAACGTGTCCAGGGCCTGCAGGGAAAATAATACATAATGAGTCATTTAGCGTGTCGATGGTCGTCATCAAAGCTACACTTAAAAATAGGATTACCACTATATTGTAACGTACCTTGTTCAGAAAATTCATCTGAACAGAAACGCAAATGATCAAAGTCACAAGACAAAACCAAGTGAGCCAGGAGCCCAACTCGTTTTCAATTCCTGAAACCGTTTGCATCAGCGCGAGACCCAAACCTTTAACCGACATCACACTCAATGAACCAATCATGGAGCACACGCCGATCCATATAAGTAATGTATACGTGGAAGTCTCTGGTTAGATGAAGTAAATAATGTAATTATGGTTAGTAAACAAAAACAGTTCTTAAAATTTTTCTTTAAAACATTGCATCTCTGAGAATTCTAGAGATGTAACTTTTTTCTGGAAATCTACCTGGAAGTTTTGGACGGTAGTGGTAAATGAGAATTAAGCTGACCACTATAGTTAAGACGACGTAAATAACAAACATAATGTTGGTGAGCTTTGACTCGAGATCTTCCATGCTTTCAATGTCCTTCTCCATCGGTGCGTGGATAACAATCACGGTGGAGCCAATGGCGCACAGGAAACATCCAATCTGAAAATAAATCACGACAGGCATTAAAACATAATTTACAATGATTTACGATAAAGTGTCCATTAGTCCAATACTGACCTTTCCCAAGAAATTTAACCGCTCGTGAAGATACTTGGAACTCAGAATGGCCGTTACAAGGACACTCAACACGCCCAGTGTCGAGACAAGAGAGGCTGGTGCGAACGTGTACGCCATGAAGTTAGCTGCTTCTCCAACCGCCACTATTTAAGAAAATAAATTTAATGTATTGACTAAACATTATCATCACGTAAATAAAATGCATCAATCACTCAATCAAAATCTTTAGTTACGTTCTCGCTTTACCCCGTAACTTCCCAAATGCATGTCAACTTACTCGAAAGAAGGCCGGACCACCACAAGAGATCCTTAAGATATCCATATCCTCCCTGATTAGCCCGCTTTCCACCTTTACTAAGCCTAATTAACGCCTTCTTCTTAATTATGAAACTCAAGCCGATAAAAACACTGGACGATATTGAGAGCGCGACGCCAATCCAAAATTGGATAACTTGTCTGTCTGCCACCATCGATGCCGTCACTTCATCACTATTCACAGAACTAAATGGCGTTGTTGTAATGGCATCCATAATAATGCTTCTGCTGCTATTATTATCACCATCCTCGTCGTTAGAATAATAATTTGAAGTGCCGTTATAATTGTTTATAGAACTACTAGCGGGATCCACCGTAAAAATAGCACTATTATTGTTACTATCCTCTGCACTATGATTTAAATACTCACTATTTATTAAACTGGACACAGTTGTTGGCCAAAAAGCTGTTGTTCCGTTGATCAAGTCCCCCCCTGACGAAGCCATTTTTAAAAAATAAAGTTGGATTTTTGACAAAAATTGCTTCTTGTTGCCTTGGTACTTGTTATTACCACATGTAAAATTGTATTACTGAGACATCCAATTCAATTAACTGCAATTTGATGTATGAAGGTCACCAGATGTCAGACCACAGCTTAATGACTAATGGCTAATTGATGTAGTTATTAATACAATACATGTCTGCTGCTGGCTTACCTGGATGACCGTTACTGAACTTCGATTCGTTTATAAAGTGCGCAGGGTAATAATGAGTAGAGCTGGATGACACAATATACTCTATTCATGATTAAAGGTGGAAACGATGACTAATCTGCTGGGTCGGTGGCAAAGATAACGATAAGAGGATGATAAAATAGTTTAGCGTTGTGTAAAATGACATGTGGTGATAAGGAGAGCAGAGGTGTAAGTACAACACACATGCATGTGTCATGAAGGTGGTTAAAAATTAAAGGCATAGTATAGTATTGTTCATCTTATCACAGAGCTTCTCCAGCATTTTGTTACTGTACTTGGAAATGTCCATAATATGTAGTACCGGTACATAATATGCATCATATAATATGATTTACATTATAATGCTGGAATGGAAAAATTAATGGTTTTTAAAAGTTAAAAGAGACTATGCATACATCTGGAATAAATGGGTTCGCAAACAAAGAAGTATGTTTTACTTGTCATGTCACATGTCAATGTCATACACTCAGTCTGTAGGTCTTATCATCCACCATCTCGTCTAAAATATTCGTAGTGTATTCTTGTGTTATTTTACAAAATCTGTCCTTTATGTGTAATATTACCTCATAATATAATTAATAAAGTTTAACCTGCAAAAATAGCATCTGGAAGTTGCACCACAGAAATGATAATATTATGATTTTATGCTGAGCTATTATAAACCATGCTATTACTCTGAGGATTGAAACATGTTTTGCGGTGGGTGGGTGTGTATTGTGTATCGATCTATAGACCAACCATAAATAAATATCTTTTTTCATATAACTAAATACCTAATTAAAAACATTTATTTGAAGTCCATCAATATTACTTTGGATTACAAAGATTTAATACGTACTAATAGGTATACTAATTTCTAACTCTGTATAAAACATAAGCATAATTATTTAATTATAATTACCTAGCTTATAGCTTATTTCTGTCTCTTTTGTCATTGAATAATATGCTTCGCGATCATTTTTGAGTTGCTTAAATTGTCACGCTCCTCGTCTAACTGATTGTATGGTATGATTATAGCAGTTTCTTGAGCATTAGGCAAGATTATTAAGTTGATGTCGTTATTTTGGTCCGCTATAGTCTTGGGAGTGGTCGCCATTATCGTTGAATTTGTGGAAGCAGTGATAATTTTAATATCCTGAAACCAAAACGTTTCCATGCGATCCATAAGTTGTGTGGGGATTAATCTGTAAATTATATGAAAAATGAAGTTTATTCATATATTCCTTTTACTTAAAATAAATAAAATGGAGTTTTATATATACGCACCCGTAAAAGTACTTGAACAGTTTAATTGTTTCAGGTACATATATTTCCTCTTGTTCCTTTAAAATCCCGTCTACGATTCTCTCCGTCACATAATCCGAGTCGAGTTGATGCATAAATTTCCAAGTTTTGTATCGGGGCTCCCATGACACCCCAGTGGTCATATTGGTCTTTACCCAACCGGGGTAAACGGTAGTAAACTTAATGTCCGGCTTATCCGGATGCATTTTCATTTCCAGTTTTAAACACTCCAAAAATCCCTTGAGTCCGTGCTTGCTCGCCACGTACGCACTTAAATATTGGAATCTGAGGTGAGCTAGTCCCGAGCAGGTATTCACAATATGACCACAACCCCTTTCAATCATTCCCGGAAGAAATTCTCGCATGGTCCACATGTACGACAGGAGGTTGACCTCAAGAATTTTCTCGTCGACGACTGGACTTGCATCCAGAAATTGATTGTATTGAAGTAAACCTGCGTTGTTGAACAGAATGGTAACTGGGCCCACCTCTCTGCGCACCTTATCTGCCATCTCGACAACATTCTCTCGCTTTGATAAGTCGACAACGTAAATGTAAACTGAGGTTAAGCCTATTTGTCGACACTGGTCGCAGGTTTCCTGGAGACCCTTTTCATTAATATCCCATAAAATGAAAGTAGCATTTTTCGAAGTTTTTGCCAACTGGAGAACCGCTTCTCGGCCTATTCCTGCTGCAGCGCCAGTGACCTTGACAATAATAGTAAAATCATTCCCATCAATTTTTATAAAGTATACCGTGGTCACTCACTCTGGACCTTTTGGTTGAATTTGAATTGAACCTCAGAGTCTCCACTTACTACAACTATTCATTTTATTGATTTATTAGGAAAACTCTTAATTACCAACCACCGAAGAAAATGTAATGGAAGAAATGTACTGAATTGTAATGACGGTAGTCATTAGTCACTATGAATTATAAATTACAAGAATTTGGTAACATAGGTACTTGTTCTTCCTGATTAAATGTACCTTGCCATGTGATAGTGATTACTGATTTTAGGTACTAAATTGCCTTATCCGTATTGCTGATTGCAAATACTTTTTTTTATAGAAACCAGCATCTCGTTCTTGATTAACGATATTTGTAACAGGACCTTGGAGTATGTAATTAATTTGACATTATAATATGTACGCCTTTGTATCTAAATACTGAATACATTTCCTTCATCAATACAATTGTATGTAGTTAACGGTTTAGTTGTGTTTGTGTTACTTTTAATATGCCCTGCAAAATATTCGAACTTGACACCTTTTTCGAGCTGGAAGATGTTGTATATAGGTAGCGAATGCATCAGCCAGTCGCCACCGTTGCCGGTTATTGTCATTAACCGTCAGTAGGAATTACGATGGCATGAGAGTTGGCAATGCATTCATAGTAGTTTTTTACATGTACAATATTTACAGACGGACAGGCTCTCGCTTATCGTCCTCTGAAAATGTTCTAATCATACATACTTAGAAAATAAAGGAATTTATTTCCACTACCTGCCCACAATCTGATTGCAGCAAACTACGTCACTAGCAAACCATATGCACACCTATCCACAAAACAAAGCCAGGCTAAAAATGTTGCGTAAATTGCATTTCTACAATGTAATTAGTGATGACATTCCAATTACATAATGTTTATATCCATTCAGCACAAATGAATGTTTATATATATGCACTTTTTATATATTTGTTTTTATTTAGATTTAAGTTCCCGAAGCTGAGATTCCGCTAATGCGACGCTCCCAGCTTCGTTTCTGACTGAAGTATTCTATACTTCACCTCACTACTTTCCACCTTCACGGTGAACCCTACATTGCAAGCTAATTGCCTTTGTAGTTTCGTGCAAGTTAATTTTCATCAAACACTGCACTTGTTCATATTGCACTAAAAAACTATCCGGACCTGCATCCAGAGCCGCATTTGCATCTCTGAAGTTTATGGAAGGCATATCGGGAAAACATTGAGCATATATTTCACTCACCCGACAAAACCCTCACATAAAATTGGCGATCCTGCCAGGATAGTTTCTTGAAAAAGTGCAATATTTCTTAAAATGGCAGGAAGGCGACGGGGCAGAAATGCTGATCCCGCCGGTGAGGAGGAAATTCAGGGTGGAGCACAAGGTGTGGTTCATAGCCCACCTCCTAACATTCCCATTGCACCACCACCTCCAGTAGACAATCGTCAAGCTGTAATACATCCACAGCCTAACGCTGCTCAGCAGCAGCCAAACGACTTTGCTCGCATTATTAATATGCAGCAAAATTTAATGACTGCATTTGAGCAGAGCCAACAGAGAAGTATGGAGCAAAGTAGGCAGCAAAGTAACGCTTTACTACAAGCATTACAAAATATAAATGCTGCGCTGGTTAGGCCAGCAGCACCCCAAGCTGTGCCACCTGCACAAGCACCTGCACCTCCACAAATGCCACAGCGTAATCCCAATCCAAACATCAACAATCCCACTCATCATTTAAAGACGAGTGATGTTAAGATCCCCATTTATTCTGGGGCTCATGACTCCAAAACTCCATATGATTACATATTAGAGTTGGAGAAATACGCAGCAGTGGTGGGATACAGCGAAGATGATATGCTAAGGCATGTGATTCCGCTATCATTAGTAGATGATGCATACAAATGGTTTAGATACGAACCTGACTTTCGTAATTGGGGTGACTTCAGACGCAGGCTCCGCAATGAATTCCAAGCCATCGGCTATGAAGAGGATTTGCGGAGAGAGCTTGATAATCGTTATCAAGGCACGAATGAGACACTTACCGCATTTATTCGTGTAATTAACGATTACTTAGAGCGCCTTGGTGACAACAGACCGGAACAAGAGGTCGTGAAACTCATTAAGCGCCTTATGCACCCTGATTACAGGAAAGCGCTCATAGGTATGCCTAGCAGCACGTTAGCAGAATTAAAATCTGCAGCTCCGCATGCACAGGAGCTTATCAAAGGCTACCGTACCTATCGATTACCTCCAACGACAGGTTTACTTGAGCCTAGTTTAGCATGGCGACCAGAGCACAATACTCCACAAGCTGGAACAAGCAACAGCAGTGCAATTAGTCCACCACCTAAAATTGTTCCGAAACTACATTACGCTGCAGTAGACCCCTACGTTTACTATCACAGCAAGCCACAGAGAGAGGTAACATTCCACTCTCCTACGGCTTCTCATCAACAATCCAATGGTAACGTACATACAAGAGGAAGGTCATCATCCCCTCATCCAAATGCAAATAGAGGAACGTCTCCATCCTCAAGAAATTCCAGTACGGAGCGTAGTCAAAACCCAATGCGTTGCTATCAATGTAATTCTCTTGAACACTTAGTCCGAGAATGTCCATACAGAAATGACAATGGCAACAGACCACGCTCCAAATCACCGAGCAGAGACAATAATATGCTAATTACCTCAACCTGTAACGAGGTCTCATCCATTTCACTGGAAAACGCAGACAAGAAACCATTCATGCATGTTACCCTACTTTCGCATGAATGGAAAGCGTTTCTTGACACTGGATCTTCTGTGTCTGTTTTAGGCAATGATATAATTGCGCTAATAAAACACAAAGGCATAAAATGCAAACCAACCACAAAAACCATACGTTTCCTTAAAGGTGAATATACCTCCACCAATTCTGTCACTCTAACCATTTCGTTTGAATCCTACAAACGCAAACATACATTTTTGCTACTACCAGGAACAATACGTACCGTGTTGCTCGGAAGAGATTTCCTGGGCCCAGCAAACATTGGAGTATTTATTGGGCTTGGTGGTTGGACTGTTGGATGGGCTCCTGGGGCACAATGTAATGATGTCGTGCCTTTTTGCGATAATAAAGAACCGTTTTTGGTTCATGAACTCTGTGCTGAGCTGAACTATGATGGTGATGATGACGATGAAGATACCACATTACCTGAGTACTCGTGTCCTGCTGAAATTCTTGCCAATTGGGATCATGTAAATGTTGAAGAGATGCAAAGTGAGCAAACAAAGGAGGCTCCTCTCTTTCCTAATTCCCAAATAATGATTCCGACGAGTCTCAGCAATGATGAAATAGATTGTATAAGGGAAGTTATCAGTGAATTTTTACCAATATTCACCAAGGCACCCGGTATATGTGATGCATTTAAGCATTCCATCGACACTGGTAACCACAAACCAATATCCACCACATTACGCCCTATGTCACCGGGCAAGAAAAAAATATTTGATGAGGCTTTTGCTGAGCTTCTCAAATATGACATCATTGAGCCAAGTAAGAGTCCATGGTCCGCCAATGCTTTTGTTGTACCGAAAGCAGACGGTAGTTTAAGACCGGTCATTGACTTCAAGCCATTAAATAAGGTCACAGTACCTGACGTGTATCCGATCCCACGTATTGATGACATGCTTGCCACACTGGGACAATGCAAATACTTTTCCGTGCTGGACTTGTCTAAAGGTTTCTTCCAAATTCTAATGGAAGAAGCAGACAAGCCCAAAACTAGCTTCATTTGTCATCATGGTTTATGGCAATATAAGCGAATGCCTATGGGCTTACGCAATTCGCCAAGCACATTCCAACGTTGTGTTGATGCCATCTTGGGTGACTTGAAAGGTCGCATTTGCTCAATTTATTTTGACGATTTGTGTGTATATTCAAAATCATTTGAAGAGCACGTTGAGCATTTACATACTGTCCTTACGAGGATCAGAGACGCTGGCCTTACTATACATCCAGGTAAGGTGCAATTATGCCGAACCAAATTTAAATATCTGGGGTTCATAATTGAACCTGGCAAATGCATGCCTGATCCAGCCAAGGTGGAGTGCCTACGAAATTATCCAACGCCCAAAAAAGCAAAGGACGTCCAAAAATTCCTCGGCTTTGTTGGATTCTACAGGCGCTTTGTTCCTCATTTCTCTGAGCATGCAAAACCACTTACTGCCTTGCTAAAAAAGAAGGCCAAGTTTGAATGGACGGATAAAGCTGAGAAGGGTTTTCAGCATTTGAAAAACTCTCTTTCTGAATATACCATGCTGTACTTACCTGATATGAATATTCCATTCATTGTACAGTCTGATGCATGTAATTGGGGCTACGGGGGACTTCTTATTCAAGAAATTGACAAAGTCAGGCATCCAATTTGGTATGCGAGTAAGACGCTGACCCCTGCGGAAATTAAATACTCAACTTTTGAGAAAGAAGTTGGAGCTGCCTTGTGGGCCATAAACCGCTTTCGCGGCTTCATTGAATACAGTCACTTTATTTTAGAGACTGACCATCAAGCTATAAGCTGGCTCAACAAACTTAAAGATCCCAGTGGCAGGCTGGGCAGGTGGTCAATGCAGCTTCAAATGTATGATTTTGAGGTGCGATATAGAGCAGGTAATAGCAGCATCATGAACCCAGTCGACACTTTGAGCAGAATGCATGAATCATTCTTGTGTGATGAAATGCAAATTACGCTACCAACTAGGATTAGCATGATTAAAGCTCAAAGAGACGACGATGAGCTCTCTGAGGTCATCGCATCTTTCTCCAATGCCAATTCCATACCTGCAACTGAAAAATGTTGCTTGACTGAGGATGGGTTATTGATGCGCTATGTTGGATGTCGCAGTAAACCGTGGGAGCACGAAAGCTTACACTGGCGAGTATGGGTCCCCAAGTCATTAAAAAATGACATTATTTCCATTTTTCATGCAAATGCAACAAATGGACATTTAGGTATAAGAAAAACCTTTGGGAAACTCGAACAAAGAGTGTACTGGTCAAATCTGCGGCGTGACGTACAAAGGTTTGTTAACCATTGTATAGTTTGCCAAGAGTCAAAGCCCCCTCGGCTGCCACCAGTACCAGCATCCTCATTTAAATCTAACGGTCCATGGGAGCTTCTTACTGCAGATTTGATGGGACCATATACCAAGGGAGTCAATCAAAGCACACATTTGCTTGTGCTAGTTGACTATTTTTCTCGATATGTGGAGATATACCCACTACGAAAGACCAACGCCGAAACCATAGTCCAAAAAATATGGGATTTGTGTTGCAGGTGGGGAATACCAAAATCATTGCTGACTGATAATGCAACGCAGTTCACAAGCAATTACTACACTCAATGGTGTAAGTCCGTTGGCATTAAACCGTTTTACATATCGGCTTATCATCCTCAGTCCAATATGACTGAGCGTTACAATGCCACAATAAAAAGTATGATAGTGGCCACCATAGATAGGTGTAAGGACTGGGATAAATATATTCCAGAGCTCTCATTTGCTCTTCGCACCAGCGTCAGCGACAGTACAGGATTCACACCTGCATACATTAATTTTGGCCGTGAACTACGCACACCATTCGATAATCTCATGCAAATTGAGTTGTCACAAAACAAGAACATTCAATCACTGCTGAAAAGAATGAACACTGTACGGTCCGTCGTTGTTGATGAGATTGCTAGAAGTAGCAATAAATACCTACAGTACTACAATTCCAAGGCGAAGCCCAGATCATTTAAAAGCGGAGATCTGGTCTGGCTTCGGACGCATTTCCTTTCTGACTCCTCAAAAGGAATCACTGCCTCTTTATCAAAGAAAAGAGAAGGCCCATTTCTCATTGACAAGCAAGTCGCAAGCAATATTTACGATATTGTATCTGTTGCGAGTGGACAAAAAGTGAACAAAGTGCATATTAACGAACTAAGTCCGTATCGCTCATCTCAAAATGAGTCAGCAGCAGAATTCCCGTGCACAAAAGTGGAAGAAACACTACCCACAGTTCCCCATGTTTCCATTTCCAATGTTTCATCCGGAAATGATGAAAGGATGGTTCAACCCGCAACACAAACCACAGAAGCGCCTCTCTCCCCATGCTCTCGCAAAGAAGCAACAGCGCACAGAGAAGTTTAAGTCAGGCGAAGTTCATCGTCAACGAAATGCTCCCTCCGTGCCTTCTCATTCATCCACCGAGTCGATGGATATTGATTTCTTTCCTGTGACTGCAAAGTTCAAGAATGCATTCACACAAACTCCTCCGGTCATTTGCTTACCTGTTCCTGAAGTGGACATTAACAAGCAAGTCCTTCTCGAGGACAAAAAATTAAGTAAGAAAGCTTATTTAAAAAGAATGAATAAAATGCTCTTTCCCAATGAAAATGCTTCCATTGGTACCGCAATGGAAAATGAAATTAAATTAGATAGTAATGGCCCTTTGCAACAATCTTTTGTTGATGCAGATCTTCATAAATATATCTATAATAGTGACTATCAATACAGAAATACAGAATATTTTAAAAATTCATATATTTTTATTACCAAAATAGTTTCATTATCCAAGCTCTTCCGTTGCCTTCGGGCCAATAATGTCTTTGTCAACAGACATATCACAGCTGAAGCACATGTCCACAAATAAAACGGCAGATCACAAATAAGTTTACCGAAATCCCTGAGTTTATCCATTAATGTCGGACGCGTAGCAGGACAAATATTTATCTTCTGGTTAGAGTCACTTCCACTTTTTGAATGACCTTTTGTACAATCGCTTTCCAATTGCCTTTCCTTCTTCGCTTTGGTTCCTCTCCTTTTGCCGACGGCACGGCTTGTGGTTTTTGCCATTTTTACCAGTTGTAAGTTGTAATTAAAACTTGATAAACAAAAATTCACATAAAAGTAGTAATTTTGGAATAATTAAATCAGTATATTTGACTCTATTGATATCCTGCAATTAAATTGAATTAAATGTTTATATAACAGCCGATTGTGGAGATACCTAACACTTTCTCGTGAGATAACATTCAACTTATCGTCCACTCATGTATGTACCCTGAGAAATGAAAATAATTTATCTGGAAAAACTTTTACTACTAGTGTCCCGTAATATATTTTCAACAACTATAAGACGAACTGGTTATGCACAAGTGATTATTGTATGCGTCATCACCTCAGATTCTGATTTTATATAACCTTTTTGAACCGAGCAGAGGGTGCAGCAGAACTGATGCTGCCGAGTCTGTTGGAATCAAAGAATGTGTTTATGTTTGATATACGTAAGCACATAACTTGTTTTATTGAAATTATCCTCCTCATATTTTTGTACTATTCGGTACGCGTCTGAGGAACCTTGAAGAAATGAAACCTGGTTTTGTTTTGTCAGCCATCAAATAAATGGCACAAGTTGTCCAATCAGTCTGAAGACATAAACTTGACCGCTCATTATATTTTCTCATTTCATTGCATTGTTCTTATTACCATGACCGTGGCAAAAAAAATAATGATGCAGGAAAATCTCCTTTAATAAAACGGTTATAAAAGTAATTATGGAATGTTCAGCTCAAAGATGATAAAGAAATATTGTCGATAACATGGAAACGTTTTGGTCCAATTTGCCATTCCGTCCAAATTACATGCTGTTGATCGACATTATAAATTATTAACATCTTAGATTACACTTTACTACCAATCATTAAACAAAAGCTGTTTAGAGCTTTTCATGTCAGTTTCAAGCTTTGGAGAGTGAATCCATATCCATATGAAAAGGTGAATGGGAACGTATTATATCACTGTACTTATCGAAGGAATATCAATTTCATGTTGCTATTTTTCCTGGCGGTTTTACCCCAAGTAATAATTTCACTAGTAATGGTGCGCGTAGAAAAAAAATTATGTAAAACCTTTACCTACTGTTGTTTTACAAACTCCAAGTTGGAGTCTCCAACATCACCAACTTAAACCACTTTCGTTGTTATATGTAGTTGTAGATGCCAAAGCTTCACACCACGAGCACGCGCGTAATTATCCGATGGATGGGAAGAATGATAATTCATACCTATTCATAAAAATGTTATGTATTGTGCACCCTCAAAGTATAAAAATCAAATACAACTCACAACATATATATATGTTATGTTGTCCATCAGATTCACGGCCTTATTAATTTCTTTCATTTTTTAATACTTTTCTGACTCATTGTCAGTTGGACTGGCGTACGCTGGACATTATCGGTAGTCTACGCTGGACAGTCATTTAATTGATGTATATACTGGTTATCTCAAATATTTAACCTTAATGACCTCAATATGTCCACTTTTCTTTTAAAGAATAAGGAAATATTGATGTCCTTGTTATTTTCTACTGGATACATGCAAATTGGGATTAGGGTTCGCATTGCGAACTTCGCAAGCAAGCATGTATAAGCAATAAAAATATGCTCATACTTTTTTCCATCATCCAAGCATTGAATATCTGAATTTGAAGATTGAAATATTGGACAAAAACATCCTTGTCTCCCTATGCATTGCATAATGTACAGTCTGAATAAGGAAGTGATGGGCAGAAAACGCTCATGAATTCTAAAATCTTGATCCAAACAATTTGTTATAGTTGCGCGGCCAACTGATGAAATGCTAATGCCGTTTCTGTCCGCAATTATTTTTTTTATAAAAACGCATAGAATACAAAAATGAGTAATGAGTGCCAACTGCCGACACTGTAGATGGTAGATCGTTTGATGTGACTATTTTCCTTCAAAAAGTGTTGCTCATAGATACTTCTTTTCCAGAATATTTAAAATCTAAATATTCTTAAACTCACTTGCAGCTGGACTAGTGCTAGAGGGAAACAAAATATATGGCAAGTGCAATCCTTCAGACAAATCTGTCGCATCTTTAGCATACCAGGAGATAGCCGACTTCTTTAACTGCTCATGAAAACAGAATTACATAATATTTCATTATGCATGCAGTAAATATTGCTTTATTTAGTATTCATACAGATAGGCCATACATTTTATAAAAATGCTGTGTAACTAGTACCGTCGCCAACTCTATTGCCCCGGGGCACATTGTAAATTGTACTGTTGTACGCATGCAATGTGTACAATATTGTGTTGTTTCTAGAGACAAAGTAGCAATTTTTCTACACCGTAAATAAAATATTTTTATTTGCTATGACATGCAGTTATTAACCGGTTTACTTACTTATTCAGTCAACAATGATAAGCATAATAATAAGCATATATTGCTAGATTTTAAAATTCGTGCATGCATAGCACAAAATAGAATACGTACCTATTAGATGAGCACGAATTTTTTGCGCTTTCTCTTGATCTTCTATTGAGCAAATATGTTTATACATTTTGTGGGCAGTGGATAGGTATGTCTACTCTATTCTTAAATTACAGGATCATTTTCTTCTTAAAAAATCGTGCCGAAATGTTATGCAAATCCAAATGAATAGCCAGTCATCTCATCATCACACAATGCCAATTTTACAAGCAAGTAAACAAATGTCTTAATGGTGAAATGACAGTAAACAATTAAATTGATTGTTGATGATAAGTGCTTACTACTGACTACTACTGTACCCGTACAGTGTTGCCGTGTCAAACGTACATTTTATATGACAAGTTGTTTAACTGGCAATTGAATTTGTATTCAGACTCTACCGCCCTGACCATTGTTATCCATTACAACGTAGGCTGAAATTAATAATCAAAATTACATTTTTGAAAAAAATTGCAGTGTAATAATAATAAATTTTCTATGACTTTATTACTCGCTTGGAGGCGAGAGGCTAGGGAAGAGGAATGACGATGACAGCTCCGTATTTCCGGTTGCCGCATAGGCACAGCCAAACTTCCGGGTTCGTTACAGAGACATGACATGAACTCCAATTATTCCAATGCCAAGGTGTACACCTTTTGCTTACCTGCGTGACATGTCCCTCTCTAAACGAAGATCAAGTGTCCATTCGAAAAAATTATTGGCTCATTTTTGGGGGGATAATGGAGTTACTACGCTATCAGTTTTCTACAAACAATCTCTGCGAAAACATTGCCGTTTCTTCTTCCTGTGTAGTCGTTATTATATATTTTTTCTGTAATAATGACTGAGGCGATTAAAAAGCGAAGCCTACTTCTTTTAGCTAGCTGTTGTCTCATACTGCCCCTAATTAGCAACGTTGGCCTTGGCGACGCCAAGAAGCGGGTGAGGAATGACGTTGTCAAAAAGGCGTACAGTGCCAAGTATCAACGAAGGTCAGCGTTTTGCCTGCACCTAAATTCGGGGCGAGGAGTTGACGACACGGCCGTGCTGAGATTTCACAGGGAAACTGAGAGGTGCTACAGGGTAGGCGAAAGGTAAGGTCAAGATTGGCAATCTTTGAAAATTTTGTATACTGGTGAGTAGTGAACTATTTGGAATTGTCCAGGGGCCCCTGTGGAGCCATGATGGTGTTCACCATCGAAGACGCTAATTTCGGTATTTGCGACTGTGACCAGTCCCTACGTTGTGGTCGACCTTTGATCTACTGGCCCGCTCATGATCGATGTTACTACGCCTACGATCAGGGACCCTGTCGCGAGGGCAAGTGGCTCGCGTTTGGCTTCGATCTCCATCCCGTTTGTCGCAGAAATCCGTGCCTGGAGAAGGAAGAGCGTTTTCCTTCCCACGGAAATAGATACTGGTTCTCGTTCAAAGGTCAGTGCTACCGGACGTACACCCAGGGTTACTGTCACAACAGGAACGAGATTTTGTTCAATATGAGGACACACTTTAGACCCACCTGTGTTAAAAACACGGACTGTGGGAAGGTGCCCCCTGCAGGAGTCGTGCAGAGCTTGACTTGCCTGCCGGGTCAAAGGCTCGACTATTTTGGCCTGTGCGAAAGGGAGTTTAAACCGTTGAAGCCGGCGGACAACACCACCGGACTGGGCATTCCTGTCACGCGAAGGCCAACTAATTTATATTGCTTGTTTTGTAAAGTTTAGCAATTGGGGATTAGTAATTAATTAGTTTTTAATTACTTTGTAGTGTTCAATTATTTATTTTTAGCAGAATAAATTGGTGCAGCTTTAAAGCGAAATGATCCATTTATATAGTCTGTTGTGAATGTGTAGTTTTTTTTAAATTCTTCCGTTTACATGTCATCTAAGTAATCTTCAACAGTCTTGGAGACTTCGGCCCATTTCTATTTGCTTTTATTACTATACCTACCTAAACCTATCATAACTCCAGGCATTATTCATGCGAAATATTGGCATGACTCAAGTAAATGCCTATTATTATTCCATATTCCGTAAAAGTAAATATATGATGTCAAGGCCCGATTCGGTAATACTGTAATAATATTAGGTAAGCTTATCATTGATACGAAAATGAAAAAAGAACGTCAGTTACATTCAGAGATAAAGGTAAATGAATTAGATGCACGGGGAATTAATTATTTAGATATGCTGAATGTCATACTGCGGGAATTATTTGTCATTTTCGTACGTATGCCTTGTTCGTCGAATGTCCGAGTCGATGGATAAAGATAAGCGCGGGGACAAGATGATAAGCAATAAAACAATTAAAATATATGTATCATGTGAGTGATGATAATACAATGTCGCGTTAATTTCCCTGCGGTCTACCCTGAAACAAAAATTTTTCAGGTTCTATTGGCGACAAAAACGGAATATTGGAACATGGACATAACATTCGACTATCAATAATCCCATTAATTCTCCTCAATTTTTACACAAGTTAGCACGTTTAAAGCTATAGTTTAATAATAATTTTCATTATCATCATAATATTTATCGCGGAGATATCTCCAGTCCATCATGCGCAATTGAAAGTACGTCAGCGCAAGAGTTTCAATGCAAAAAACAACGCAAATCGTCGCAACTGATCTTTAATTAAACTATTCATTTTGTACTTGTCGTGATGCTTTGTAAAAAATATTTGTTGTCCAATTTTCCACTGAGCAAAACTTGTATTGATTAGAATTTGACATTCTCAAATGAAAAGTTAATCTCCTCACCTTATCTTCATCAGCAACTCATCCCATCGCTCAAAATTTCAATTATTTCATTGACAATGCATTATTACATATGCATCCACGGTCAAACGTGGTGGAATTTGCAGCAGACGTGACATTTTTTGTCAAGATGATAATAATATATTTCCTCTCAATTTACGTAAATTGGTAAATTGATAAGGTTAAGCGAGCAGTGAAATGCGACACTCTGTGTGACCAGTGGTTTAGTGGGCGTTGGGAGCGCGACAAGAGAACAATTTATCATTCAAATCGTCTTTGATGACCTTTGGCTAGAAAAAAACTCTGATTGTAATCACTTTGGACTTAAACGAATAAGCCATTCGGATAACGTGAACATAATAATGTGGCATTAATTTTAATTTTTGTAGTCGTTAGTTTTAGTTTCCTCAGTGATTTATTTTCATAATGATGAACGAAGTTGGGGACGAAAGTGACGAGGAGCAGCTCCTCAGACAGGAGGAGGCGGCGAAGCAGTAATTTAAAAATACTTTCTTTTAAATTAACATTCAACATTGTTGGTAATTGGACATATTATTTTGATTCACATTTTAATCATTGTTGTCACTTGCTTCCACGAATATTTTACAGAACGCCGCCAAAGGAAAACTGGGACCTGTTTGAGGTCCTTCCTCCGGACAAGGACAATGATTTGGACGAAGATCGAACATTTTATAACTTTGTACTGCGCTCACTTAAGGTTCATAAAATATTATTTGCTATCGTGATGCAACTCCATAATGCAGTTTAAAAAAATGAACATTTATGGTTATATAAACTCTGCTTCATAATTATTTATCTTGTCAGCTACTCACGTATATCGTCACGTTTGTGGTTGTGCTAGGAGCTTCCGTCATCTCCAAATCCGCCGCAGTTTTGATGACCTCACAGCTTCGGGATCACAACGAAACTATTCCATACTGCGCTAAACATAGTAAGCCAGATACCTACTTTAAAAATCATTCTTATCAATTTATGGTCATCAATCATCATCATCACCGTCAACAGGATAAGCATGCAAATGCAGATGCTTTATAAGCAATAAAATAAAAATGAATGAATGCATCATTATTTTAGTTTGGGGATATTTAATGCAGATAGGAGTATTTGAATCCGATTCAAAGTTCGTTATGTATATAGTTAATTCTTAAACTTTAAAAAATAGTTTCCGGTCAGTACCTGTCGGTGTCAACGCCAAAGGAGCGAATCTCATGGGTGTGGGCTATTTATTTTGCGTTTATGCTTCCGGAAGTGCAGACATTCCTCAGGGGTCTCAGAATTCTCCTTTTCAAGGGACAAGAAAAACCGACATGGCTCCAGTTTTTACTCCCGTTTATTTTCGAAGTGAGCTAAGAATTATTTTTGAAGAAAAAAAGATATGAATAGTGATTTCTGGGGCCGTGTAATGTTATATGTTAATATGTTATTTTAGACGCTTCACACCGTCGGCCTGGCTCTACTTGTCTACACCGTTTTTCCCCAAATGGACGCCATCAAAGCAGTAATGTTGACTAATGCTATGAGTCTGGTACCCGGGATTCTGGGAATGATATCCCGCGGAAACAATGACCCATTCTGGAAGTTGTTCAGCGTTATCGACGTCATCGCAATTATTTGTCAATTGTCCGCTCTCCTCATCTGGCCACTTCTTGAACCCCACAAACATGTGGACAAACCGTGGCTACTTCCTCTGAGCGCGATACTGGTGTCTTGTGGCTGGTGGGAGAACTTTGTGGATGTGACCAGCCCATTTCCGGTGGTACAAAAACTGGCGGCAATGAAAACTCGACTGAGGCGCACGAGATATTGGACATATACGGCGATCAGCTTGTGGAAAATGGCCGTGTTTTTGGCG
Source organism: Sinella curviseta (assembly GCA_004115045.4). Lineage (NCBI taxonomy): Eukaryota > Metazoa > Arthropoda > Collembola > Entomobryomorpha > Entomobryidae > Sinella > Sinella curviseta. Next base: position 13,729,959 of record CM023202.3, on the reverse strand, counting down.
ATGATGGTGGTTGGAACGAAAATTAACGAAGATAGTTGGAGCATTGCTTTCGATCATTTTGAGGATGCGTTTGATACCCATAACATCACTGTTCGAGAGGTAAGCTATCTAGAAAATATTTAACTATTTTGAATTTGAAAAGATTTTTACTAAATGACGGTTGCCTTTCTTTTTTCTAGAAACGACCCACCATTCAAGAATCCATGCAGCCTTCCACAAACTCCAGTTATCTAACGCCCGGGGAATTTTTGGTGCTCAACACGTCAAGCACTGTTCTCTGGACAATGGGCATTCAAATGGCGGCAACCTACATTTGCTACATTATTGGGAAGCTCGCCTGTCGAATTTTGATCCAGTCCTTCAGCTACTCCTTTCCCGTGATCCTCTCAGTGCCCACCACGCTCACAGCAATCATATGGCTTTGCGGCGTCAGAAATAATGACGTGTGCTTCTGGGATTCCGTTTTGCCCGGTTATCTCTGGTGGAGCTGTCCCAGTGGTAGCTTTTGGGATGACTACTTCCTCACTCAGCACACTTGGGTTTGGGTGCTATGGCTACTCTCCCAAGTCTGGATAACCCTTCACATCTGGAATCCGAAGGGCATTAGACTGGCGCGTACAGAGTCCGTCTTTGCGACGCCCATGTACAACGCGTTTATGGTGGATCAGACCCTGGCACAGAACAGAAGGCGGGATGAGGACTATCTGGAAATGGATGACGACGACGACGATGGGCCTAAGGACGCGGAGGCAAAGTTGCATGACATAGCTGCACACTCTGTGGTCAGGGAGGATGACAAAGTACCAAAGCTGTATGTTTGCGCTACAATGTGGCATGAAACCCGAGAGGAAATGATAGAAATGCTCAAGAGTATCTTCCGCATGGACTTTGACCAATGCGCCAGGCGCATCTTCAGACAGCAGTTTGAGTACAATGATCCAGGCTACTATGAATTTGAAAGTAAAGGAAAAAAAGAATGTCAATATATTTTCACATTTGCACATATTTTGGCGCCACAAGAGATTCTAACCAATTTTCTTTTTTTGTGAAGGTCACATCTTTTTCGATGACGCCTTTCAGTTGACAGACGAGAATGATCGGTTTTCGCCGGTGAAAATAAACAAATTTGTGAGGGACCTCGTGAATCAAATGGAGGACGCTGCTTCACACGTTCATCAACAATTTGTGAAACTCCGTACCCCAAAAAAGATCCCAACTCCTTACGGCGGCCGTCTCGAATGGATTCTCCCAGGCCGGACCAAGCTTATTTGTCATCTGAAGGACAAGGACAAAATACGTCATAAGAAGCGTTGGAGTCAAGTAATGTACATGTATTACTTGCTCGGAATGAAGCTAATGGATAGGCCTGACCTCGCGTTGGAGAGAAAAGAGGTGATCGCCGAAAACACATTTTTACTGGCGCTCGATGGTGACATTGATTTCCAACCTGCGGCCGTGGAACTTTTGGTAGATTTGATGAAAAAGAACCGGAATCTGGGGGCAGCCTGTGGAAGGATCCATCCAGTAGGGTCGGGGCCTATGGTGTGGTACCAGAAGTTTGAATACGCTGTCGGACATTGGTTTCAAAAGGTAATAAAAAAGTTTGTCGCTTAGATTTATGTATCATAAGCTCGTCGAATTGCCGTTCCAACAAAGTCTCAGCTCACATGGTGCACTCCATCTGGCGAAGATATCAGCGGTTCAATGTTCAAGGTTGAACGCATTAAACATTAAACATTACTGTCAATTAAACGTTACTTTAGTTATGGGCAGCTTTCACAGGCCACAACATAAGATAGCAATGAAGTGCTGATACAAAGCAGAAGAAATGATCATTCAAATCAATTCAATATGCTCAGAGGGGCTGGGGTACTTATTCTAAGATGGTCCTGGCTGGTTGTGGGCCCTTACGTTCCCGTAAAACCCCTCCCTTCAGCATCTCGATGAGCTTAATAAATTTAGACGGCATAGCCCAAAATCGGCCTTAAGTTGAGGCGGCTGACATTGTTTCGCATTTGAGCACAACTTATTTTCAATTTTGGTTTTGAATTTGAAAAGGCAACAGAGCATGTTTTTGGATGCGTCCTTTGTAGTCCTGGATGCTTCTCCCTGTTCAGGGCGAAGGCCCTCATGGATTACAATGTGATGAAACGGTACACGACAACGGCAACTGAGCCCCGACATTTCGTCCAGTACGATCAGGGAGAAGATAGATGGCTCTGCACGCTGCTACTCCAGAGGGGGTGGCGGGTAGAATATTCTGCCGCTGCGGATGCAAAAACTAACGCACCGGAAGGATTTCGAGAGTTTTATAATCAGAGGAGGAGATGGGTTCCAAGTACCATGGCTAATATCATGGATTTGCTGTTGGACGGACGGAGGACAGTGAAACAGAATCCAGACATCAGCTACCCCTACATTCTTTACCAAATCGTTTTGCTGGTCGGCACCATTTTAGGACCCGGAACAATCTTTTTAATGTTAGTGGGCGCGTTCGCGGTAGCCTTCAAGCTGGACCAGTGGACAAGCTTCCTGTGGAACTTTGTCCCGATATTGGCTTTTATTCTGGTCTGCTTCTTCCTCAAATCAGAAATACAACTGGCGTTTGCGGAGGTTCTCACCACCGTTTACGCACTGGCCATGGTGGCAGTGGTGGTGGCTATTATTTTGCAAATCAGCGAGGACGGACTGATGGCGCCCAGCTCCCTCTTTTTGATGATCATCGCGGCGAGTTTTCTGATAGCTGGCTGTATTCATCCGCTGGAGTTTTGGTGTCTGCCCCACGGATTTTTGTACTACATTACGATTCCGAGCATGTACCTGCTCCTCATGATTTACTCCCTGTTCAATTTGAATGTCGTCAGTTGGGGGACGAGAGAAGGACCTGTAACGAAAACTAAGCAGGACTTGGAGGCTGAGGCAAAGAAACAAGAGGAGATGGAGAAGGAGGCGGCAAAGAAGAAGAAGAAGGGGTTGCTGTCAGGGCTGATTCCGGGGATGGGCGGCAAAGGAGGCAAGGACGACGTGGATGGCAGTATAGAAATATCCTTTGCAGGGTTATTCAAACTGATGTGCTGCGTGAAGCCCAAGCCGGACGAGCAAAAGGATAAGCTGAACACGATCATGATGACGTTGAGCGATGTCACCAAGAAGCTGGAGCACATTGAAGGGTCGGTGAACAGGCAGTTCAGTATGACGAGACGGCTGTCGTTGGCGACAACGGCAAGTGGTGGGATGGGTGGGTTGGGGTCGATTCATGAAGGACTTGGGGAAGAGGATCCATTGTTGCCAGAGCAATATCGTGTTAGTGGAGGAGGAGGTTCGGACCAAGTAGACAGTGAGGACCCATTGAAAAGTCAGGAGTCAAAGATAAAACGAGATGACTTGATGAATCCATTCTGGATGGAGGACAAGGATTTGGAGCACTTTAAAGCCGATTTTTTGACTGGTGCTGAGATCCGCTTTTGGAGGAACATGATTGACAGATATTTACTCCCTTTGATCAAGGTCGATAAGGAAGAAGCGGAAATGGCGGGCAGGTTGAAAGACTTAAGAAACAAGGTGGCATTCACGTTCCTCATGTGCAACGCCGTATTCGTCATCCTCATTTTCCTGTTGCAATTGGAAAAGGGCTCGGTACATATTGACTGGCCTTGGGGAGCCAAGATGAACGTGTCCTACGTCCCTGCTTCTGATCAGGTTACTGTCAACATTGAATATCTGGAGCTGGAACCGATTGGATTGGTGTTTGTTGGAATCTTCGGAGTCATTCTGGGCATCCAATTTATTGGCATGTGCATCCACAGACTGGGCACCTTCCTCCACATCATGGCGCTTACTGTCATCGACTTTTTCAACAAGGATATCAAGTCAATTGAGAATGAAGATAAGACGATCAAAGAGGGGATCGGTCTCATTAAAAAGTTGCAGAAGGCGAAAATAGCAGAAGGTTTGTAATGCATGTCACTCAATTATACCATGTTAACATGTACTTTTCGCAAACTCATTTTGACATATGATTAATCTTGCAATGTGTACAGCCAAAAAGGAGGAGAAAAAGGCCCGCAAGTCGCAGTTCCCTGCAAGAAGACAAACGGTCGCTAATTTGGAACGGATGAAAAATCAAAATACGCCAGTTCACGACCTAACCAGACAGTTCAGCGTCAGTTTTACGCAGTTGGGTACGCAGCCGAAGTTTAGACAGTGAATTAAACAACATTCGGCTCAATGGAACAGTGTATTATGTAAACTTTTCTATTTCTTTTGGTCTCAGATTCCAATGGAGGACTACGACGAAGCAGTAAGTTATTCCAGAGTGAAGCCGCCAGGAAGACGTTGGACGCGATGAAGAATCGACGGAGCACAGTATTGGCCAGACGTAGTTCTGTGGTGGATCATAGACGACAGTCACAGCAGTTTGGTGGAGACGATCCGTTACTGCAACGGTCGGGAAGCATGAGTCACATTGCACCAACGACATCAGCTCCTCCAAGAAAAGGGCTTTTCGACAAGAGAAAATCGGTGGGTTTTATTCAAGCAAATAGTAAAAGAAATAGTGGACATGATGAAGAAATTGAATTGGACGATATTGAATATAGTAATTAATTATTATTCTTATAAACGTTAAGAAAAATACATGTGTAATTTGCAGACATTGGACAATAAAAATGAATAATATTATAACTCATGTTCACTGTCTTCAATAAAAGTAAATTCCGTAGACGGTTCCGTTGCAAAAGATGGTATCCTTCAAAAATACAAAATTAACCAACAAATTACTGACTCTTACAAATATCTTCTTCTTTTAATGCAAATTGAAATTGGCAAATTAACAGCCAAACTCACGTTCAAAAATGTGTAGGTGGCCATGCAGTCCGCCTCGGAATCCCAAAGGCATCTCGAAGTACTGCTAGCCCCTTCACCTCTCCGTTCTCCCAGAGTCACCTGACTAATTATTTTGTAGCGCTTGTATTCTTGTGCCTTCACTTTGTCATGGATTTCCTCCAGAATCTGCTGGGTCCAGCCCTCACATTCCTCCAGAGAGTACTCCTTTCCCTCCAACTTTTCCTTGATAACCCGTTCGATTAGGGTTTGGACAGCGCCCGGCCGAAATTTTTGGCTGAGATCCGGACGGATTTTGTAGCCAGCAGTGTCCTCGCCCGTTCCAGTCTTTGGTTTTCCTTCCTCGGTCACCTCCATCTTTTGGCCTTCTGTAAAACCGAATTAACAACAATAAGTAATTGATCACATCATGCATCTGTTCATCAGGAAGTTAATTCACTCGGTGAGTACCTTCAGTCGTCTCCGGAGCCGGAGCCTCGTCGTCAGGCACCTCCTCATACTCTATCACCTCCTCCACATCCTCTTCATCTTCCACCTGAATGTAAAGCCCTTCCTCCAGCTCGTCAACGTCAAAGCTCATCTTGTTAACAGTCCCATCCTTCCGTCTTCTCTGTCCACCGGCCTTCTGGTGAGCGCCACTGGTGGTGGTGGTGACCGCAACTGCATCTCCTTTCCCTCCAGAATCCTCCTCGGAGGAGCCGCCCCCATCCTCCTTGCTAGGTTCCTTGATCCCCACTGTTTTTTTCTCGTTCAAGACATTTGACATTCTGGTGACTGGTACTTGATTAAGATCACTAATCAGTAATTTTTGCTCTGCCTTCACCGAACAATACGGTCTTCACTGTGAACAAAAGACACTACACACGAAAAACAATAAGAATAACGGCTAATTGTTTTAGCAGGTGCGCCAAACATTTTCAATTGTCAGCCGATAAATTGTTATCGACGAAACAAAAAGAACTGATCGATAATTAAAAATAAACAAATGGGCAGACAAAAGCGGGGATTGCCACAGTAGCCGCACACCAGAACTGTCAAAAACTCTCAACAAATCCATTTCTTTCGCTTCGGCTCCATCACCCACACAGCTGATTTGCGCCTGCAAAAGCAGAGGGAAGGACCATAATAATATGTATCTTCCTTCTTTCTTTGTTCACACTTGTAAAAAATAATGATATTTATGTACATGATGAATGACAATGATAGGCACCAATTAGTTCAACATCCCGTAAAGCATGCCATCAGCTAGTACTCATTCATAATAAAAGTAATCAAAGCATTAATATTTAATTCTAATCGCTGGACGGCTAAAAGTATACAGGATCAGGGAGCCAAGACTTTATTGCTCATGCCATGCTCGTGAAAACATATAGAGCCACTTAATAACCTCTGGAAAGAGAAAGATGAAGTAATCATTTTTTAAACCAACCAGTGTACTCTTCTGGAGGCTTACAAACGATATAAAAATTGTGCTGTTTGTGAGTTTTGTTTGTGACTGGGACGACTTTTGCGGTGATGTTGTGTTAGGTTTCGGGGTACTCTGAGACTCATGATAAGCTTCGCTCTTCAGAACGTTAAGACCATGTTGATAAGCTGAAAGTAGCAACCTAACTGAATGATGATTTAATCAGCTGCTTCAAAATATGTCATGGCCGTCATTTTTCCCTGGAGTAATCGTTCCAAAAGGATGAAATGACTTCATTGACTTGTTGTTTCAAAACCAGTCCCAAATTATTTCGATTACAGCAGAGTTCTTATCAATTTTCTTCATAAACATCAAAAGTAAATCATAGGGATCGTGCATTTAGTGCGTCACGCTCAGAGGGGGGGAGGGGGGGTCTCCGGTGAGCGTGATTTTACATGTTACAAGGGGTGCCCTGTAACAGTGACATGGGGGGAGGGGGGGTCTGAAAAATCGGTTTTTTAGCGTGACGTACTAAATGTACGATCCCATATCGGAAAATAAACGCTGCATGTAAAATAATTTTGTAGGTTATGTATGCCATATACTTTGTCTTTTCATGAAGAATGATGTGCCGAATGTACCTGCTTATTATCTCCACCACGATATAAGATGAAAAATCTCTTTCTCTTATTCCATGTCTCCACTTGCAATCGTTGGCTGGCTAATTGTTCGATTCGGAACATTGTCGCTGTCGCTGAGCTCATAAGCATCTTTAGCGTTATTAAATAATTTACCAATTTTAGACGCTGTAACTGTGGTCAGTACGCTGTGATCAGTGATCAAAGTCGAAAATTTAAAAATTTAGGCCCTTTCAAGTTGTAGCAGGCTTTTTGTATATGAACCGCAGGGGGGGGGGCAAATGGCAAAGGATTTCGAAGACGCCAAGAACGCACGCTACACCGAACTACGTGAAAAAGATGGACTCAGCAACAATGGAGAAATTATGTGCTTTTTATTTTGCGTCGTATTCTCATTTCGATCGCATCATTCATTCATACACATCAGATCATCATCATCCAACCAAATTGCAAAGGCAAACGTCATTGTTTTGTGTTGAGAGTTGAGTCAGCTGTACAGTCGGTTCCGTCCTTCTCTGTCAGCCACACACAAAAACATCAGCCTTTTTTACGGAAATTCCGTGTGACTCAAACAAAACTCAAGAGGTACTGCTTACTGCACTGACCACTGCATGGACAACAATCAGTCATAATAGGAAACAGGAAATATTTAATGCACCAAGTCAAAGCACGCACTAATAGCACTGCAAAATGTGAGGGGTGTCTGATGAGTCTATGGGCAATTAGGAGAGCAATTAGATGGGAGCAATGGAGCAACAGTGTGTCTGTCTGGTGAAGTGACGATGTAGCTTTAACTGGCTGTGCGTAGCAGTTAAAGTTGGATGCATTTAATTAATCGTAATGATGATATTGAAATGAGATTTGAAAATTGTAACGGTGCCTAATGAAACAGCGTAGCTGACTGATGATTAAATCGTTTGTAAGATTAAATTATTTTAATTATGAGATAATCTGTGGACCACACAGCCACGAGAAAGTTGAAGATTGACTGAAACAACAAGTGATCAGTGATTAGAGATAAAATGTAGGGCTTACGTGGGCGAATCGTTAGGCTTCACAGTATTAAATGTTCACAAAAATAGTTCACTCCGCTACCTCTGCCTACCGAACTGGCCAATTAGATTTTAATAAGCTTGCAATAGTTAGTTGTCAGTTTAGATAAATGCCTGCGCTGGTGGCATTGGGGCGTCGCTGGCAAATAGCCAGTGACGATTTTGTATTTCCGGGATTTATCGATGTACTTATTAGAGTGTCGTGGTAAGTTGAGCTCTGATCATTTGCCCATTGATCGTGAAATTAGGTTTTCAGTTTATTGCGAACTGTTAATTATACAAATTGTATGTTTTGTAGGGTTCTCGCAGGATGCATTATATTTTGGAAGGAGGATGTCAAGTTGAGTTGCGAGGGAGGCTCTCTTATCCGAATTTATCTCACGGGGAACTTTGTCGTCCTCCTCTCAATCATTTTTGCCGACATTGCCTTGGTTCAGAACAGTATGGTGGGCTACATTATGGAGACGGAGGCGAGAAGACATGTTGTGCCGTGCTTATATATTAGGTTAGCAGCATTATAGCAATTTAAAACATAACCGAAATTTAGGCAAAGTAATTCCAAATTTTTATCTTAAATTGGTTTACAGAGTAGCACTTATCATCCCTGAGATTATATGGAATGTTTTAGGGACCAACTGGGTCTACTCGAACACAATCATGTGCGACAGTGAAGCACCGGAGAGTCTACTTCTAATTAAGAGTAATTGGCTGAAAGAATTGCATTCCTTAATTATTCTCCATGTACCATTTAATTAAATTATGTTATATTTTTTTCAAAGTTCTCACTGCGTCCAGCTGGGCACTTGTCCTAGTAATGCTGTGTGTGATGGCCGTGGCGTTTGATCCCCTCGGGGGTAAGTCCCCCTCCTTCGAAGAGATGGACTATGAACGTTTCGAGCAGAGTGTTTTACACGGGAACAGTCAAACAAAATTGTGGGAGCGGCGCTGTAAAATAATCATGTGCTCCTGTATCGGAATCGATGAAACGCACAGGAGGGCGTTTAGAGACATCGGCAAAATAATGGGATATCTGTTCGAAGAGGATTTGGTGCCTTCGGATCTCGCGGCGGGGCTGATTGTGTTGAACTTGAAAAAGAATGGGGCGATTGGAAATGGCGCCCTGCAGAACCATCATCATGTCAATAGTGCCGCTGGAGGATCCGGTGCAGGTGATGATGACGAAGATGTTTTGTGCGTCCCTCCAAAAGTAAAAAATTTTCTCGAGGAAAGCAGCTATGAAATTGAGAGTGACCGGTGGCATTCACCCCAACTTGTTGCTCACTTTATGAAGTACGCCCTGGGCAGTTATGGATGGCCCTGGTACGTTGTGGCACATCCCCGTTTGGGAGTGATTCGACTGTGGAGGAATATTTTGTGTTGTGGTCTTGGCCAGTAAGTTAAAAATATAAAATTCGACTTAACGTCTTTTCAAATACATTTCATCCTCATTTTCCTGTTCTCATTTTAGAACACATTCCAGTGGAATTGAAGGGGATAACTGTTGCTTTTGTAATACCTCAGCACTGAAACTGACCACCAGTGTTAAGGATGTTGACCTGCTCTATGCCTCATTCGAAAATAATGTCTTTCAAACGCCTTTCTTTATTGCTTTGGATCATGAGGAGCGGAGCATTGTTGTTGCGATAAGGGGGACAATGAGTCTTCGTGACGCTATTACCGATTTAAGTGCTGAAGCGAAACCCTTAGACTTTCCTGGAATACCAGCAGGCTGCAAGGCTCATCAGGGAATGCTGCTTGCAGCGAAGAATACGTTGGAGAAAATCAACCAGCTGGGAACCCTTAGTAGAGCTGCTATTAATTATCCTTCCTATACCGTTGTCCTTACTGGCCATTCTCTTGGGGGTAAACTATTTTTATATTAGCTTCCCAAACATGCCAGTAAAATATAAGCAAGTTATAAATATTATTGGTAATGTAAACTAGTAATGTCATTGTTATTTTTTTGATAGCCGGAACCGCCACCCTTCTCAGTTTAATGCTCCGTTCAACCTACCCTTCTCTCAAATGCTTTGCATTCTCACCGCCCGGTTGTCTCGTCACTGCTGAGGCAGCGGTTTTCTGTGAAAGTTTTGTTACCTCTGTGATAATTGGGGATGACATTGTTCCCCGCTTGAGTGTACCGTCCTTTGACCGCTTTAAGAATGACTTGATTCGTGCCATTAAAGAATGCAAAACCCCTAAGGTAATTAAGACTAAGTTAACCTGAACTCTTGAACAATTTATTACTAGTTATTATAAAAAAATGCACATGCTGGTTAACAGTATCGAATTCTTGTCGGGGGATGTTGGTACCTTTTGATGGGTGGAGTTCCTAACTTGGCTTATCTGGAGGGGAGAGGGGAAGGGGAGGAAGGGAGAAATGGCACCGACTCCACACCTCTGCATGATGCGGATCAGCCTAACTACCATACTTACGTTAGCCTTTTGCATTATTTTCACGTCTTAAACAGTCAAGCCGTTTAAACAGATAGACTAATTCGATATCGGAAATTTCAGGTTTCTCTGGCTGAGGTCAGTCATCAAATGCAGCGCGAGTCGGTTACTCGATGCCCCATGTTTGTACCAGGAAAAATCATGCATGTTACCGAACGGCCGATATTCGAATCAAGACCTGACCTTGTAGACGATGGACCCCGGTACGAATTTCGGTGGGCAACGAGGGAGGAATTCTCAGAGATCAAAGTCACCCCAAAAATGATGCATGACCATTATCCAGACAATGTAATGGAAGCTTTAACTGACATTGCGTCTGTCAACTCTAGAGCAACTTATTATTCCGTCCTTTAGTATTCAGCGTTAATCATTATTATTTAAGAGACTTTTTATCAATGCTTATTTCCCTGTGTGTGTTCCGCTCTGGCTCTGTTCCTTTCTTGTTTGTCTCGAACAAGACATTATTTGACCGCGTAATCTAATTTGTAGATATTTTAGTTATTTAGCAACTTATGTAGAAGTAATTCGTTTTTATGAAACAAAACTTGAGATTTTATAAGAGTTATGGTATGGTGGTACAATCATTTGACGCTTGGTACTGCTGCTGGTGTCACATTTCGCGTCGGTTTACAAATTGTGTAGTATTATCGACGCTTATATTTATCAACCTAAAGGACTGCTCAGGTTTGAAACATTTTAGGTTTACTGATTGCTAATAATATTCTATTTTAATTATTTATTCAAAAAATAAAAATAAACAACAAACAGTGCATTTTACGTTAGTAATTAAGATTATTACAAAATTATTAAGATTATAAAATTATTATTATCGAGGATATGAAGGAGTCGGTCATTTGAACTGGTTCCTTTACGATTTGAATTTGTATGTAGGTGGAAATAGACTCAAGAGGTAGAAAGCTAAATAAACACAATTATTACACATTGTCGATTTTCTCAATTGAGTGACTCAATTTGAGTCATTACATCCCATACTTTAACAGGCATATGTATGTACTTGAATTGAGTCGAGGATGCCGTTGCAAAAATTCATCACCTTTTGACCTCGAGTAAGTCGGAAATGTGGAACTGTGAGAATCCGTTCCGCTCAAGGGACTGTAATCCCATATTGCGAAGCTGGAAATAGGCCATAATTGTTGCACCCTCAAGTGTTCCAAGCTTGTGCAAGCAAAGTAACGAATTTGTCAGAAGCGACTTTGGCAACGAAACCGCAATACGTGTATATTCAAACAATGTTTATTTAGAAATCGTATAAATAGAAAGTACACGTTATCATAATTTATTTCTTTAAAAATGCATCAATATATTAACAATAGATCATGGTATAAATAATCTTTTAAATAATTATAACTATGTTCAATATTATGTACAATATTATCGGTACAAAATGTTCTTTAAAAATACTGAGATCATAATCATCACACTGGCATGTACCTTGGTGCAGGTTGTATTTGAACTTGTGCAGTCTCAAAGAAGTCGCCGGCTTAAACAATTATTTAATGATTAATTACCAATGATCTTAGTTTTAATTTGGTTGACCACCAATGGTACGATTTTTTTCGAAATTCAAGTAACAACGAAAGGAGATTTCAGCTACATTTTTCCCACGAGCCAGGGAAGTTTTCCTTTCGTCTTGAAGTTCCAATAGTCGTAGTAGACCTTTGACACGACGGCCACAATCAAAATGGCGAGAACAATACTGACTATGTCGAGAACGTCGATGAAATCCGGGGCACTATCCGCTTGGCACCACTGCTCCATTCTCATGTAGCGAATCTACAAATATGAAATTAAATTTCACAGTTTTTTTTGATGAACTACAGTACGTTTGGAGAAAGTAATCTAATTTTCAAATTTCAAGGGATTTAATTATATTATTTAAGATTTCAATTTAGTAATTTAAAATTAATCTACATGTAAACTGAACCTACCTGTTCGTTTGTGGAGGCGCAACGTACGTCGTTCACATGACCAATATGGCTGCTGTATTTTAACAGCCACACCTACAGGACAACAGCGCAAAAGAATGTCATTCTTACTATAGATCAAATTTATTAGTTTCTGGTTAAATATTGGCTCACCTTGAAGCTTGTCACGGTAAAGCAATCGCATTTGAAGTAGTTCCCACTCAAGTCAATTTGCAGAAGACGAGAATTGTGTCGAAACGCGTTTTCCAGTACGTAAACCGGCACCTATTTATATCCAAAATGGGGAGAAAATAGTATCAGTGACAATGAAACCCTAAAACGTTTAAGCGGAAATTATATTTGTTGATGACATAGCTACACTTCCGCCCACGCCTTGTGCCCAATTTGTATTTCAGTTCAAACTTGAAATGGGATATCAATGTCATTGCGGAGGAAGTGTGAAGCAAAATTGGATGAGGTAGAGGAGGTTGGAAGATGCACCCACCTCAGTGAGATGATTGCGTCGTATGGAAAACAACTGGAATTGGTAGAACCAGTCGCTTCCCTCGAGAATGTTGATGGAAGATATTTGATTGTCGTCCAGGTACAAAGTCATGACATTCAGGTCTAGATACCGTTGGTCATCAACAAACGTAGCCATGGAAGTTATCTGAGCAGAATAATACAGATTTTTGGAATATTTCATACAAAACTATCATGGGTGCAAAATATTTGTTTTGATGCGAGTAATATTTTTTACCTTGTTATCTCGCAGATCGAGTGTGTCTGTAGGCTTGGGCAATAATTCTGGATTGGGGAAATCTAAGAATCCTTTCCCCGAGCAGTTCACAACCGTTTTTGAGTGAATCACATGATTTTGCTCCCAGATGTAGGCGATATCACAAGAACAATTCACCCGACACTCATCTCGTAATTTCTGAAGAAAAGAGATGAGTTGATGAATTTAATCATTTAATTTTCATGAAACATGACCTTGCTTAAGTTCACCGTATGAGTGAGTGTTGTCAAGAGCGAAAAAAAGTTTCTTTAACAAGGATAGATTTTCACCAGAAGGAATTTCGATTTTATGGAATAATTTATGACGACGTTAGTAATGCTGACCTTGAGAAGATGAAGAACCTTGAGAATGGGTTTTGCCTTATTTTGATGGTATGGCTTGTCACAGAGCGTTTCATTCTCGTTGAGCAGGGAAATGCCAGCACTCTCAATCCATTCCAGGTTAGTACAGTCCAGGGGGTTTCCTGAACAAAAGAGAAAATTGAAAAGTATACTCTCTGAACATGCAATTTTAAAGATGTACGTTTACCGCCTATTTATATACATTTTGCGTTCATTCATGATTCATTAATATTTTGCAATGAAAACCCTGACATTTTTTCAACAAGTGTATGCCGAGAACCTCCTACTCCTAATTATTTACCTAAGCCAACCAAGGATTCTAGTCATCAGCTATTATTTATTATTTCATTTACTAACGTGTGAGCCCCAGTTACATACCGATTTACACTAGACTTGTGATGTTTTAGAGATTTGTGTCGATTTGTTAGTTTCATTAGTCCTACGTACCATAGTTGTCTCAAACTTCCCGGTTTTATATATACATATTTTTCATATCTATCATATAGTGGGATAATTCACTTTCGTATAATATTCTGCTACTTACCAAGTCATTAACTGTAAACACCCATCTTGAGGTTCACATTCTTCATATGTTTTAATGTTATCCCAAAGTGAACATTATTTCAAACGGAGGAATATACCCTGCAGCTAATCTTTCCACGTATATTTTTAATATAATGTAAATTCATTAAGCATTGATTGTAGCAAGCCATCCATCGTATTTTTTACATATTCAATCATTTGGTATTTACGGAGATATACATTTTGCTCGTTTTAACAGCCATTGTAACGCATTGCGCTTAAAATCGAAAGTAAAGAAGAGGGAAAAGCTTTCCCTTGTCAATTGTGCACTATACACACTATAAAGTCAGTGACAGTGTATACAGATAGTGAATGTGACATGTATACATATTGTATTGAATTGTCAATTCTGCAACGTAGCTTAGGTGTTTGCTACTCGTAAATATATCCTTGACTGCCACTGCCACTTTCACTGTTATTTACTGATTTATTTGGGAGTACAAACCTTTTATGCTTCTGCCACTTTGGACTTTGAAGAAAAGTTTACTTGCTATTCTTAATCAAACAAATCAATTTCACCGTAGATCTACTGCCATACGTTGTGTGCAATTGATTAATTTTCCAGATAAAACTTACATGTGCATATATATATATATATATAGATAGTAGTATGCCAATGCTCCAGAATAGAAATTTAATCTACTTAACTAATTGTAAGTGATTGTATAATTTCCTGTGCTGCTAATATTATTTATACAGAATATACGTAGATATGCACACGTACTACTACCATGAATAAATATATGCACATAGAATTCAGAGAAAGGGGCTTAAAATTAACAAAATCATGGACGTCATCATAAAATAACTATTAATGCATTCGTATTAAAATTCATGAGCAAGTCACAAGTTTTTGGAGTAAAGTAGCAAAAGAGAGAGAGAACGAAAAAGTCTTGGAAAGAGCAGATATGTATCCATTTATTATTTTGCAAGGAAATCGCCGCCCACGCCCACTGAACAATGGAGAAATAAATGGCATGAAATGACAAATAGCCACTTTTAAGAGCAATATTGTTGTGTGGTTTGAGGGTATTATGATTATGAAATGGCATAGAATGCTGTCAAACTTTTCTTCAACTCATTGATTTTCTCAGTAGGAAAACGGTACGTTCAAAATTAATGTATTTCTCTGGTAATAATACGTGACATGAGCTTTATAATTTACAGTATGATGTGAGTAACAGTATTGTGCTCTAGGAAAGATTTATGGATGCAGTTCTGCTGTAGGGAAATCGACGATATGGAAGTTTTGTACTGTTTGTACTTTGGCAATAATAATTCATTAGTCACTTGTATCAGAGGTGAAGTGGCATAGGTATGAACAAAAGCCGTTGAACTTCCTCCATCCTGCATTGCATTACAATTGCATTTTGTACATTAAATACACTCATGATCGGTAAACAAACTAATTTCATCTTTCCATATCAACAAAGTTAATTCATACGAAAATTGCTGAAATATTACTTTTATCTTTATCTTATCTAATAATACCGCTACGTCATGATACGACTAGCTCAAACTAACAGTTAAAAATTCTAACATCTATAAATAACAATTAATAAACATGGTAATCCAATTACAAAAAAGTGAAGATAGAAGAAGTTCTCCTTAGGAGAGCAGCAAACTGTCATTTGCTCTCATTGGAAACCAACGTGATAGTCGTCATAAAAACAAACCTACTCTCTTGTCTTTTCTTGAGGAAAAAGGAAGACAAAACACATATAAAACTACAAAATGCGTGTTTTGTTATGAACACTAAAGTTGCTGTTAAACTTCCAGAAAGCAAAACAATTAGAGTAACTTGTATGTAAATCAGCCCAAAATTAATTTTCCATTTAAATAACCTGAATTATAAATTTCGCATCCACCCACATGGGGGCTTCCATAAATGATGTCAGAAAAATGACGATTTTTTTGACTAACCACCCCCTTTTCCGGGATTTACGCTAACATGGCGTGTCTGACGTCCAGATGTCCCCTCCCCCTAATTTTCGGACATCATTTATGGAAGCCCCCCATGTTATTATACCATCATTATATATTATTTCAGTTCAGTGAGTGTTTTATGAAAATAATCGCTTTATGGAAATTACTAACCACGCTTTACATGTCTCGATGTGCCCCAAGTTTTGTGAATCTCTTAATATTAGCAAGACCAAAATTTCTAATAATAATCCCAACAACTAAAAATAACATATGTATATGATTTCATTTTTGTTGTCGTCATAATAACAAAGTTGTTGATCAAGATTGTTATTAACCCATCGAATTGCAATAACGTTGATTTTTCAGCCTTACAAGTTTACAACATATGCAATTTTATGAAAATCTTCTGCTCAAGCATGAAGAACAAAGATATAAATGGGCAAGGACAAGCCAACTGCTTGCAGGAGACTGTTCTGGCGTCTAGATAAATATCAATTAATATAAAAATCGTACTCTAATTTCACCTCTAAAATCACGCTTCAGCCTACTTTGATCATGGAAATACCTACCTTATAATCTATATATATTTACGGCATCTTATAATGATGAGTTTTCCTCGCCGCTTTACATAGCCTGAGATAGTTCAAATGCCGCTTAATATTTACTACTTTTTGTATGAGGAATCTTGCCCTAAGGACATACATGCTAGTGCTAGCTCAATTCATATTTTTTATTACGCTAGTAGAACCAGTGACCTCTTCAAGGTCAAGACTGCATTTGCCCTACAGTGGCAGCGACGAGAACGAGAATACCGCTGTATCAGGTTCCCAAATTTACTACTGAATTGCTCGAGGGAGCTAACTTGTTCGTCTCTTCTCATTGTTCCTTCGAGAATCTAACACTATCCTGTTTCCACGTTTATGCTGTTCATATATATAATTATGTTTAGAAATTTAATTTGTCCGTCCGGCTCCTCCAGTCGATTGTAGAGTTGCCCGGCGACAGAATGTCGACACTATGTAGAGGCGTCTGTAGAAATTCAAAATTCAGTATCCAGAGAAGAAAATAAAGAAAAGGTGATCACAATAATGACATGCACGTCATCAGGTCTGACATAAGAAGTTTCGCTGCAGAGCAAAAAATTGTGATAGTGATGGTGTTATTACTGAATACTTGAATGTTATCACCATTAGCAGCATTTGCAATTTGCAACTATTGCTTGTCAGAGAAAGACCACTTGTTACACAATTTGCACTTTGAACAATAGATCAGATCATGTGCGAATTTTAGTCATTTATTGTTCATTGTACATCCGCAGCCACTGGGCCACTAGCCATTAGCTACGGTTTTAATGGTTAATAGCTTGGCAATAGCAATTATGAAGATGTTATTAAGTTTTGGATAAAACTGAGTATAACAAGTGAATATTAAATGAGGGGAGCTATTATGTAGCTTTTGTTGTTCAATGGACAGAAATGGAATATGCATACATAAATACTTAAGCGTATATTATGCGCACCTAATTAGCCATTATATGTTGGATATAGCAAAGCTACTACTATTATAATAAAATATTTGGTATCCAAAACTCCAATTTACGAAGCATGTTTTATTTTGTTATGTTACTTACGGCAATGCATGTGCTTTGTAAGATCTCTTATATATCCTGCTTTCGACTCATTAATAATGAGTCTTCATACACCTGCATTGCATGTACCCATATCTTACCTGTCCAATAATATTAGCATGGTCCATTTTATGACATTATTCTATTACGTCTTGGTTTGAAGTTGCAAGTTATTGGAAGTCTTGGAGAAATATATAGCAAATAGGATAGACGACTACTTCGGTTGATATAATAGCACACAACTTAATGGAAGTTGAGATAGTTAATAATACTAGAAGTGGGGTTAAAGGAAACGAAGCTCATTACCGGTTAAACGAGGGTCCTCAGTCAGGTTGTTGAGCATGACGTCATAATTTATTCTCCGTTTTGGAAATGCAATGGAAAATAGAAAACTTTAGCTTAAGCAAAGCTACTGAATTGTTCATTAGGCACACAATGTGAATTATGGAGTACACAATACGTTGTCTATTTTTAACCTCCCGAAAAAGTGAACAAAGACAAGAAAAATTGATTGAAAGAAATATATGTCGCTGTCTATTTGTCGTCATGACACATGCAAGTTTTTAATGAATAGCTATTTAAAGTTGTCACTATATTTCGCGTGCTGGTTATCTATCAGTGAATAAAGTCAATATCAATATCTGCGAGCTGAAATGAGCTTAAAAGTTACAGATACGAATCTACCACTACCAATATCACTACCTACAAAAGTATCTTCGAGAAGACGTAAAACGCAATTACCAGAATTTTATTTTCCCATTCGTTTCAGATCGAAACTTCCAATATACTCATGTTTTCACCGAAAATAAGTTGCAGTTGTAGTCAGTAAAATCGATGTTGTTGAGATTTAAACTGATAAAAATGGCGCATGTAAAAATAATACTTCTCTCTGAACGGAGAGCACATTGTGCTCAGCACAATTATATAGGATGGTTCCGTATGCATTCAGAGCTTAAGAAGATATTAAAAGGTCTTTGCCCTATAAGTATTAGTACAGCAGTTATACTAATTCCTCGTCTCATCCATTAAAAAGTAACTCCTATACAAACAAATTAGCGCAAAATTTCGTTTAGTTACTCATTTTATTGCCATTTCACCTGTAAGCATGGAACAAGATGTGCCATAATGTCCAACAAGAGACTCGCTTTCTTTCGATATTGAAACGATTCTAGTTCTAACTCACAACAGTACTCACTCAGTTCCCTGCTGCTGGAAATACATTTCCAACAAGGATGATAGCAACAACAACGCACATCTCAGCAGAATAATATTTGTCCTGGACAAACAAAGCAACAAAGTTATTGTCTCGAACAGGCTTCTAAGCATTTTTACTACAAAGAAAATAAAAAGAGAGATAACTGCTGCACTTGAGTATGGGTTTCAATGTTACAGCACGCTAGATTGTCATATATTATATTATAGAAAATCAACAAATTGAAAATAGTTAACCTGGAACGCGATAAATGATCTATTGGTCTTGATTGTGCCGTAGTTTCCGGTAAAATACTATTTATCCCAGCGGAAAAAAATAAAGAAATTACTTCTTCGTATCCAATATTATATTCGATATCTTCGTAGATGCCTCCATTAAAACTTAATTGAATTATATGCCTCATTATTTGTTATAATATTTACAAAACATCAAAATTTAGGTGCAGCCAATTTAGCCGTAAAACCAAAATGTAGGGCCGTGTTTCATTTCTCCTTCGTAAGTCTCACACCTTCCAAGATGAAAACAAAAGATGTACTAATTCTCCTTTAAATAAACGGAAACGTGAGAAGTAATTATATCTGCACGTGACAAATATAAGACAATAAAATATACCTCTAAGACAATAATATGTATTTATAGTTTAACTTGGTTCTTGGTATAGTATCTGGCTAGTTCGAACACCTTCATATGAAACTTATCCTAAACAATCTAGCTGCATTACTTGGAAAGCCAATATAATTCTCTATTACCAATATGACATGACTACAAACAGAATTTGCTACGCAAACAAACCTGAAATGTCAATTTTCCGTAAACCAGTCCAATCCGCTTCCCTAACTCTGTCCAGCGTGCTCAGGTAATTATTTTGCAGATACAGCTCCTCCAAGTTGGGGAAAATGCTGCCCAGAAAGTCCGGCAGGGTCTCGCTAGCCAGCTCATTGCTACTCAAATTGAGAATCCTAATGGACGGCCACACCAGCCTTCGGAGTTTCTGCGGCGGCTGCGGTACTGGTGCTCCTGCCATTATTGTTCCATCATCCATTTGGACATTACTCGGATTTATGTCCCCATCGATGTCATTGATGGAAGGCTCCGGTTTTTCTGGCACAAATATGTCGTTGGTTTCTTCCGCCACATCGTCGTTGGGGTAATCTGCAGCCGCTGATCCAGGCAAGCGTTTTTCCTCGGACGAACTTCCGGGAACTAGAATTTCCTTTGTGGAAGTTGATGACAATGAAGCATCACCCTGTCCTGTTGTTGTGGTAAACAACTGCTTGTTATTCTCTTCTTCAGAGATCAATGCCCTCTCACCTCTGCCGCCATTGTTATCGGTTATCAACTTTGAGGGCTTCTCCACTGGCAAACTTTTATTCCCTCCGTTGCCGTTATTTCCGTTACTAAAGTAGTTTAGATTGAATCTCTTGGCAAAGTGGGGATCCTGGAGTAAACTTTTCGGTACGAGATCCTCCGTCATTTCCCAGTGACTGGAGGTGCCCGTCTTTTCCAGATTGATTAAACTCGCCGCGCTGCCAGGACTCTCCGTAATACTCAGGCTGACGAGATTTGGAAAGAGGCTCTTGAAATCTTCCAGCTTGATGTCACCGCTTCCGCTCCCGGAGATGTTGACGAATGTAGCCTGTTGAATGCCATTAAAGTATGACTGTTTTTTGGGGAGATCCCCCCGGTTTCGCAGGTTACGGCAGATAATGTATTCTAATGAAACATCTGCCTCGCAACGACCTATTTTGAAGGTTAATTGACTAGGTTTGGCGAGAAGGCGCTCCGCATGTTCTGGAGGACTGGTTAACGTTGGACCACTGTACTTTGGCACGGGACTGCTATGCACAATTTGTACTAACCAGGTTAAAAAGAGAATGAGAAATTTTGTTCTAGCGTTAACCCATCGGGCAGCAAAAGATTTCTTCATGACGAAAACGCGGTCAGTCATTGCGTTGATTATTTCTTTTCCTTCTTGTTTCGTTGGCTATTGAAACAATTTAATCTGTTATTTTTTCTCTAAAAGAGATCTTCCGTTTTCTGGGAGACAATAGGGGGACCTTGGACCAGAGGCGAAGATGACTGCGTAAAAAAACTAAGAACTTTCAAACAAACTTTTCAGATTACTCATAAGTGCAACGACACAGAGTTTCATAGACCAACCTTCCAAACTCTCCAGTATAGATTCCAAAAATGCACACACGGAGGCTCATCCTCGTTTTTGCCAACGACCCCCTTGCAAGTGTTTTGTTGTGACTAAATCTGAACAAAGGAATTTTTGGCAAAAGGTTCACGCATCTGCTGACTACTTAGAGCTGTATTGTTGCAAGAGAAGTTGAAATAGCATTGTTTGTTTCGTGGTAAACAACAACAAAAACTGGTTTATATTCTTCTCGCGAGCTTGCAGTAAGTACGTTAGTTCCTAGAATATTACGCACAAAATGGGTAGCTATTCATTACAGACATTATTACGAAGACGACTGTCACAAACAGCGCCACAGAAAATCACTCATTTCATCGTTTCTGACGTTGTTGCATGTTTTGTGTTTTTATGGCAACTCTCTCGTCAACAACACCAACCGAACAATATAACTTGTCTAATTATGTTGCAATTCTATCTACTCACGTTTACGTTATAAAATTTGTGTTATGAAAATAATTTTTGTTGATGTACAGACAAGACTGGTCACGGTAATGATGACGTTTATTGTGTTGGTAAACACAATAAATTTTACTCAGACACGTTTTGACTTGCCGTATGAATTTAAGAAGCTGAAGTTAATTCACGGTACTACTAATTTACGTCATCATTTAACACTGACACTAGCTACTTTCCTCGTGTCAGCTAATTAAAACTTTTTTCATTTATTCCCTCTGACGAGCACATTGCAATAGGATAAATAAAAGTTATATTTAAATGTTGGAGACGCCGATGGCACAAGAGTTTATGATGTGCGGTGCTATCTGGTACGAGTATGTCGGTCGGTGAAGATGATAAAAATTGGCCTGGAAAATTTTCACCGAATTACACACACACGACAAAACTTTATCTTCAGATTTGTCTATAAAAAGAGTTTACTGATGCTGTTCACATGTTAATGCGACGAAACTTGGATAATTATATTCAACATTTCATTATTGCTCCTGTTTGCTTCTTACTGACAGAGTTGTTTATTGGGGCATGAATTTCCAGGGGATTCATTTCCGTGCAAGTTGAGCTACTATGTTGGGATATTTTGGTGGGGAAGCCGTTTCTGGTAAAAGTAATTGCTTATCTGTTACTCTGCATCACTTGTGCTGTGAGGATGAAAGACTTTCCCGGAAAGATTCAAAGACAAAATTGCTGTCTCTACTGGCGTATGTAACAAAATAGTTTACTCCTCCTTTCACACCATTAAACATCATCATCATCCTATCTTTTTGTTGCCGCTCCTCACACCAGTCGGATTTTCTTCCACCTCAACTTCTTCTCCAGTGTGGTTACGCGACAGACAGCGGCGACACAGCGGAGAGCTAATAGCAACACAAGACAGAATGAGTATATTAATAGCGTTAAGTTATTTCCTTTTGTACTCTATTTTTATGGATAGTAATGAAGATGATCTCTAACGACAAAATAATTGGCAGAAGCATCCACGGAAAAAAACATTAAGGTGGAAAATGGACAGAAAGTGTGATATTTTGGTGTTAAAAGTAAATACACACAGGCAAGGATATGCAGTCATATTTTTTGGTAAAGGCAGAGCAGAAACACGCTGTTTTCATTTTTGCAATGTCGCTTATCCTCATAACTTCTCTTGGCCACATAATTCATTTCCGAAATAAATCCTTGTGTATTATGATAATTTGGCTCACATGTTCTCTTCTCGTCTTTCTCTCCCTTTGATCTTCTTTGATCCCTGCCACATAAAAAAGCTTTCACTCTGCCTCTTGATCCTTCTCTTGCATTAATAGTCATCCAATAACAGTGGTAATGCCATAAGCGATGAGAGATTCTTTCTCCATTCTCCGTAACCGCTTCTTTCTCGCTCCTTCATCACAACCGACTCCACAGCAGAAGTTCGCACAGATAATAATAGTTTCATATGAGATCCTATTACCTATTGTCATTTGATATCCTTCAACTTGAACTTTTCCAATTGACAAAATAATCGATTTAGCAGTTTCTAATGCCATCCATATATAATGACACCGCGGGTCTTCTCCATAATCTAAGAGTAATCATTGAACCTGTCAACGACTGCCACCCTATCACTTTTGACTCTGGTGGTATATAGGATAATTCAATTGACAACTCTACCAGTTGACGCGAAGACCTTCTCTGACTCGGCGACATGCCGCAGTCAATTTTGACACTTGTCATGTTTGCCGATATAGCGTCAATAATGATACGTTTCCAATCAATTCCGACAAAACAAACAAAACATAACTTGAAATAAATAACATGTTGAGCAGAACGAATTCATTTTTGGAGTGCTTATCAAACCAGGTAACTTGTTAAAGCTCATGGCCGGTTTTGTGGCGACTCCACTGACTGAGTACATGACAAATATTTACACATGAAAAAGTGCTCGTCATTGCAAAAGTGAGTGTCAATTAGTCAATGGACATGCCTTGTGCAATTTACATAATTACCACCATGACCACTGCCAAGGAAGCTATCACCCATCTGGATGCCACTGCCAACTGTGCAGTTTTCATGTTTGGAATGGTAAATTAATTCTTGGGAACTATAGACAAATGATGAGTGTGTGTATAAAGTCCGTTACTACTAGATTCTTAGTGATCCTTTTGGCTATAACTTCATTTTCATCAAATCAAATCTCTAATCTTGTCCCCGTTCATTATCTTCGCCGTCAGGTGCATTAGAAATGAGATAATAGTGTGTAGTAGGTGTTATTGTTTGGCCGAGGCTCGAAATATGTACGAGACAAACAATTACTAGAACAATGATTAAGAGCAAATTGGAAATGGCATCATTTGTAGCAATTAGCGCCGCTCTAGTGGAAAGTGGAAGTTTACCAGAATTGTCATAGTGACTGCTAACTGAAAAGGCTTGACATGCTCTTTCGCTTTTCCTCAACTGTTTCGATTAATTTATTAAAACAATGTTCGTATCATTACAACTGCGCTTTCATAAGGTTCAGGACATTAATAAATGAAGGACAAGATATGGAGTACTCAACTCAACGTGTGCTGGTATTTATATGAAATTACATTCACATAATGCATAATAGAACAAATCATTAAAACGACAGGACAATGTGTGTAAATTATTCACAAACCAAATATTGCGTTGTAGAGGTGGCGTGGCAATCATAACATCATTTCAACCAACACATTCGTCAGTCGCATCTCAAATGAGACGTACCAAATTGTTTTGCATGTAACATACAATGCTTAATATTGAATTACATATTACATTTCATGTATGAAATATCCACTTACGAATTATATGATAGGGTTTTTATGAAGATTTCTAACTAAGCACGCAGATAATATCCCATTTTAATATTTAATGATCCTGATTATGTGAATTGCTAATTTAAGGGATTTCAAAAACATTGGCGATTAAACCGTGTACAAGAAATAAATGAATGTTAAACCTCGCGTATATGTGTAAGCGGAGTAGATAGGTAGCGCTGTGAATATTCAATACCTATAAAAAACTGATTACATTCTAATCATCTGAAAATATCCGCTTAATCTTGTATTACGTTGCTGTACAAGATAACGAGATGTATTGACATTGACGCAATAATATGTTATCTTAATAGTTGCTAAAATAACAAGATTCTGCTTTGCCGACAGAAAAATAACCATGTAAGTTGCACGTGAGGAATGAAGTGATCTGATAGCTTAATTAAAAACTATAGCTACATCCACTTCGTCGTCTTACTTGCTTCGTCTAAAATCGGCCTTCAAAAAATGCGAGTAATGAACAGGAGGAAATGAACTTGGGAGGAAGAGAAGAGGATTTTTACTTTTAAATAAATGTGTTTTCATACCTCTAGAAGCAGAATCTCTTGCAGAATAGTCAGAATTTCTGACTCAGAAAGCTCCACTCAAAGAAGATTACGATGGGATGAAGAGTGAAATAGAGATCAACTTGAAATTGAGAACTTTTGTTTGCCGAAATCTCTATTCACGGAAACACTTTTCCTCGCCGTGTTACAAAAACACTTGCACAAAAAAGTTTTCTAATTTCGGATCCTTACTACAATCACGTTGTCTTCGAAAATGAGATAAACAGACACTTAGCGAAAGAGAAGCAAAGTTCTGGCAGAGTAAGAATGAAATGTGACGATATGATGACCGGCTAAATTGTTTACTATTGACAACTGCTCCCCAGCACCCACGGGAAGCAACTATGGTAAATGGAGAAATATTCCGCTAAATGTTCTCTATGATGACTGCGTGTTGGTCAGTTAGCATGAAGTATAAAGAAGTCAATAGAACAAGCTAATTTTATTGGATTTTTAGTATAATAAAATATTATTTTATTGCAGTAATTACATTTATGCTAATGGTGAATGGTTGTTTTGTAGACGGACAGACGAAAACAATTAAGCTTTCAAAGCACTTTAAACTTGGTTTAAGCGAGTCAAGTCGTTTTGAAAATTGTTCAAAAAATATCCGCATCCATCCAGTAATTCAGTAATTTAGGACGATAGGAAGAATAAAAGTTGTCGAGAAACGTGTTTGATGGAATGAATGCTCGAAAAATTGTGTAGAAACAGAAGCGACTCGGTTCTGTTCTCTCTGTCCTGCTCGGCACGTTGCCAGTTACAGACTGAGAGTTTGCTTTTCATGTGCTTCGTGTATCATTCATTCTAACATTGGTATATACTTCAACGGTAATGTTGGAAAAAGACCTGTGATATCCTCGACATAGCCTAGCTATATTGCATTTGCAACAAAGAGTTGAGTTGTTGATTGGTAGTGAATTGTAAGAAAGCAGCAAGCTGCAAACGCTGATTAAAAATGACTCACATAAGATGAGGGGAGTAAAGCGCTGTAGAATGTGTTATACTTAACAGATGTGTACAGCATGTCATAATATTATATTTTGGAACAAATTAAAGTTCCATCGTAAAAATAAAAATAAGTTTAATAGGTTTAAAGAAAAGATACAGAGTGAGTAAATAAACAGAGAATGAAATAGGTTCGAGATTATTCAAAGAAGACATGGGGACATCGGGAAAAAGAAAATTATGCGACTTGGGATCACATTGACGGTTACACATTTATGCACATGCACATAATTTATGATTTTAAATTTCCGGCTAAAAGTCTCTGTAAATGTATCATTTCAGTCTCAAATGAAAAGCCGGAAGGGTTAAGTGGTACATATGTTATCAAATTCTCTAATCAAATGTAAATCAAACAGTTAAACAATTTCGTACTAGAAATCCACAGGTATTTTACATGTTACAATTACAATATAATATATGTACATTACTATGCATTATTGGTATATTTTCAAATGATCAATATTCTCAGCACTACTCTGAGCAGCTATGATCAAACTGACATCTTCAAAAATGCATGTTGATTTGAAATCAAATCAAAGTGTTCATAATATGCCAAAATTTATTTTTTAAACATTGTATACACCCTTATCGCATGACTACACAACTACGTGTAAATTGAAATAAGCATTCGGATCTCGAGATTCTCCGTATCAAAGTACAAATAAGCATTAGCAATTAACCGTGAAAAAGAATTTAATTGCTTTGTCAGCATCGTCAACGAACATATCCTCGTGATCCCACGAGCAAAGTACGTTTCGTTGTCAACTGCGATGGAAAATCCACACAATGAGTGATTTTGCCAATCTGCCAACAGATCAAAAAAAATATCATGATAATCCAGCAGCTTTACTACAGCTAAAATATTGATGACTTTAATACATATACAGAGCACAAACGCAAATATTTTCGAAAATGTGGCTCAAATATAAAAATCACATACATGTATGAATACGTCCTTTGTTAAACTATTAATGTTTGTCTATTTGTACTTATTTCCAAAAATATCTTTGCTCTTCATTTGTCCTGTCATGCATCTACACTTTTGCTACGAAATGCAATGAAAACAATTGAAAGTGATGACAGTACACAATTCTCCAATTGCTTATTATGTGCAGAAAAAGCAGTTTATCGTTAAAATGTAATTCGTCATGGTGATATGATAGAAAGGGCCATTTGTAATTTACCAGTCGTGCAATAATTATGTAATTAGATTAGGTATGTCATTATCTCTTTGACGGCAGACGGGAAGCTATTTTTAAAGACGGACAAAGATGAAAGAGAGACGGGGATGCAACTCCATGAAAACTGCACGGATATTACGGATTATATTTTACATTTTGCTTGTAAATTATGTTAACAGAACGAAAGTCATTGTAATGGGACAAAACTATGCAAATATGCAAGTCGTCAGTCAACAGCACTGGACAAGCTGTCATAGAAACCCATGTAGCTCTCCGTCAGTCATCACTCAGCGTATCTGTCGAGCTGAGTATCCATTGAACCATTCGAATAACAGCAACATCATTTTTTACTTAACCCTAGAAACTTCCAAAAAACACTTTATATTACCCATGTACACATTGTGTTGTATGTAACTGGGTAACTATTGATACTTAGTTGAATAAATATTTTTGCCAACTAACACAGCTAAAAATGACTAAGCAAAACCCATCTGTTTAAATTTAACATCATACTACAACCCACATCACATTATGCTTACCTATTTTTGGCTAAATATTAATAGAGATGACATGAATGAGCGTGCAATAATGTAATCATAATGAAACTTGTATATCTCGTGGTTTCATTTTTACATTCATTCATCTCGCTATTAATCTCGACATTTCGAACTTTTTTCTGCATGTTATGTGATCTGTTTGCAATGAGGTAGCATTAAAAAGTTTCACTGTATAAACCGAATTGGTTTGGAGTGGTTGAAACTGGATACTAGTCTCTTTCCCTCGATCGGTCGTGTGGACAATATTTGGTTTTACTCGATCATTTTCAGCAGATCGAGTCGTACAACTCAGTACTGATCAACAGCATCATAACTACAAAAGTCAATAGAGAATCGAAAACAAAAGTTAAATTTTCCACATCATGCGTCAGTACTTAATTTAAAAGAAATAATAATTTAATTGTGTAATTTGATGTTATTGAAAGGGAGTATATGCTTTATCCCAGCAACAAACGTTACACCGCTAATGATGATTTATACTTCACCCTTTGTCAGGATGCTATTGTACCGTGCGTGGGTGGATCGGATTACGGATGTACAAAGTATTTAATACTGTTTTTCAATTCCTAAGTCCTATTAATCCCATTCAAGCTTTTGCTCAATATCCACTTGGAAACACAAGCAGATGCCGAGGTGAATACATTGGATAACGTCACATGATGATGCAATTTAACTAAATGTATAGTTAAAATAGCTTATCATAACATTTATATTTATAGCATGTATTAGTGAGATACTTTCAATTACACACATACTCAGATATTCCATGATTATGACCATTTTTAGTTGATGACAAATTATTAGACGGTTTTAATGGTTGAATGCGTGAGGAGACATTTAATTTGTAGTTTTCTGGAGGAGACATTTAATAATAAATATTCGCATATTTGGAATGGATTTATGATTGCAATAAGATATTGATATGTATAATGGCTGTTTTGTTAACATGGTAATAAATAATGAATGCCTCCTACATCATATTTATATGGCCCAGTAATTTTTTTTACAATTATTGTCAATTAAGCAATTAACTTGATTATTGCACACCGTCCGCATGATATATAAATGATAGTTTTGTTACCACGGCAGAAACAGTTTATTATACTTTTATTATTACATGAAATGCAGGTTGTAAGTTGGTTACTTTTTCATGCTTTCAGTTTCCATTCCAGACAAATGGCCGACAGCAGAGGAGGAGATTATAAAACTACAGATCATGTAAACAGGGTCGCGTCGACTATCGTGTCGTAAATCACGTAGTTGGATAGCAAAACCAGAACTCATCTCCACAACCGAGAAAATGATAATATTCATTAAAAGTATTAAATACATAGTAGTTAAATGTTTACGTTATTTGCATATGTCAAAATTCAAAATTGGGACAAGGTGATCAATGACCAGTGAGGGCAATAAAAATAATAATTAAGCATTTTACGCAGCCAGAAGAGTTATTATTTTTCCTTCACACTCATTGTCAGTTCAGTGGACAGAGACGTAAATATAATATTACGTTCTTGTAATTATCATCAATATTATTGTATCGCCATCAGTTTAATGGTGGAGTTGGCGACAGCAACAGAAACCATTTTTCCATTTCATGTCAAAGGTGGGTCTCAAGCTTCATTAATTAAGATTCGATATTGGATAAAATATAATTGATAAGGGATAAATGCGTCAAGAGTACATTTTAGTCATTATAGCATAATTTTGTCGAATTGAGGTATGTGCCAATAAGGTACTCGTACGCAGATAACAACATAAACACGTACACCTATAAACTAGGTGTACGTGTATAAGTGCGTAAGTAAAATGATGAACTTCTTACATCTTACTTGTCATCCTCATGACAACAACTTTGATCTCGTTGAAGGCCTTTCTTACACAACTTCCTATTTGCAGCTTCTTAAATTGTTTGTAGGACAAACTTTGTGGTGCCATTATTATAGCCAGTAAAGTTGTATCCAACTTTTGCTCCTCACTGCATTGTTCATAAACAAATTATTACAAACTCTCAACAAGAGGAAAACTGAATGCGTAATTTTTAATTGCATAGCTACTCGCTTGATTGCATGCATACCTGCAATTTTTATTAGATTTTATGAGATTGTTGACTTGGCTTACTTGAAACTCTCCTCCTCACTTCTGGCACTCCAGATTTCTGTATAG
This sequence comes from Sinella curviseta, assembly GCA_004115045.4. Lineage (NCBI taxonomy): Eukaryota > Metazoa > Arthropoda > Collembola > Entomobryomorpha > Entomobryidae > Sinella > Sinella curviseta. The sequence continues at coordinate 13,700,220 of CM023202.3, read as the reverse complement.
AATGTATTATGCACATCTCTGATAGTTTGTACAAAGTTTACTCCAAAATATGACGACTACGTGGACGGTTATAGTTATGATTCTGCTAAAACAACAGGAAGTAAACTCTCTACAATTAGCTGCTAGTTGTGGGCTTAGGCTATGTTGTTTGTTGCGTGTGTGTACAGAACTTTGTTCTGTTCTCCGTAGTCTGTACAGCAGCGTCTGGTTTGTTTGCAGTAAAAATCCGTGTTTGTTTATAGCATCTCGCCATGCACGCAAGCGAAGCATAACACAAGAGTAGCTATTATACATACCTAAATTCTGGAGTGCTATCAGGAATTATAATCTTACAACTTAAAAGTAAAAATAACTGTGAACCGTGATGTTGTATGTAAACATACAAGCAATTCAGTAGTGCAAAATGCTTAGGCAATCTACGGAATTACAATTTACACTTGTTAGCAGTGTACTCTACAGAGGAAGTTGTAATCGGTGTTGGTAGATAAAAATAGCTCTATATTTACCCTCCAAACTGTTGTTTGCTCATGAGCAAGATGACAATAGATGGACACGTGATGGACAACAACAAGCAGACGAAAAAGAGATGAACAAGTTCAAGCTGTTGGAATAAAAATAGGCTCGGTTATGTAGGTAGTATAGACTCTTCACCTCTCCTATCTTCCCTAACGTCCTCTTCTTATATGTAACTATAACGAAATTTACATCGTTATTTATCATGGCTTGGTCAATATTTAAATACATAAATACATTCAGGTAGTCATTTTTCCTCCTCATATTGTAGCTCTTTGACTGTTACATGAAGAGGTGAAAATTGGAATTACATATGCAAAACTTTTCCTAGCTGCATAGTGAATTCCCATTAAATTATAAATCAGCAATTTGACTTTGACTTTGACAAGGGTTTACCGGTGTGTATAAAGTTGTTTTTGCTACTATTTCCATGGAATGTGCAAGCTCATGTAATCTGAATCGACAGGAGAATAATTGGCAAATAATACTTTTGGCTTTAGCTGGACTTGCATTGATTGTGTACCTACCTACTTGAAATGAGAGATACATATTTACGATGACGAAAGCAGAGCTAATGAAAAAATCATGTTTGTTTACTAGTTTCCTTCTCGAATGTGCCATTTACTCACTACATTTATTTGGGAAATTACAATAATACATGTTCGGTTTAGTTGATTTGATAAAGTCAATTTTTCCTGCCAACTCAAGACTTGGTAGTTGAAAGAGGGTTTATTGGAGCGAGAGATATAAAAGAGAGCATGGCACCTGGTGCTGCCGGACGAAAGAAAGTAACAACCGTTTCAATTTCAATGATTTAATGGAAGGAATCATGAATGGAATTTTGACAAGTCTGCTGCTGTGTGCATTCCTACAACATTTTTTATCCTCCTGCTGCTTGTCAAACTGGTTTTAACTGCTTGGTATGGACATGGACTACAATCCACGTCATTTTTCGATGATACACAGGGCAAGTCTTTATACTCATGTAAGTGTGCTGATGATACAAAATTCAAAAGTAAGAAGATAAAATGCCAGTGAACTACATACTTTTGCTACAAGTGTCTATTCCATTCGCATCACCATTACTAACTTTGAAAACATGAATAAGTATTTTTAGCATTTTTTCAGCGAATTTTATTATCGTCATCATTTTAACTGCATAATATACATAATACAATATTATGCATTGAACAAATGTTGATTGGAGAGAATGTATGTAGGTAACACAATACTGCGTTACCACTTTTATCTCTCTCTTCTCAGTACGCGGATCATGCATATTTTATTTTCGTCTATGAATGGCTATATTTATCTTTATACTTTGTACCTCTAGGCTATACTTATAAGCTTTAACAAATATCTCCATATGCTATTTTAGGTCGTAGATAATAATATGCTTAGACAGTGCACGAAAATAAAATGTGATTTTTGGCTGGATTATTTTTAGACACGCCGGCTTACCTTGAGCACACGCTTTATCAAAATGGCGATGACTTTGCCGAATTTGATGAGTGATCTGTCAATGGAACATGACTCCACCTCTTAGATTGAATGAGCCAAAACAATGGAAAAGGTAATCGAAATTCCACGTGGAGGAGTCGACGCTGTGCTACAGACTTCGAACCGTCTTGCCATTCATTACATTTTTGAATAACCATGAAAATCAGCTATGTGGATTAAGAGTTCGTTTTCAAAAAGGGACTTTAGGTTAGATTGTATCAAGTAGGCTGCGGGTGGACAAACAGGCATGCAATTAGTGTTATAAAATAGCTTATTGACCATGGTTGTTTACAGTTGATCAATCCTACTTCGCAGAAAGCTCGCATAACGTAATAATAATGTTGTAAGCCGTTAATGAATTTTTTAATAAAAAATAGGTCCAAAGTACAAAACATTCAATATAACTGTTCACGATCTCGACAGAATATGATTGTGATTTGAATTAGATAAATGAGTACATGAACGAGCAAAGTGTAGCTTGACACGACGAATACCTTGTTTCCTCACATTTTAATTTTGTAACATATTTATTTATAACTTTGCAATCAATAATACCAAGTATTTCTTATTATATACATATATATTATTATTAAATATTCTATTTTTACATTTTGGTTTGCCAACTGATAGTACTATGCATACTCCATGATATGGCGTCTGGGGTGATTTTTGGTTTTGTAAATTGGGCATTGGAATTTGAGATGCTATATTATATCATAATTCATAATTATCATGCTAATGCACTCAAACTATGTGTTCAAATTTTGCCGAAGAGCATGTAGCTAATATAGGGGAGGATTATGTCATGTCATACATTATTAAATGTGACGTGATGGAAATTTTTCTGCTGAACATAATTTTAACTGTTGCATAATTCATTGGTCTTCATAATTCAAATTCGCCTGGCAACTACATGTCGCTATTTTTAATGAAATTCTACAGACTCACAGGTAAAGAAAATGATCTAAAGTTATACAAGGTTAAAGTGGAAAGAACAATATTTTATGTTATTATCGTGCTAAACTTTTCAAACAGAACATGCTGTTAAGTCCAATGATTTGCAGTTTTGTAATGCAGTGCTATGCACAAACTTTTGGAAACGATTTAGGGGGCATGGTGGCTCTTGGCATAGGGTTTCTTCGGTGAGTGAAAATGAACTACATGAATAATTTATTTATGAATTATTATTAAGTGGTGAACACTTTATAACTTCAGTGTGTCCGTCTGTCCGTCCGTCTGTGCACGCGATATCTCGAAAACGGTTAGACCTTTTCAAATTCCGTTTTCGGTAAACGACCACTCATCATTCGACGTCGTGCACGCATTTGTTTTGAAAGTCCTATGTCAACGGTAACCGTTTCAAACGGTTACACTTTCGAAAATTTCAAATGACAACACGTGCACATGACACATGATTTATATCCCGCTTTCGACGAGGAGCAAGAATCCAGTGTTGGTTTTTGAAAATTCCTAACCGTTTCCGTGAAAACGGCCGATTTCAAATTCTAACGGGGCAATGTGAGACACGCGTGGGAAATGATTTCTGGTTTTTCAATACATCACTGATAATGGTTGCCACTATTCACTTCTACCAATTGTGACCGTTAGGATTTCAAAACGGGGCAATGTGAGACACGCCGGAAATAGCATGAACGTCAACCAACAAACTACTGCAGCTGCAGTTACTACCGTGCGTTCACAAGGCTAATTCAGTCCGCTAGCCGTCCAGCTTGCGCTAGCGCACAACTAGCACATCTGATCAGATGTTATTGTTGTGCTAGCTAGTGGACGCATGTGCTAAAGGACTGAATAAGCCTCGTGAACGTACTGTACTTCTTTTAATGTGTTGCTCCGCCACTTTCATACATCTTGGCTTGACGGGTTTATTATTATCTGGTTACGTCGCTACCATCTTCACGACATCGCTTGTCTCGTTTTGATTGTCTGTCGCAACGAGAACAGACAGACAGGAAGATACAGAAGAATGAGCCAGAATACGACAGCACAGACCGTGACATTGAACGATAGAGTCGAGCCAGACAGACGTTTATGATAACCCAACCGAAGATAATTGTCAAGTCGGTTGTAATATCATTACGTGATAATAAATGTCAGTTATATATATTTGGCTTTCAATAGATGTTTAGTGTCAAAAGATTCTGCAGAATAGATCTAGACTGTCGAATGCCGTCACAAGAAAGCAGATTGGTAAATGGTATATGATTTATTTATAAATCATGTATAAAAATAAGATTATCATGTGACCTATTGTGATTATAATTTGGAAGAATAAATTTGTAGCAAAGTTTTAAAGTTATACGAATGAATGAATAAGCTATAAATAATAACTGCCCAGAGTCACGTAACAGACTAATAATAATTAAGTATGATTATGCGGACAGTCTTTAAGTGTGGCAAATGAGAAAACAAAGTCTAAAAATAGACGTGATCGCTGACTGAATAAGATGAGTTAGTGCGTTGTTTCTGGTTGTTAGGTAACAAAGCAAAAATATTTTGTTGTATTTACAAACGCGAATTTTATTTTACATATTAAGTATTAATATTTATACACGTAAGTAGTATGGAGGCAACTAGCAGCCAGGTTTTTGAGAACAATTGATTCTCAAGAGGCACTTGAGGAGGAGTGGGAGGTGCAGCTGCGCTGATTACATCAGCCTTAAAAACGTTAGAGGGGAAGGGATGCATATCCCTATACGTATACGCATGTATACGTTCGTTGATTGTTGTCGTCGTCGTCGTCATTGTTATGACGACAAGTACATTGTCGTCTTATTACTACCGCCACCACCTCCACATATTATTGTCGTCTTTAAAGGTACAAAACAACAAAGGTACATACTATGTATGTATTTTATAAGGGAAAGCAGGCATCCCCAACCCACGTCCTTCTATCCTTCTGCTCTGTACAAATGAATCTTTGTACTGGTCTCAGTACATATTATGTGTGTACCAAGGATCTCTGCCTTGCAGCAGAGTCCCTTTTCTCCAGTATGGGCATCTCGGAGGTGTATGTATGTGTGCATTCCCTTATGAAGGGATCTCTATTACCACAACAGCAGAGAGTCCCTTTACTCCAGTATGGATATCTTCTCTCCTTTTCCACCACCACCGCAACCCTTTCAGGGCTGCTCCGCCACCACAACAGCAGAGAGTCCCTATATCTTCTCTCCTCTTCCACCACCACCGCAACCCTTTCAGGGCTGCTCCGCCACCACAACAAAGAGCAGATGTTTTTCGTTCCTTAGCTCTTCCCTTCAGTAGTAGTGCATGTATACTTTGTAAGGGTCTGTATAGTAGTAGGACATGTATGCTTTGCAAGGGTCTTTCTAGCAGTAGTAGTACATGTATGTATTGTAAGGATACACTACGTCTAAATATAGCCCAATTTAAATATTTCTTAATTATTACTATAATTAACGAAATCCTTTGTACATATATGGTGTATAGCACATAGTATATACCCATTTCGGGTATGACGAACCTAAATATAGTAGTAGTTATACTGTAAAGTTAATTATAACAGCACTTTGTTAATTGCTCCTATAATTAAGTCCATAACATGGTTTATGGTTTTCGACTATGGTGAATGGTATGGTGATACATATATAAGTGTAGGTGTGTACTTTGCTGACTTAGTCAGATTTATACAGGCATTCTATCAACATGGATAGTTTTTATGTGCACATGCATTCTGATGCCTCCTGGCATCACTATCCTAATAACACACGTACAAACTACCGAAATCATTTAGCTGTACCCATACAGATTGAGTTTGAACATTATGAGAAAGTTATTGAAACTATTGCATCATTTGATGTAAATTACAAGGCTATACAAAGTAGAAAACATGATATTTTTACCATGGATTTGGTTAAGAAGGGACTCTCGTCATCGTATTATAAACGTTTTGTCTTGCCCGACGCAGTCCGTACACTTCCCTACGGACATATAGATATTCCATTATACTCCTGAGTGGTTTCATCGATATTTGTTTATGAGTTTTGTTAAATGATTATTGTAGTAGTTAAGTTATAAGTTTACTAGTTAATAATTATAAGTTTATATAGTTTACTGAATATTCTGTGGTTTGTAATTAGTAATTAGAGATTTGATAATAAAAGTTATACAAATTCAAAACTTTGTGCACACAAGTTTTCTTTAAAACGCATACTTTCATACCACTGTTGTCATAGCTCTCTGGTCAAGGTACCAAACTTGGTGCTAACCTCATCGTGCATTCTAATAAAGAGCGGATCGCGGTTCTTATTAAAATGTACGGTGATTTAATCACCTTACAATCAACTATAAAATTACCTGATCGATACTCATAGCCAGCAGTTTTATTTTTGCTCTCTACCACCATGGATACCTCCGACATACTTGACTTTGACTGGCAGCTTGAGGCGCCAGCCTGCATTATGATTTCGGGCATGACTGGAAGTGGCAAAACCTGGCTTACCAGGAACATTCTCCAGAGGGCTGATGAGATTTTTGCAACTCCGGTCCACAGGGTGATTTGGTGTTACACTGAGCATCAAGGTCCGTTAATGGCTGAACTCCAGAGGACGATTCCCAACATTGAATTTTTCAAGGGACTTCCAGAGGAAATAGACAACCCCGACCTCAACAAACATGTCATTTTGGTGCTGGATGATTTAATACATGAATGCAAGAACAGGAAGATGCAAGCAATGTTCGTCAGAGGTTCACATCACCACAATTGCAGCGTAAGTTTCCTTAAGAAGGATCTGTGGTCTAGTGGATATGATACGTGCCTTGGGAGTACGTGGTCGTCGGTTCAAATCCGGCCAGGTCCAATATGCTTTTTTGTATGTATTTTAGGTGATCTATTTGACTCAAAATGCGTTTGCCGATGGTCAAAGGACCATTTCCATGCAATGTAAGTACGTTGTACTTATGAACAACCCAAGAGACTCTGCGCATTACCAACACTTAGGGCGTGCCATGAACAGGGGAAAGAATTCTCCAGTATTGGAAGCTGCCTGCGAAGACTTGGCTACAAGACCGTACGGCTATGTCGTTTTGGATTATGGACAAATGCAAAATAATAATTTAAGGATCAGAGACAGTGTATTTCCAGATGATATGACAGTTTATTCCAAGAAATAATTAAGGACAGAGTTTGTTTATAATATTTAATATTTCCTCATCAGTCATTTGGTCTCCCATCGACTGCTTATCTGTAATTTGAGAATAACAATTTTCAATAAATTGAAAATAAAAACCAAGACAAACTTGAGTAAACTTGTAAATTTACTTACATAACAAAATCACCAGAATCAGTTGTCTCATCCAAACCGAGGAGCCATCCGTATTTGGAAGTGATGACCCTCGCCACCTCCCTCGCTTCTTGAAGGGCTCCATTAAGCTTGTAAGTTTGAGTGATGGCCACAATTAAAACTATGGTAAGTATTGACAGTAGTGTACAGGTAAAGGCGATGATAGCGGCTGCTACCTTCTCCCTTCGAGAATATATGCTGCATGTCTCAGGCTCCATGACGGAATGACATATTTTGCTCAGATGTGAGTCTTATAAACGAATTCTTTGTGGTCGAATACGTGCAGTCAATCTGCCTATTCTTTGCTGTCTAATGAGATTTCTGTGCTGATAGGAGGAAGCATGAGCTGGACTTTCCAGCATTTTTTTAGCATCCAGCAAGGCATTATTCATGCGATGTAAAAGAGATTTGTCATTAAACTCTGCTACACTGTGGGCGATAGCAGTGACAAGTCCTGGGGCATCTTGATCCAAGTTAAAATTCAAATAATACGAGTCTGTAGGAGGCAGGGTCTCTCTTTGTGAATTATTTCTCTGTGGCCGTTTCCTTTGTAAGTGCATGACACGAGTAAATCTGTTGGTTATCCATACTTTGGTGCTGTAGGGACCACAACCTACAGGACCACTGTATCTTTGTATTGGTATCGGGGTTTCGTCGTCCGAATCATCAAACTGCATCCCTCTAGGCTGAACATGGGTTGTATGTGTGTCATCTTCGTCTGATGATGGTGCCGTAGAGTCACTAGTAAGTAACTCAGAGGCAGACCTAGGCACTCTGTCAACTGTATCTTCTTGCCAAACATGAGGTGGCACTGGCATGTAAAAACGATAAGGAGAAGCAAGCCCCCTAACCGCTGTAGAAGGATCCCATATCCATCCCTCTGGTATGTCTTTGTATTTCTTGATCGGCCAGTGAACTGGGTACTTTATCATTTCACGATAACTTTCAGGAGTCCATCCACCTCCGTTGAATGTATTCAGCCATCCAAAATTTCTGATAACGAACTTAGGATCCGTCGTGGGATACGAATCATAAGGCTCAAATCCTTTTATGCGGCCAAAGTAAAACTTGTAAAGTGCAAACTTGAATGGAGCAGACACATCACAAAGTTCATGATCACACGGAGAACTGTAGTGGCAGCAAGTAACTGGGTCAATCTCCCAACCAACATTTAAAGTATTTTTTACTTTGTTTTCCACCACCAATGTACATGGGCCAACGGATAACTTGTATCCCGGACAGTCAACTCCTGATGGCATTGACTCTTCTGCAGCAAACTGCGGATCTCCTCGTCTTGGTTTATGTCTTGAAGGAAATAAAGATTCCCAGGTGTCAGCATTTATTTCTCCCTTTGCGTAATAACTCAAAAGTATGTAAGCATATTCACTCCACTCAACACAATCCCCTTGGTGCTTGCACAAAATTGTGATGGGTAATTTTTTCACTGGATCGTAATGCACTCCTGGCTTTGGTGGATAATGCAGAAGTGAGTACATGGGAAACTGGTACCCAGGACAGTTAGCCGGACGAAATAGTGGTATTTCGGTGTTAACGTACGCCTCTAACGCGTCGTTTGAGATGTAGTCTGGGTCCGCCATGTTAATTAAATACAAATTGTCCCTATCTTTTATCAAACAGACTGTTTCTTTTATTATCGATTGTGCTGCAGTTATCAAAGAGGCTGTCTGAATTATCAAACAGATTGTTTCTTTTATTATCGATTGTGCTGCAGTTATCAAAGAGGCTGTCTGAATTATCAAACAGATTGTAGTAATTATCCACGACACTGCGGCAGTTATCAAACAGGCTGTAACAATTATCAAACAGATAACTCAATTGCGCTGTTCTTTATTGCAGCAGGGATGTTTTCGGCTAGACAGTTGCTGACGAACTGAGCTTGAGTAGCTCTTTCTCATAGAAGGCACGAGCTAGATTCCCCTTCTCATTCCCTATAACGTATGTTGGAGGGTTAGTGTCTCTAACTTCAACAACAATGTACTGGGTTTTATCAAACGTTTTGCTGTAGCCTTTGGTAAACAAGGGTTTATCCAAACGTTTAAGCACTTGGTTACCAACGGACAATTTAGCCTTTGGCTTGGGAGGTTGCTTCCCGTACAACTTTGTGAAAACGTTTCCAGAGTTTTCTGGTGTAACAGCTGCAGGAGCCATACCAATACTTGTATGGTAAGAGTTGTTGTATATGTCCTCAAATAACTTTAAATGTTGAACGAACCTCTTCGTGTTCTTATAAGTCATATACTTGGAAATAATTTGAAATAACGTTCTGTTCAGTCGCTCGCAAATGGAACATTTCATTGGAGAGTTTGTAAAATATTGAACAATATTATTCTGTTCACAGAATATTTTAAAGTGACGATTTTTAAGCTCGAGCCCTCTGTCAGAAGTAATTCGTTCTGGCTTCCTTCCGGAACGTGCCAGGATTTTCTTGAATGCTTCAAGAACTTCTTCTCCTCTCTTTGTCTTGAGAGCTTCAAACCACGCATGTCTGTCGAAAAAGTCGATGCAAGTTAGAACATAGCTCTTTCCAAAATTGGACTTTTTATGTTTAATTTCCACAAGATCCATTCCCCATATGCCATCAATGTATGGACTGAATACACGTCTCCGTCTAAATTTTGACGGTGCCGGATGATGCAGTCGGTAGGCATCCTCCTTTAATAATTTTTCCTTTATTGCTTTCTTACTGCCTCCGGTAGCTTTGTGCACTTTGTGAACGCTGGTGAATGCCGTTGGATTTTTTAGATCCAAAAATTCTTGGCTGTGTACTCCATGATATCGCTTATATCAATACTGAAATATTTCAAAGTTTATCATTTTATATTTAGTTTTCAAGAAGACAGCACCATGTCAAGATGGCTTCTCGTTATGGAAATCTAATTGCCCACAAAGACTTTTTAAAGTCCTTGCAAAAGGCAAGCAAAACGGGATATAAAAGACGAATGCTACTTGCTCTTGCTACACCAAAACAAATTAAGGCACTTCAAGAGATTGCTGTTAACGTAGTGAATAAAAATTTAAAACTAGCACCTTGTCAAGTTAAAAAGTTGCTGAAGGGAGGTTACAAAAAACCTCTCTTGGACGCCGGAAAAAAAGTAGGAGGTGTTGAAACAAAACGAAAAATATTTCTGCAGAGAGGTGGGTTTCTGCAGTACATTCTACCCGCTGCGATTTCGTTAATAGCAAGTCAGCTATAAGATGGCCAAAAAATACAAGTTGGTACCTGAGAATCTCCTCAAGAGATTACTCCAGCAACATGAGGAATCTACTCAACCAAAACCAGAGTCCATATTCAAGCAAAACATTCCTGATGACCTAAAAGTTCTGCTGTACAGCGATGCTGCAAGGGATGCACATATTAAGGAGAAAAGGAAAAGGGAAGAGCCACTTTTGATAAAGAATACTGATGAGCCTTCACCTCCTCCTGCAAAGATTGCTAGACAAGACCATCTTTTACAAATTCTCAACAATCCAAAAGCAGCCAGAATTCACAACTTTCTGCAAAGTAATGGCATTTCTTTTAATGATGCTAATGAAGTTCTGGTGAATGGAAGGGTTATTACCAACACATTTTACCCAATGATGGTGAGAGGTCTGCAAAACCATGTTATGGGGTACCAGCCAGGAATGAAAGAAGTTCTAAATGCATTACCTATGCTACCGCCGGACATATCCAAGGTTGTCGCTGCAAAATATGCTACACCGATGCAAGGAACCAGTGGACCAACTCCAACTGGACGAATGCATACTGCTCAAGTTCAAGGCTCGAGAGTGCCTCATGTGACCACTGCTCGCAGGAAGATTAAATGGAATCAAAAAGGAAGCGGATGGACAAAGTTATAAGATTTAAATTGTATTTATTCTTGAATTGCAAATTTGGAAATGTTTACATGAAATTGGTTTTTGAATAAAGATTTTCTTTATAAAACTTGAAACAATTTTGTCATTTTTGTCTAAATTACTTGAGAAATGCGCATAAAATGCTTTTCTAGAGCATCCCTGCAAACGTTTATACATATACATTATTACATAATACCCACAAACCTTACTGGTAGGGCTTTGCAACATAACATTACTCTCTAATATTCGTAAGTTATTTTTATAGGCAAAATCTCTAAAATATCGGGGGTAGTCATTTATACGTATTCCATAGGAATCGATAAATTCCAACTCTCCCCTTATCCTAGCTATATACATACCAACCCAGTGCGAACCAGGCTTGTTAGATTCATCTATATTAACACATACAAAAAATGGATAACTACGTATCTTTACATATTCTAGCTTATCACTAGGCACAACATTAAACTGAGCTGAAGGAGTACATCTTGTTATTTTCTTAAAAATCCCAAGACTTCCAGGGTATCCATGTTTACTTCTCATTGGCATAATCCTTAAAGTAAACTCGCTTGTCGTGGGTAATGTACATGTTACTTGGGTACTCTGGGTAGAGAATGACAGTCAAGCTCTTTGTTAGAGCTTTCTTAAACTTGAGGTAAATTGAGACGTTCCCGTGCCTAGGAATGGCGTAGCCGTCAGATATGTCACGTAAGTCGAATCCATATATAGTCTTCCCATTAAGGTATTCAGAAACACGGAGGTCGAGTCCTGGATCGCAATTTGTAAGTCCCATAGCATCAAAGACGGAAATGAATCCGTCAAGCATGCGTCCCTCTCCTTTATCCACATTAATTGTGTGCTGCGTGGACTGCTCAGCACTGCATGTTACAATAATTTGCTGTAAGCCATGGTCCTCAAAGGCAAATGGATTTCTTTCGTAATGCCCCTGCACGTTCTCAGACGCTACAACACCCATTATTAAGCGCTGTGGTGTCAAGCCATTAAGTAATGACATGTTGGTGTCTTGAAACGTTCCAGTTGGTAGGCTGTACTGTTTCATAACCACCTGAGTGCCAGGATAATTTACAGGAGTATCCTTCCAATGCTTTAGGTGGGCCAACTGAATGTACGGCATCAAAGTAACTTTACGTACGTAAAGCTTTGCCTCAAGAATGGACAATCGAATGTTCTCCTTTTGGGCTCCATGACATTCCAGAACGAAACTGTCAGAAGCCCTCATGAACTGAATCCTAACATCTACTCCAGGCATCATGTACCTGGTTTGGTTGAATATTTCAGAGTGAGGACGGCCAATCACTTCAAATTCCTTGCTAGCGTCACACATTGTTTTCCTGCTTGTCCAGCCTTCATCATCTTGTGTAAGTTCATTTTTCACCCGGAAAAACCCTCCAGCTTCAGCTTGCCCTTTCTTGTAGTCACTTCCGTAACTTAACAAAGTCTCCAGGTAAGCCTGGTAAGGGTACAGACTGTTCTTTGCCGTAATTTCTGTATCAGCAAGGTACACCTTAACGGTTTCAAAAGCTGATGCAATAATGTTATTGGCAGGAGCATAGTTGATCTTTGCCTTGTCAGGTTCTGCAGCCAAGTCGTTACCGGTAGCACTGAGTACTTTCAGCCTTAATTTTAACCGAGTACGGCTAAAATCAATGTATTGTGAATCATTTCCTTGAATAAAAAATTCGATTGGTGATGTAGCGTTTATTGCTGAGGTGGTGTGGTGCTCCACCATTGATGAAGAATTTACAGAAACATCGTATCCTGGTTCGTTGAAAACATCCGTCTCACTCCTAACGTAGTCCCTTCGAACTCGTTTAGAAGAGACTTCGTCAGAAAATCCGCTCCTTGCACGTTTAGCCGCCATTTTTAATCAAACAATGTAATTCTTCTTCGCTTTAGAGAACGACTTTTCAGCGTAGCTTTCCGTTTTCTTGCTTTGATACGCCTCCTTGCACGACCTGAACCAGACTGAGAGATAATTTTCTCACCGATCCCACTTTAATGCATCCACTCCGTGCTCTTTTAAGCTCTCCTTTACATTTCTGCCAGAGAGAATGTCACCAGCTACATGCTTTGCAGCTGAAGTAGCATGAGGTAGCACATACTTTTTTGTTGCTGGCCACAAGATATTCCTTGCAATAGGAATCAACCTACGTGCTATTGACCCCAGAATTGACCCCAACCCTGCACCTCTCTGCCTTTTATAGCTGGATCGATAAAACATCAACCCATCATCATCCAGACCCCTACCCACTTGTGGGTTATAGAGGCGGATTACATCGTTAACGTCTACAGGATACATTTTAGAGCCGTATTTCTTTAAAGTGTAGTGAACACGACGTGGTCCCGAAGGTTAATGGGAGGTCGTCTCCTGTTTCCGTCTTTAAATATATACGTATGTTGTCTATGTAGTCTTTGCTAAGCTTCACATACTGCCGCTTGTTACTCAAGTCTTTAATCACAAGTTTATCTTGTTCGCCAGTGTACTCTAGAGACCGTAAAAGTGGAGCCATCTGGTCTCCCACTCGTTGATTCTGTGTAAAATCGGTGTACACATAAACTTTACGTGAGCCAACGTTAAAGATTGGAAGTTGATTTCCTTTGAATGTAACGGTCTCATCCTTTGGAATGACAAATTGAGGATCAATGGACACACCCAATATTGCGAGCACGCGTTCATTAACATTCAATCGACACTCTTCTGGGACTTGAATTGTAACTTTACAAATCTTGTCATCGATACTGAATTGTATTCTCGGATTTGACTTGTTTAGTTGTGAAATCAGGTTTTTCACATCATATATATCTTTTGTTGCACGATTATAAATGCGTACGTCTTTGCCGATTTCCTCATTTCCAATTCTTGTTGATGGAATGTGTACTTCTGCTTTGAAGAACTCAACCCTGCACAGTAACTCGCCACTGTCGATAACAATGTTCTCGTTAAGCGCAACAGTGTTGAACTGAAAATTCTTTTCAGCTTCCACATACATGAATTCGTCCTCATAGTCAATCTGAAAATGCTTGTGCAATTTTTCATAGAAATGAATATTGCTGTTGGCAATTATCGGAGGATTATTTTGCCGAATACGAACAATCTTCTTTTTGCTAGCTCCATCACTGCTGATGTTGTCAATTTCTTGATATGAAGTAGTAATGTTCTTCTAAAGATCTTTAAGTTCTTGACCAATGTATTCCACAACTTCCTCTGTACTTTTGAGTTCCTTTTTGGACACGACATCCATCCCGACATGGATCATGAGCACTTTGTCAGAACCTGTGACCAGATTCTTTACCCTAAAAACTTCCTTCGCATACTCCAAATGCGTATTATTTTCTTTGGCAAACTTTAAAATATTCTTGTACGTATATTGTGAGTTGCTTTTCATGTTTGCACCTTTAACCTCAGAAATAATGGGATATTTTATTGTCGTCGGGATTTGGTCCGTTGCACCAGTCATGTTATATATGGTATATAACAGTGTTTGCCTTTTGATGAAAGGCTTGTTGTGAGTATACGACAGCTCGCTTAGCGCCACTTCATATTGAGCTGACTCAATCTGTATGGGTACAGCTAAATGATTTCGGTAGTTTGTACGTGTGTTATTAGGATAGTGATGCCAGGAGGCATCAGAATGCATGTGCACATAAAAACTATCCATGTTGATAGAATGCCTGTATAAATCTGACTAAGTCAGCAAAGTACACACCTACACTTATATATGTATCACCATACCATTCACCATAGTCGAAAACCATAAACCATGTTATGGACTTAATTATAGGAGCAATTAACAAATTGCTGTTATAATTAACTTTACAGTATAACTACTACTATATTTAGGTTCGTCATACCCGAAATGGGTATATACTATGTGCTATACACCATATATGTACAAAGGATTTCGTTAATTATAGTAATAATTAAGAAATATTTAAATTGCGAGTATATTTCGACGTAGTGTACCCTTACAAAGCATACATGTACTACTACTACTAAGACCCTTACAATGCATATATGTGCTACTACTACTATTAAGACCCTTACAATGCACTACTACTACTGAAGAGAAGAGCTAAGGAACGAAAAACATCTGCTCTTTGTTGTGGTGGCGGAGCAGCCCTGAAAGGGTTGCGGTGGTGGTGGAAGAGGAGAGAAGATATAGCGACTCTCTGCTGTTGTGGTGGCGGAGCAAACGTACTGCTTGAGAGCTGCCCTGAAAGGGTTGCTCTGCTGTTGTGGTGGTAGAGACCCCTTCATAGGGAATACGTACATACATCTCTTTGAGAGAAGATAGCCATACTGGAGTAAAGGAACTCTCTGCTGTTGTGGTGGTAGAGATCCCTTCATAAGAGAACACATGTACATCTCCTGCTTTAAGAGAATATGAAGTAAAGGGACTCTGCTGTAAAGCGGAGAGACTAGTACAAAGATTCCTTTGTACAGAGCAGAAGGATAGAAGGACGTGGGTTGGGGATGCCTGCTTTCCCTATAAAATACATACATAGTATGTACCTTTGTTGTTTTGTACCTTTAAAGACGACAATAATATGTGGAGGTGGTGGCGGTAGTAATAAGACGACAATGTACTTGTCGTCATAACAATGACGACGACGACGACAACAATCAACGAACGTATACATGCGTATACGTATAGGGATATGCATCCCTTCCCTCTAACGTTTTTTAAAGGCTGATGTAATCAGCGCAGCTGCACCTCCCACTCCTCCTCAAGTGCCTCTTGAGAATCAATTGTTCTCAAAAACCTGGCTGCTAGTTGCCTCCATACTACTCACGTAAGCATCCAAATTGAAGCTGTATATCATCTACCTATTCAGAGTCTGAATTTCTGACAGTAAAACAACGGCTAAATGCAATGCAATCGGGATCAAAACCATTCACACCCCAGTCCCCACTCGGTACAAAAACTGTTCATGTACATCATCAAAATTTATGTTAGTACAAACAGAGAACAAGCTGAAATACAGCTAACGTCTTGATTAATTGATCATCCCCTTGGGGAAGGTTGATTGATGGGGCTGTGGTACTTTCTTCCTCATTTAACATATTTGGAACTACAGGAGTATAAATATACCAAACATATAATTCTGATGTGAATTTCAACAGTGCTTTAAATAAAGGCAATCAGTAAATCTATAAATAAACAATCGGCCCTCTAAATCTTAATACCCTTTTTTAAATTACACAAACAATCATCATTTGTAAATAGATTCATCCATCCTGTTTTCGTGAACATTGCGCCAATAGCCTGCTATTTCACAAGATATTTTTAAAGCTTTCATATAAATACTTAGAATTAAAAGATAAATATAACCATACATTCAAATATACCTACCCATGCATAAAGTGTCAAGTATGCTGCTTGACTTAAAATTAGTTAACATCATTGACCAAACATGTTTATGCTAGTGTTAGGATGATAATAGGAATCTCTGACAAATTCTTTATTTTTACATTTGAAATGTTCAATGATGGGGAAGTCAATAGTTCACTGGCATTTTATCTTTCTTAAATACTACTTGACTGTGCTGCGGTGTATACCTAACATGCGTCACATCACCACACAAGCCTTCATCTTATTTGTAAAATCTTAATGTGAATCGAGGGAGAGCAACACAGATATAAAAACGATGATAATGTTTTATTTTATAGTCCAGGTCCAGGCTTGGTCAGTTAAAACCAGTTGAAATGTAGTTTAATCAGCAGCATAAACATCATAAAAAATTTAAAAGAGGAATCAACGCACGACGGTGAAAATACAGAGAAAACTCATTCGTTCTTGTTGATATTTGAACATTTAATGGAGCTGTTGTAATTTTTAATTTAAAAGTCTAATATTCACACATACACCACCAATATTAAACGAAAACAATGCTGGTGAATGAAGGACATTCATGACATTTACTTTGGTCATAGCTCTCCTTCTGTTACTCATGGATTGAATTTTTTAATGCAAACGGAACAAAATTCTCTACAAGACAAACAAGAATGTGTGGACAATTTACTTCCTGTTGCCATAGCAGAATTGTAACCGTCGTCACATAAACTTATGCAAATTAGTCAAGTCAATAATCTCATAAAAATGCATATATTTCAGGTCAAATGTGGCCAGTCAATATGCAACGCAGTGCGCGAGCGAGCATATGTCGTCAATGAAGAAAAAGGTAAAGGCTTAATTATAATTATTTCATATTTTCCTTTTGTTCATAAATATTTTGTTTCTTTTTATCGTTCTTGTTCACTTTGTTGATTCTGCAGCAAAAGGTTAGATCGTTGGAAGCCAGTATGGTTGGTGGCGATACAACATCGGTAATTAACGTAGCAAAAAGGAAGCATATATAAGACCTTCATGCTCTTTATTATTATCAAATTTGTTGTCGTCTTCTTGCCGACGATAAGCTCATCAAAAATATTTTGTTAGCTTGCCTTCACAATCTCCTTCAACGCGTTTTACTATGTACCAGTACTACATTGTCCATACTCGATGGCGACACAACAGTCAGTAACGATAGAATAAATTAACGCCTGCTGACAGGACTGCAAGAAGATACAAAAATCATATTTCTTTGCGACAGGCTGGCTGGCTGCTGCGCATCAAAGTTTAATTAATATTTTCAAGCTTACACGTTCATTCATCACCTTGCCCCAATTTTGAGTGATATGCGAGCGTAAATTTATACAAACTTAATTTAATTTTTACGAATAAGTATGTTTTTAATCCATACGCAGTGGGTTTTCTCGGATGATGATTAGTGATTGGTGATGCAAGATGGATGTTCAGCGATGGACTTTTACCTTGTCCAAGATCGTGATTTACGACCCTGTTTACTAGATCTGCCATGCCAACTGGTTGGTCTGGAAACTGAAAGCAGAAAAAAATCAAAACTTCTTATGCTCTCGTTCGTCAATGATTTGAGTGAGTGGTTTCTATAAAGTACAACTGAAAAGTGGGACAAAATATTGTATGCTATTTCTAGGCTGTTATGTGGAAGGAGGGAGTAAAGATTTATACGGGTCGAGAAGGTGTTGAATGATGAAGATAACTGGAAGTAATGATGGTAGAGACGGTGAGTAGACCAGATGATGTTGAAATCTAATGAAGACTTGATGACCAATGACCGGTTGAAATTCTGCTCATCTCAGAAGTTTCTAAATTAAAAAAGTGTTTATATGCGTATTGCTATAGCCTATGACCTGTGTAAGTAACCAATTGAATTGAAGTAGTTTATCAATTACTTTTCAACTGATATGTGATATATATAACTACTGTAAATGCTATAAATACAAATTACATTCTGAATATATATTGACTTCTCTTTTACACATTTTTATTCGCATCTCTAAGAGAATTCACATGATTTATCATCCATATCATCAACTCATCATCATGGAATCCTTTCCTGTGTAGTTATTTATATTAACTGCGGCGGTTACGTTGCATCATCCTGTGACGATTTGTGTATTGACCACAATAGTGAATGATATAATTTATTATCGAGTGTATTTCGAACAAAAACTTGAATGGGATTACTGGAGATTTGAAAAAGATTATTTCATAAATCCATAATCCGCCTCTCGCTTACCTAATATTATGTTACAATAATTTTTCACCACCGGTACATCATTTTGCTGTTGTTTTCTTTTTAAGCAATATTGCGTAATTGCCTTATTTAATCTCTGCTGTTTGTTGAATGGCAAATAGTTCTTTTGTTTTATGTATGTTTCGCTATGTCCGTTCTGATATTTAGTACGTAAAAGCACTGTGATGTAAAAATGAACAAGTAAAATAAAATGTACGAGCCGACACAGAAGTATCCAGTTTTAACTCCCACAAACCAAATCCAGTTCATTAAAATAAAGCTATTTGTGGACTGTTGCAAAAATATCACATGAAAGACATTATTTTGTTTGTTTGAAATGAATGGAATGCGCAGCAGCAGCAAAACAGAATGGAATTATGGAACACTGTTGTCTGACTTGTTAGGTATGCCATGTCGTGTCGTAATGTAAACTTTAAAAACATGAGATTTGTGAAAGTCATCGTATTTTTAAGTATTGTGGAATCGCTAAAAATATTTATTCAGCAAAGTGGTATTTTGTTTTTATAGATATTTGGCCCATACGATGATTGGGTGGTGTAGGAAATGTTGATTGAGTTTTACACATTATGCAAGTAAAATATTGTCTTGTAAAATACGTTAATTGTCAATGTAGAAAAATGACTAGAAAAAAATGGTCATGCCATAATAAATTACTGTTGTTGCTATGGGTCAATGGATGCTTGACAGACAGATATGCTGGGGTAGTCACTGTTTGCTATTGTAATTTCATATTTTCTATGCGAATTTGGATGTCTGTCGGTGTTTAATGAGGATTTACGCATTTACGTAGATAATATTTCCTAAACGTTCCATCCAATCCAAAATCCCAAAATGTTTGTCACGTTACTAATATTAACTTAGTGAAATTCTGACTTTAGTTGTCATGTCATGGAATACTTTTCCTCTGCAAAAAATAATCGGTATGCCGTCAAAGAGGATTAGCCTAATTACATAATTATCCAACGCCCAGAAAATTGGCTTTACGCTGGAACCTTCTCCTCTGTAAACTACAAACGACGATTCTTATCATATCATCGTGACTGATTAGATTTTAAAATTAAACATTTTTTGTCGATTAGCAATGGTAGCGTTCTGCTTTGTCATGAGTTTTAATAAATTGTTTGAGATGCGCTGCAAATATGCAGCAGCAATAGCATAGGAAGACTAAGCGATATTTTTGGAAATAAAGTTAAAGTACTTTTCTCTTTTATGCATTTCATTGACTTAGAAAACACGAATGTGATCGTTGTACTCATTTAGTTGTCAGCACCAGCCTGCAAGCCACTAGATTATATTAATGTTTTGTTGTTGGCAAATTGGCAGTACTATCACTGGATTTTCCATCGCATCGCAGTAGTTGACAACAAACCGTACTTTGTTTCCTGTGTTCACGAGTTTGCTCGTGTCGGGGACAGTAAAAAGTAATTGAACGTTTTATATACAACTGTTTTACGACTAATTAGATACAAAACTTGTGTTACACTTTAACATTTTACGGGTTGCTACAGCAGGGTTGTACAATCATTTGGAATACTTCTCATCTTTAGCATCTCATCAGCATTGTAGAAGCATTTGGATGCTTTAACTTATGGATGCTTTACAACCTATCGTTTTAAATTTTGGACAAATTTTTTTTGAACTATTCAAGTCACGCCAGGTCCTTTTAAAATATGGATTCATAGTGGAAATGCGGCGCTCGACTCTTTGACTAGAATATAAAAATCTTTCATTTTTTATATCCAAGATACAAGAGTGTGTAATGTAATGATTTTGTAACCGATACATTTATAACGTCTGCTTAGATGCGAATGCGACACTTGCATTTTTTAGCGTGAAAAGAAGCAACCCTGGTGATTTTCTACTAGTTATTTGTTTATTTACCCCCTTTCACTTCAATAATATCATGAAACGTTTTTATTTTTACGAGCTACGCTTCAGATTTATGCTAAAGATAAGCTGTACGCTACTCCTTATCATAACGTGTTTTACATAAGTTTTCCCGTATATTCGTGAGGTCAAAGTGGCTATACTAGTACTCAGGAATTCACGCAAAATGCAAACAGATTGCACCTTGTTGCTTTTGCCATACTCTTTATTACGTAGCTGAAACGTAGTTGAAGCGTAGTTATGCTTTTAGTAGTTTGTTTGTCTGTCTGTCCGTCTGTCTGTTCGTGCTCTAATTTTGACACCCGTTGACCGATTTTCTTGAAACTTAGTATGGAGGTTCCTCAGGTCAAAGGTAAGGACGGGATTGACTTTGAGGTCAATCGGTCCACAGGGGGCGGGGTGAGGGTCACGTGAAGGTCACATGCATTTTAAATGGCTAAATTTTTTATGATTGATTCTGATAGAGAATCGCAAGGTGACCATTTTCTCTTGAAAGACTAGGGGTCAAATCGGGTCAAGACGAGGTCACATGCATTTTAAATGACAAATTTTTTTATGGTTGATTCTGATAGAGAATCGAAAGGTGGTCATTTTCCCTTGAGTGCTTACATGTCAAATCGGATTACTATGACCTGTGGAGGTCAAAAGGGGTCAGATGCTTTTTAAATGGCAACATTTTTTATGGTTTATTTTGATACAGAATCGAAAGGTGAATCGTCAGAGTAAGTAGCAAGAGTAAGTAGTCAGGGTAAGTAGCAAGACTAAGTAGTCAGGGTAAGTAGCAAGAGTAAGTAGTCAGGGTAAGTAACAAGAGTAAGTAGTCAGGGTAAGTAGCAAGAGTAAGTAGTACGATTGACGATGCAGTTTACTACTTACGTTACTGCTAGCTTGTGTCGTTTACATCTATATTTTACTATAATTCATAATCTTTAATAGTCCTTCAGCTACGTATTTTCCCTCGTGGTTTAACACGACTAGTTACAAAAGCTATCGTGCCAGAGACTAGAGACACGACAGGTTTTTTAGTTTGCTTGTTAAAGCAAATGTGTGCGTTTTGCTGAATGAATGAGAAGTCGAAGCTAAGGGGAAAATATTGGAGCACATGGACAACAAGCGCTCAGTCTGTAACTGGCAATTTGCCGAGCAGGACACAAAGAACAGAACAGAGTCGCTTATGTTTCTACACAACATTTTTGGAGCATGCAATCTTTCATACTTGGATTCACACAGTCGCGTCATCCTCAACTCTTTCAATAAACACGTTTTTCAACAACTTTTCTTCCTCTTGTCGGTTTGAATTACAGAATTACTTGGATAGATGGATATCCTGTTAATAAGTGATAGACTGGTTAGCTAACTCAAAGTGTCCACAGTTTAAGTATAATTGTTTGCGTCTATGTCAGTAAAACCCATTGACATTATTACAATACAAAGAAAAAATAAATAAACAATAATCATCCGAACTCTAAATCTAATTGATCCACCGATAAATGGCTATAAAGCATTAAGCGTCCCTACTTTTACACAACAAGTAAATACATAAGCGATTGTGATAAAAATTAGAAATTTCAAATTTTGCTCATGTGTCTGTGACATAAATAAGAAATTCTTTCCGTGAACAGTGTGTTGGATTAATAATGTAAAAAGTTTCAAATTTATCTTCAAACTGTCTTTGGCTAGAGTTTTTAGAATAATGAGCGGAGATTGAAAAGGTAAGAAAACTATTTGGGGTAAATCCTTTCAATTCTTGTTCTACGCATGGTCAATTCATTCTGTCCATTAATAACATTTTTTGAAGGCCATCTCACAAAGATTGTTTGTCAGAATAAGTCATGCTTTATAATAAAAAAAATAAAAAGATGTCGTCAGAATTGAGTCCCAATCTCGTTGCTCACGTGCAATCTGAATGACATGTATACTTATTATATATATTTTCCTGTCGGCATAATATCAGAAACTTGTTGTTTTTGCAACTATAGAGATATCGTCTCATGCATCATCATATCGTACTATCAACTTGTAGCATAACGACTTAATACAAGATTAGGAAGAAACACTAGATGAATTAGATTTGCTTTACTACACATAAAAATAGTCTGAGGGCAGATATGTCATTTTACAAAATTTTCATTCTCGAATGTCAGCATTAGCTAAAGTATGTATGTACAATAGGTAACAATTTAACTAATAAGGTATTATCATCATGTAGCGGCTAACCTTCGTACCCCCTTTAAACGCGTATTGATCAATGGTTTTTGAACTGTCAAAAATTAATGAACTGGCAAAAATGTGTCACTAGTAATTTCTCATGAAACAATGCAATGTTTTTACCTCATGTCATATTGTATGTAATGGATGTAATGTAATATTAGCATTTGTTATTTTGTTGCATACCGACAACCGAACAAATGGAATGACAAAAATATGCGCATCAGATGCATACCTACTTTGAAAGGAATGTGTTGGTTAGCTTGACATGGAATTCACAGTGAATTATTCACTATACAGTCTGTTATGATTAATTTTTTGTGGATGCGTGAATAATTTACAATGTATTGTCTTGTCATTCTAATGGCACGTTTCCATTATTCACGATACAACTTACTTTTAGTTGAAAAATCTACACGTGCTGCTGTCCGTGTATGTCCTTCACGTAAAAAAACGGAGCCAACAGACAAGTGAAGTAATATGTATTAATGATCTCATCACTAGCGGTAGGAGGAACGCCGTACAGCGTTCCGATGAAATAATCATCTGTATAAGAACGTCGGAGGAAGTTTCAAGTTCTGTCAAAATCTGTAATTATTTCTTTCTGGCAACCCTGGTACTCTTCCACTAGACCGCTGTGCTTTTGTTGCGGATGATGCCGTTTCCAATTTCCAATTTCAATGCCAGCATTGTTCCTCTAATTGTATGTCTGCAGCTGTCTGTTCCAACTGTTGCTGCCGCTGTGATTCCCTTTCGAATGCACCTTACCTGCTTTCGTGAGAATTGACGAGATTTGAGATTGAATTGTAATTACATCGGAAGAAACTAGGACGGGTGTAAACCCAAATTAGAAAACTACCGGAAGTCCGACGTGTGCAATTCGGAGTAATAAAGCACCTATTTTATCTCCAAACACGTTAAACTTGACTTTTCTCTCAATTAACATTTTACCCCTTAGCCCACCCACACTTTACAGGAGCCACCGCTCCTACAGTTGTGAGAATTGACACATGGTGTGGTGGCAAAAAATGATCAGCATAAAATTCTCTATCTGATAAGCCAATAAAAAATTTTGCCCATAAGAATGTATGGGGGACCTTACCCCCCACCGCTCCCCCGGGGTTGGGTCCCGGAGGCCCAAAATCAATACCGAATTTTCTCATGACCTGAGGTACCTCTATGCCAAATTTGAGCAAAATCTGTCAACGTAGAGGAAAGTTATAGTGCTTACAGACTTACGGACACACAGACACACAGACAGACAAACAGATCAATCGCAATAACTACCTATATAAGCATTTCATGCTTCCGGTAGTTAATAATTTGTAGTAATTACGGGATTTATTGTAGGCAAATGGTAAAGGCTATGCTGATGACAATGATGAAATAATAATACCTACCTAATAACACAATGGTACTTCAAACACTATGCTTACCTAGGTGGCTTAAAAATTGGCACTATAATCACTTTTTAGGCAAATATTTGCAGTCATGTTCCGTGTGGGTCCACGCCCGAGCCGACCATAATTAACTTTTACAAGCTACCTGGTTTGATAAGCGCTCCAGAAATACCTCATAATTGGTTTATTTACACAAGCAAAGCCTATTTTTAAGTTTAATATTGGTCGTATTGTCGGCAGTGTATCGATTGGAAAAGGTCTTTATACGGCAAAACTTTTACAAGTGTCAAATTGACGGCGGAATGTCGTCGTCGCGAGAGTCAGAAAGACGCTGAGATAGATCTGTAATCTATTTTTTGTTGAAACGTTGTCAACTGCTGTGTGAATGCAATCAATATCAATATCAATAATCAAGTGTTGGTGTCTGCATTGACAGGTTTGATGATAAGGAGTTTTACGATAATAATATTATGGAACAGTAGTGCCATCTGTTCTGGCATAAATCGATTATTTTGGACTTGGAAAAGTTCAAGTTGAAGGTTATTAAATGACAATGTTGTGATGAGATATATCCATGATATGATAACAATGAGATCTTCGATATTGTCATTGTGGAATAAATGATAATGAAGAGAGAGAAAAAAGCGGTTAGGAAGTAGAGAAAACTTTTTTCCTTTTATTCCATTACTTTTTGTCGGATTAACGGCAAGAGCTGTTATAAAAGAGCAGAGTGAGAGAAAGCTTTGTTATGTGGTGAGGATCAAAGATGAAAAAGCGTAAAAATCACAGAGAAAGATGAACAGGATATTGGTACGTATTATCATACCAAGTAAGTGAGATAATCTAAGGAAATGAAGACTGTAAACGTGTACTCACGTGAAAGGAAAATGATGAGAAGAGGTGACATGACAGCGTGAAAATGAAATCTGAGAGTGTGACTCAGTGACCCCGCTTGAGTTGAGTGAGGGGGAATATTGCAAATAGCCTGCTGCGCGTACTTTTTGACCCCAGAGTATATCACAATTCTCTTGCCTTATATTATTTCGCTCCTTCTTAATTTTGTCTCCTGTTACCCTAGCGATATGTTGCTTCAGCTAACCGTTGCATGCGTTATTTTTTGTTGCCTAATATATTATATAGCACCTAAAACAGTATGAGAACGAGGAAAGTTCCAAGATACAAACTCTAAATTCTTGTTTGTTTTGTCTGGTTTTCTTATTAGACAACCGCAGCCACGGTTTCCCAGTTGGACCGAGGGGATACGACACGTTTAATGGTGTGAGGTGTGCTGATAATATGACACGATGATGATGTTTAATGGTCTGAAAGAGTGACTAAAGCACTGTTACATCAGCGAAGATAGCAATTTTCTCTCTGAATCTTCCGTGAAAAGCCTTTTATCCTCCGCGACAAAGAAGGAGCGGTGCAAATAAGCAAAGTACTTTCACCAGGAAGGCACTTTCACCACCAAAGTAACCATCGAACAGCGAAGTGTAATAGACGTGATGAATCCCAGGGAGCTCACGCATCAATAAACAACGCGGCAGCATATCTCGCTCGATTATGCAGAGGCAAGCAGAACAAACGGAATTTAATTACTGTGGCCTCCTGGCATTATAATTAACATTTGAGCAGTGAAAACTTTCTCGTGGTGAACAGGCAGCGTGATTTTGAAGAGAAAGTTTTATCGAGCCTGTGGGAAAATTTTCCAGTCCAATTATTATCGCCTTCACCCCTCATAGCTTATTATTGCATACAACAACACACGCTCTTTTTTATCTCACCTAAATAGTTTCGCCTAGATTTCGTTTTACAAGTGATCCAATAATTGTATCCTATTTACATGAGAGCAGAAACTATTGCGACACATGAGCCATGAGACATATATCAGTAAACTTTTTCGTTGGTGTTGACAGTAAATAAGCCACAAAAGGAAAAAAAAACAATGCAGCTTTAGATATGAGTGATTTTTTGGTAGCGCTGTTTCTGACAAGCGTCATCCTAATAAAATCTGTACCAGGTACTTAGGTAGGTAAAGTCGTTATGCAAAATTCTACGAACTAAAGTGTTTACTTTTACTACGACTTATCAGAAGAATAGAAACCAGTTTTAGTTTACCGCAAAACCAACAATAGAGATTCTGATAACTGCTCGAAGGGTTGTACAAAACAAGCACACTAAAGAGTGGACGTGCAAAGTCCAATCCAATCAGCCAAAATTGGCCAGATTCCTTTGTTCAGCGTCTGTACTGAAAGACCCAAAGGCAATAAACTTGTCTGTTGATTGCTTCAGGGGGTGATAGCTTATTTACTGCAACAGAAAAAGGTGCCAGAATCAAGGATGTTTTTTGACAAACTGAAGAAAAGATTGATGACGCAGTAAAAGATTGAAAAATTTTCCATAGAGAGACTATTGTTATTGCTCTTATATAACACAGGAAGAACAAAACGTAAACAAGTTTTCCAAAGTTTTACGTAATCCGCTTCCTGTGAATAGAACAATATTTGCGAAGAGTGAAAAAGGAGAAAGTTCCTTTTTTACCGAGAAAGCTAATCAGTGCAGAAATTCCAACGATTATTAGTTCGTTTTATTTGTGAGTGAAAGAAGAATAAGAAATAACAATAACAATCAGGACAAAAGATGACGGGAAAAGTTTGGCCGATTCCGAAACTTTTTCACAGAGTGTGGAAGAACAAGATATTTCTCATTCTCTTTTTAACCTGGATTGTACAAATTGCACATAGCAGTCCCGTGCCAAAGTACAGTGGTCCAACGTTAACCAGTCCCCCAGAACATGCGGAGCGCCTTCTCGCCAAACCTAGTCAATTAACCTTCAAAATAGGTCGTTGTGAGGCAGATGTTTCGTTAGAATACATTATTTGCCGGAACCTGCGAAACCGGGGGGATCTCCCCAAAAAGCAGTCATACTTTAATGGCATTCAACAGGCTACATTCGTCAACATCTCCGGGAGCGGAAGCGGTGACATCAAGCTGGAAGATTTCAAGAGCCTCTTTCCAAATCTCGTCAGCCTGAGTATTACGGAGAGTCCTGGCAGCGCGGCGAGTTTAATCAATCTGGAAAAGACGGGCACCTCCAGTCACTGGGAAATGACGGAGGATCTCGTACCGAAAAGTTTACTCCAGGATCCCCACTTTGCCAAGAGATTCAATCTAAACTACTTTAGTAACGGAAATAACGGCAACGGAGGGAATAAAAGTTTGCCAGTGGAGAAGCCCTCAAAGTTGATAACCGATAACAATGGCGGCAGAGGTGAGAGGGCATTGATCTCTGAAGAAGAGAATAACAAGCAGTTGTTTACCACAACAACAGGACAGGGTGATGCTTCATTGTCATCAACTTCCACAAAGGAAATTCTAGTTCCCGGAAGTTCGTCCGAGGAAAAACGCTTGCCTGGATCAGCGGCTGCAGATTACCCCAACGACGATGTGGCGGAAGAAACCAACGACATATTTGTGCCAGAAAAACCGGAGCCTTCCATCAATGACATCGATGGGGACATAAATCCGAGTAATGTCCAAATGGATGATGGAACAATAATGGCAGGAGCACCAGTACCGCAGCCGCCGCAGAAACTCCGAAGGCTGGTGTGGCCGTCCATTAGGATTCTCAATTTGAGTAGCAATGAGCTGGCTAGCGAGACCCTGCCGGACTTTCTGGGCAGCATTTTCCCCAACTTGGAGGAGCTGTATCTGCAAAATAATTACCTGAGCACGCTGGACAGAGTTAGGGAAGCGGATTGGACTGGTTTACGGAAAATTGACATTTCAGGTTTGTTTGCATAGCAAAAGCAATTTCTTTCTTTAAAAATTGCTCCGTGTAGTATGTCGTTTGTAATGAATGTTTAAACAGTGTAGAAATTTGTAAAGATGTATTTGCTTTTTATGTTATGTAGAATGTAAAACAGAATTATGAATAGACGAAAGAAATGAGATAAAAGAGAGCAATACTTGTCCTTGTCCTATGCATTTTCTGGTTTGGTGTGGTTGTACGGTTCTTTTGTCACGTGCTGCGTTAATTGCTTCTCCGTTATTTCTTCAGTTACAGCAGGGAATTACTACCGAGTAACCCTGACCGACTATAAAATATATTATTCGCCTTGCTTCTTATCTTTGTTTTGTATCACTACCCAACATGCTGCAATAATGTAAATACTAATGTTAGAAAACTGACCACGTTAGTTGTTGTAATACTAGCACAAGCCAATCTCAGCCTAAACTCACAATTGTCAGCAGTTGTAGTAGTTCGTATTTTCTACGATTTCACCGAAAACCACAACCAATTTTCTTGCGTTGTTTGTGCAAGACAAATATTGTGTTCAGTCAGAATGTCTGATGAGTCCCCTGCTAGTAATTCAATGTTACTGGCAGACTCATATACTTACGTTTGTAGACTTTCCACATCAAATGGCTGAAAAGCAGACTGGATCTATTTTAATTGTTTACTCAGGATAATAATTCTCAAGGAATTACTGCAACTGCCACATTTATCTGCGGTAAAACGTTTTATATTTGCTGTCAAAAAGACAATTTTACGCAAACAACTAGCAGCAGAGTCGAAGGCCAAATATAATAGATACGAGTCTCATGTTCGATTATTTCTATTGGATGTGTCCGTAATTTTATAACAATATAAATAGCGAATTAAATAGAATACCTTGCTTAATTTGCAACTGTCGTACCCTATAACCCCATTCAACTCGACTCTACCGCAATATCTGACTCAATGACAATGTAATTGTGAAGAAAAGAACTATAATTATGATAATGAGTCACAAACATACTGACGTTGTCAACGGTGCGGGAGCTGGAACGATCAGTTTTACATTTATATTATATGCCTGTAGATCAGGTGAGGATATAAGTGGATGTACTCAAGCTAGAATGGGGAATAGAATTAAATACAATTGAATGTAATGTGGAGTGCAGGTGTATGCCACGTCATTAATGAGCAGCGAGTTAAATAGCTACATAGATAGAATTGCATGCTCTAAAATTACACCTTTCGCAAAACGTAGAACACGCTCAATATTCTACAACATTTAAGCTCTGCTCAGGAAAATGGCTAATTAGGCGTGCATAATTTATGCAAATACCTATAATTTCGATTCTGTCCAAACCCAACAACAAAAAACTACGTAGCCCACCGTCGCCGCACCAGTCTCATTCAGATTCAGTTTAACTGCCTGCTTCAACCAGCCAACTAAATCATCATCATATCATAAGAATTGCCAGTCATTTCAATTTAGCACATCTATTTAGATGCAAGGAAAATAACATCAGCGTGCTGAACAATGAACAGTAAATGTGCCAACAACAATTTGCACATGATCTAACCTGCTGCCAGCAGGCTGCTGCTCATCATCTTACCTATGCTTAGTTTAGAAACTGATTCTATGCTGAGCATAGTATGCTCTGGAATGCTATGGTGGTGTGCTTAGAAGAACGACTTAAATATTTCATCGTGAAGAATGTGTCGCCATCCAGTCGCCAGGCAACTTTGTAAACCGGACTCCGATTACCGGATAAATACAATATTATTTAAGAAAACAAGTAGTAAATTTATTGCATATACGAACCACGAAACTGAAACCAGATAATACCAGATTATTAGAACAAAAAATGACAAAGACAAGAAGTGATTCCACATTTACAAGAAATAATTTTAGCCATGTATGTATGTATGCACTTGGTAACGAGCTGTCACGCATGTCAGGGAGCTCTGCGTGTATTTCCTTTAAAAAAATGTTATTTTTGTCACGTATAACATTAAAATATTGACATGCGTTAAGAACCCTGACACATCAAATATTTACTGTCTGTCGAGGATAATTAATACACACGGGGAATCCTTGCATATTATCTGTATATCATATTTCCTTTATTACCATCTGCCAATCCACATTTACCTCTGTGAACCTGAAAAATGAAATAGGATACAGAGAAAGGAATTCTCAACATTGTTACTGCTACTGTTGACTACATTTCGGTATTGACCTTGCCGAGGTCGCAGCACACTACATCGTTCTTTAAATATAAGAAAAACAATATATTATAAGGAATTTGTGTAAATTGATTGTATAGTTTAATTTTTATAGTTTCTGACAAATATTTCAGTGACTCTGCAGCTATCCTTTTTGAGCACTTTTGTAACATATACTTGTAGGAATGTACATGTGAGTATGATGGGTGACGAAGCTCCGCCTTTACAGGTAGTAGTATGTGATTTACTGACTAGTGGTGTACATGCACTTATCACTGGTAGGACAGCTGACGATATCTCTCTCTGTTTCTCTAAATTCTATAATGCCTCTGAAGTATCAGAGGCAAGAGATAGACTTAACTCGATAGGAGGCAACCTTGGGAAGCGATCAGCTCCTAGAGATGCAGATGCAAAACAAAAGCATGTTTTGGAAATTGTGAAAGTTTTGAGTACACTTGACTGGAAAGTAAAAAATGTCACCTTTGCAGCATCTGACCTGACTCGAGTTTGCAGTGTACCAACGAACATTGATGACGAAATACAGCTTCGGACGGAAGTTGCATGCCTAAGAAAAAAGTATGATGATCTCGAGAAAATGTGCAAGGAAATGATTGACATGATAAAATCAGTGTCCACCAACGTGGAATCTTCAACAACTAGCCTCCAAACCTCTCTTCAAAATATGCAGAAAATAGTGACGGATCCAATGCCAACAGCCTCCACTCCTTCAGCTCAGAACGCCAACGTTGTGACAAACAACAGAGAAGTCAATGGAAACAAAAACCTGTGGAGCGGAATTGTGCGTAGTAATATGGGACGAGGCCAGCGACAACCTGCAGCCAACAGACTTCGTTTTCAAAATGTACCACTGAGCCCATCTGATCCGAGAAGCCGCCAACCTTTACACAACAACGACCCCCACCAAGTCCCTCAAACCAGCGAGGATGCAAAGAAGATTGTCGACAGGTGGGAAGTTGTGAAAAATCGGAGAATCAGAAAGGAGCTCATCTTAGGGACAGGACAATCATCATCTTCAATCAGACCAGTAAAACCAGTTAAAATTACGTCAGTATTCTTGACCCGCTGTGAACCAGATACCGGAATTGATGAAGTGAAAGATTACCTTGTAGACGCAAATTCTTGGGATATTTGTGAAGTAGTCAAACTGAATACCAAAAACTGCACGTATTCATCTTTTCGCATTGATGTGAAGCACTCCATGGATCTCTCCGAGGATAACATTTTACAACCCCAGAATTGGCCACCTGAGACATATGTTCGGAAATTTCATCGCGCAAGGATAACGGGACCAAAACGGTCTGTGGGTGCAGGTGAGGACACTAACGATGATTAGTCTCATGACATGGAATTGCCAGGGCATCAAAACAAATGCCGCCTGGTTACAAAGTGTGGTCAGTGATTTTGACTTGATTGCATTACAAGAAACTTGGTTATTTAACTTTGAATCAAATGTGCTTAATTTTGATAATAAATTTTCTGTGATACATTCAAGTGCCATGCCAAATGACAGAAAATTAAGTGGACGACCTTATGGAGGGTTGTGTTTTATGGTGAACTCTAGTCTCATGAATTATGTTAAGATTTTGAAAACTGCTGATACCCGGCTTCTTGCAATTACAGTTGATTTGGGCGAGCGATCAATTCTCATTGTCAATGTATATCTACCTGTAAATTGCACACAGAATGAAGACCTGATCTCGCAGTATATTGGTAAGATTAACGGTCTCATAGTGAACCATGCTGGTCCGGCTGTAGTAATGGGAGACTTTAACATTTCCCCAAATCATCAAAACTTTCAAGAGTTATTTCAATTCTGTAGTGATAATGACTGTCTCTTACATGACATAGATTCGCTGCCAAGTGACACAGTGACGTTTGTTAGCAAAGGTACCGGAACCTGCAGCTGGTTGGATCATGTGATCATATCCAGCAGTATCCTTAATTTGGTATCTCAAGTTTCACAGCCCTATCAAATCACGCCGAGTGATCACATTCCATTATGTTTTAAACTTGAACTTTCATTGGCTCCACATGTTAGTGCAAGTTCTAAAAGTGTGAGTAAACTCCAATGGCGGAAAACGACAGCGGAGGATAAGATGGCATTCAATGATGAGACTTATCAGTTTCTAACTAATTTATCTGGGTGGGTTTTGTGCACGCAAAAAGAATGTTCTGACCTTTCACACCGACAATCGATCTCAGATGTTTGTACTATCCTTACTTCCTGTTTGAGTAAATGCGAAGAAAGGCTACACAAAAAATCTCAGACAAGGGCAATGACACACCGACAAATTGCTGGCTGGAATACCTATGCCAAATCCAAGTATGCAGATTATAGGACAAGCTTTCTTATTTGGAATAGTAATGGAAGGCGAAATCCTGTGCACTACAACGACATGGTCGAGAAGAGAAAGAAATTTAAAAGTGCTTTACAGGCGCTGCGACGACAAAAAATGAGGATATTGAATGATGACCTTGCTTTATCGTATCACGGTAGAAACTTTTATCAATTTTGGAATAAAGTGAAGGTTACCAGTAAAGATGCAGTCGTGAACTCGAGTGTAGTAGGTGGCGTGAGTGGTGACAAAAATATCTGTGATATGTGGGCTAAGCACTTTGAAAACATCTTTAAAGGATGCAGCACAAAAACTGTACATAAATGTGATAATTGTAATCGACATGGATCGTTTCGTGTATCGTCGGATAATGTCTCAGACTGTATCAAACTCCTAAAAAGTGGCAAGGCTGCAGGACCAGATGGTTTGTCAGCTGAAACTTTGAAACATGCCCATCCTGGAATGGACTAGACGCTACTTTAACAAAAAATTATCGACCTATTGCCTTGGCCACTGTTTTGTCAAAAGTGTTTGAAATGCTCATATCCCGCAACTATGTATCAAACCTGTACACCCAGCCTGGTCAATTCGGATACAAGAAGAAAGTAGGCACGGAGACAGCGATATTTACACTGAGGCAACTGTCTCATCATTATCTTCGTAGGAACACGCCTGTCTATCTGTGCTATTTAGACGCGACTGCAGCTTTCGATACTATTCCGCATCAACTACTTCTCGACAAGCTTTGCCAACGGGGTTTAGATTATGAGACAATTAACTTTCTCCAGTTTTGGTTTAATGAGCAAATGTTTGTATGTCGCTGGAGAAATGAAACTTCCAATAGGTTTGCTGTTAGAGTCGGTGTACGCCAGGGTGGATTAAATTCTAGTCAGTACTTTGCAGTTTTCATGGACGACTTATATGTACAATTGCAAAACACTGGAATTGGGTGCCACGCTGGATCCATAATTTGCAATTATTTAGCTTATGCAGATGATATTGTTTTAATGACGACCACCATCGCAGCAATGAAAAGACTGTTGAAAATATGTGGAGAATATGGAGAATCTCATAATATAACATTCAATGGTGCAAAATCATTTCTACAGTGCTTCATCCCAAAGTCCATGAGTGATGAGGAAAGGCCATTATTAGAAATGAACGGACATTCTATTCAATGGTCAGATTGCGTAAAGTATCTAGGTTATGAGATTAGCTGTTGGGATCGTGACGTGGCTGAGTTGACAAGACGGAAAAGAGAGCTCTACATGCAAGCAAATCTTGTTCGTTCTCGATTTGGTACGTGTAGTGTGGATGTTAAAAAATATATCTTCAAAACTTTCTTCAGCAACATTTACTGCTCCAGTCTCTGGGTGCCCAATTTGACAAAATTTGTGAATGCGGTGAAAGTGGCGTACAATGATGCTTTCAGAATCATGTTCTCGTACTCCAGGCGGTGCAGTGCAAGTGAAATGTTTGCTCAGAATGGCGTCTCAGATTTCAATGCAGTCCTAAGAAGGTCTACGTTTTCTCTGGCGTCCAGACTTGCTGTATCGAGCAATCCAATTTTGGTCAACATTTATAACTCCAGAATCTTTTTAAATTCTTCTTTATATAAATCATGGAGAATCATTCTTCTTCGTGAGTCTACGTATGGAGCTGAGCTGGACCTATACAACACTCTAAATGCTACGCTAAATTAAATTCTGTGAATATGTAATCAGTTATTCCATCTTGATGTATTATGCTAGTAATATCGAACTTAATTAATGTTTTTGCAACATTCTGGTCTGATGTTGGCAATGCTATCAGAAAGCTATTGCGTGGTTCTGCCTTAAAATGCATTCGCATGCGGCTAGTTGCTGAAGCAGAGCCTTCATATGACCTTGTGTTGCGTAGTTAACTTGCATATTGTCGGGTGGAATCCCAATATTATTTGTTATGAATTGTTGAATACTCAGACTGTTGTATATTTACATATATCTTATCATGACCTAATTATGTAATATCATCAACCAAACATTTTCTATTACTTCTTCAAAATATGGATTTGTCAGTACTGATTTATCTGCAATAAAGGAAATTGAATTGAATTGAATTGAATTATGTAAAGATTCGAAATGTTGGGGAGAGAATAGAAATTTTTGAATGAGCATTTTGTTGAGGATGGAAGCGAAATTATAATTAAGTTTGCGAGAATGACAACTAGTTTTACGCTGAATTAATTTGCGAATTTCTCCAAAAATATTTTGTTTGCTCGAAGATGTTATGACGATGAGTAGAAGCACTCCACTGTTTCATAACAAATTCATATTTTTAGGCTGGTATGGATTTTTTCCCTTTCAGCCTACTTCAAGGATAACAATGAGCTAGAGCAAATCAAAGTTGAATGAATAGACGAAGTATATTCTCTGAGTGAATAGATAAGACAGTTGGACAAAGACATAAAAATATAGGGAAGGAAAAAGAAAGCAGAAAGCTTGTTTGTTTTTACGATGACAGATGATGATGATTATTAATGGTATGGTATTGCCAAACTTTGACAATCTTTTCTTCCTGATTTGTATTCCTTCTTTCCCTGTTTGTTATTGGGCTGCTCACAAAAATGTTTACAGATAGATTGCTGTAGGCCTTGAACAATTTCATTAAGAAAAAGTTGTATTAATGGAATTTATGTACGGTTAGGTTTAAAATAGTTTTTGAAAAAGTTCAGAAGGATCAGTGGAATTGTAATAACAGGAAATTGTACTATACGCTCAAATATTGTAAACAGGAAGAAAATGCCTGTTCCAGAAATAAGCACTCTTTTAATTTCAATGCAACAGCCCATGTCACAACAAGTCTAAAGTATAAATGACAAAATGAATATAGGATGCCATGCGTATATTTTTGCCTGTGGAGATGGCTAATGAAATGAATAATAATAGCAAGCATTACAATTTACCATAACAATAATAAGCACTTTCTTTCTAGCTTCTTTGTTGTCCAAACTAATAGAATAAATCCATTTTGAGGTTGATATCATTAATGGGCATTCCTAGTACGTCATTAGCCATTGCCTGTTGTTGAATATGTGCCATGTGCCTAGACACCTTGAAATAGACTGTACAGTTCTCGTTTGGAGAAAAGGAAGTAGAAGTTTAGATCGACAATGACAATTTAACAAATAATGGGAATATTGGGAATGCTGCCGTAAAAGTATTTAATGATGACGCAAATTATTTGCTACCACGTTTTAAATTCAAACTTTGAATATCAAGAAGTTCATAGTATATTTAAGTGTATAGTAATATTTATTTTAAAGTGTTTCTTATAAGTAGATAACCTAACCAACATTCTTCGTATATATTTCATTCTAACTTGTAATATTACGTGTACATAATCCAGTTCACTTGTTGCAACATGTTGTGGGGAATGGAGAGATCATTGCACAGAAGAACAGATCTCATGCAAAATGTATGCCTTTGATTGAGAATAAATTCGAACAACAGCCATTTATAGCATTGTCTGAACCTGAAAACGACAGATTTCGTAGTCAAAGTCAAGAGTGAAGGTTAAGGCCTATTGCAATTTGCAACCACTTTTATGACATCTGACAATGAAATAGAATCGCACATTGAATTTCATTTAACATTGGAAAGCTTTCTCCTTTTCTGCTTTCTCCATCGCTTTGCCTTCGCTCAAAGCAGGAATGCCTTAAAATAGCCTCCCATAAAGTGGATATAATAAGGCATTATATTGATGGGATATCGTGAAATATGGATAGTTCGTTTTGTCTGGTTAGCGTTGATAGTGAAAATTGAAATGGAATACGGATATACTGAAGTTTGAAAAAGGTTGTGTGGCTTGTGGGAACAAGTGACGGAAGAATCCAATGTTGTTTGCATGAACCTGATATGAAAATTGTTCCATTGGGAATAATGACGCTTGTTTGACTGAGTTACGTTGGCGGAAATGATCCGTTCGTGCTCTTTGCTTTTTATCTCAGCAACTGGGCATTCTGAGACAATTTACTCTACCAAGAACAAAATCGAGACGATCTTTGTAAAAACTGTAAAGAAAGGAAAATTGGACTACGTACAAATTTATAACCATTTGTTTTGTAGATTAACAGAAGAAATCAGATAAAAATGAACAAAACCTGTAATTTTGTAGTGTTTTCTTTTGACGCACACGTACACGTTTTAATAAAGTAGTATTGCACGGCAAGTAGTATGGTGTGTAGTTAATTAGGGAGATTGCAACATGCCTTTGTCGAGAGTAAATGTCAGGGTTGTCATTGTAAAATATTTTATTCATAAATGTAATATGAAGCATAATTTGTTAAAGAAATATTCGTTCTAAAAGTATGTTCCTTATCTATTCGCCAGGTAATCCCCTGGACTGCACCAACCTGGAATGGATTGAGAGTGCTGGCATTTCCCTGCTCAACGAGAATGAAACGCTCTGTGACAAGCCATACCATCAAAATAGGGCAAAACCAATTCTCAAGGTTTTGCATCTTCTCAAGGTCAGTACCACCTACAGACGTCATAAATTATATGAAATGAAACTATGAAACCGGAGTCATTCCTTTTCAAAAATTACTTTAGCCTTCTATTGACGTGCCTAATTGGGCCTTGTTTAAGCACTCACACGATCCTGTTAAGCACTTTTGGCAAAATGATTTGATAAATCTCTCAACTCATCTTCGATATGTCTACATTTTTTGCATTTTGATTTTCTTTAGAAATTACGAGATGAGTGTCGGGTGAATTGTTCTTGTGATATCGCCTACATCTGGGAGCAAAATCATGTGATTCACTCAAAAACGGTTGTGAACTGCTCGGGGAAAGGATTCTTAGATTTCCCCAATCCAGAATTATTACCCAAGCCTACAGACACGCTGGATCTGCGAGATAACAAGGTAAAAATAGTACTCGCATCAAAATGAATATTTTGCACCCATGATAGTTTTGTATGAAATATTCCGAAAATCTGTATTATTCTGCTCAGATAACTTCCATGGCTACGTTTGTTGATGACCAACGGTATCTAGACCTGAATGTCATGACTTTGTACCTGGACGACAATCAAATATCCTCCATCAACATTCTCGAGGGAAGCGACTGGTTCTACCAATTTCAGTTGTTTTCCATACGACGCAATCATCTCACTGAGGTAGGTATATCTTCAAAGACAGAGTCCTCAATACCGTATCTTTGAAGTGTCAGATTATTAACATGCCACACATACTCATAAAACTTTAATTAAAGCGGGCCACCACACTGTCACGCCATTTTCAATTAAAATTTTTGTGGTGGCATCTCTCCTCCGATTTATTTTCACATCACACTGTACCCTGTGCTAAAAATATAGTATGGGGGAGGTGAAGCTGTGGCAAAAATGCAATTTCCTGTTTGACATTTTGAGGTTTCATTGATTTCATTTGATCTTGTTTTTGGATATAAATAGGTGCCCGTGTACGTACTGGAAAACGCTTTTCGCCACAATTCTCGTCTTCTGCAAATTGATTTGAGTGGGAACCAGTTCAAATGTGATTGCTTTACTGTGACAAGTTTCAAGGTTAGCTAATGTTTAAATGTGAACAATAATTGACGGAAACCCCAATAAAATTAATTGTAATTGTTATAAAATACTTATGCTGCTATTGTTTAGGTGTGGTTATTAAAGTACAGCAGTCATATCGGTCACGTGGATGACGTTCGTTGCGCCTCCACAAACGAGCAGGTATGTTTGGAACAATCATCAGTTTACATTTAGATTGTTTTTATAAATAAAAATACGAAGCCCTGAAGTTTTGAAAAATAGATCATTTCTCGAGAAGTAGCATAATTTAACAATTAAACAAAATGAGATTGAATTTCACGTTTATGATTACAGATACGATATATGAGGATGGAGCAGTGGTGCCAAGCGGATAGTGCCCCGGATTTCATCGACGTTCTCGACATAGTCAGTATTGTTCTCGCCATTTTGATTGTGGCCGTCGTGTCAAAGGTCTACTACGACTATTGGAACTTCAAGACGAAAGGAAAACTTCCCTGGCTCGTTGGGAAAATGTAGCTTAAAATTGTCTTTGTTCGTTATTTAAAAACAATCTCAGTCAACCGAATCAAAACCAGGGCAACGTTAATTAAAATTAATTTAAACCGTCGACCATTTTGAGACTGCACAAGTTCAACTACAAACTAAACAAGAGTACATACCAGTGTGATGATTACGATCTCAGTATTTTTAACGGAATATTTTGTAACGATAACCTTGTACACAATCTTTGATATAATAATATTATAATACTAGGCTTAAGTATGTATTTAGCTACTTATTTATTATGATTGTTGATATGAACGATGGTGATTTTGGTTTCGAAGCTTTAAGAAATTATGAGCAAATAAATCACAAGATGATATTTTTATATCAAATGTATTATTCTTTACTCATACACGTAACTACAAAAATATTTTCATTCATTACTATTTCTTAATGTGACTAGCTACATAACATATTTTGAGGGCAGCTCTCCTTGCCATTTCACTGGTTACGTCACAATGTGTCACCAATCTGACTGTGTTAGCTCCCCACGGAAAACATTTGACGGATGTGGTTTTACCCTCGCATTGTTCCCGTTCTTCATTCTCGTTAGGTCCAATGGCCGCAAGCTTTTCCACAAATTCTCGAATGGGACAACCGTTTACAGTTAACATGAAAATGTTGGTTTGCAGTCTTTCCATGTCAACGCTGACCTTATCACCGACCTTGGAGTTGACAGTATCCGCAATTAGTTTGGCATTTCTATGATCCTCT
Organism: Sinella curviseta; assembly: GCA_004115045.4. Lineage (NCBI taxonomy): Eukaryota > Metazoa > Arthropoda > Collembola > Entomobryomorpha > Entomobryidae > Sinella > Sinella curviseta. The sequence goes on along the minus strand of CM023202.3, from coordinate 13,660,727 downwards.
TCCAAGCGGGAGATCATATTGTCCAGACAATAGAGGCCTGCAGCGGCGATTATCCCACTTTGGCGTATCCCTCCACCCAACGCCTTTCTCAGTCTACGAGCTTGAGCAATGAACGCCTTGGATCCAGTGATGACGCTCCCCAGAGGTGCTCCAAGTCCTTTGCTCAAACAAATGGAAACGGAGCTCATATCGCGACAAATTCTACTAACTGGAACATCCGATCCGATCGCTGCGTTAAAAATACGAGCCCCGTCCATGTGAATGGGAATGCCACGTTGACCGCATATGTCTGCAAGTTGGTCCAGCCATTCCAGCGGTAAAATGCTTCCACCGCATCGATTGTGTGTGTTCTCCACACAAACTAGTTTGGTAATGGGGCAATGAAAGTCGTCAGGACGAAGGACCGCTTTCAGTTGTTCAAGGGAAAATGTTCCGTCGGGGTGGTTGGAAAGTTGGGCAGAGTGGATCCCTCCAAACTGGGAAATATTTCCTTGTTCGGATTTGAACATGTGAGAGAGATGCCCACAAATCATTTCCGAACCTCGAACGTTACAGTGAGCCAGAGCGGCGAGGAGATTCCCTTGGGTTCCCGAAGCAACAAGGAGAGCAGCTTCTTTTTCGAAAAGTTGAGCAATTCGTGTCTCAAATTCTAAAATAAATTCAATTCCACATTTTACGTCTAAAATAAGAAGATTAAAGGTCAGTAACCAGGTTTTGGAATATTTTACCTTTTGTGGTAGGATCCTCCTCAAAAACGTCATCCCCCACTATTGCATTCGCAATCGCCTCTCTCATTCCCTTACTAGGTTGTGTTACCGTGTCACTTCTCAAGTCCACCACAACATCCGGTTTAGGTCCACCCTGACTTGGTACGATTTTTTGGTACATGTCAACTTGATTTTGCGAAGAAGTCTTTTCCCGGTTGTCTTGTTCGGAAGTTGAAGTCGGCATATTCTTGCTCTTCTTTCGTCCCTTAACTGAAAAACTGTGAGAGGAATACCGGATATGGAGATACACTATACAGAGAAAGTGTTGAGGACAAATGACCAAAGAAAAAACAGGAGAAAAAAAGACAAAAAATCATGTATATTTTTATGATGAGATTTATGTGAGCAATCAAATTACATTAATTACATCATACCATCCACACATCAACTGACCTTGACTTTGCATTGGTAAGATTGAGCTGCTGAGATTCCGAGTGAACCCGAGGAGAAATACAATCTTCACTACGTGTCCAATAATGTGTCCTCCTTTGCACTGGCTTGTTACGGTAATTGTGACTATGGACATGTCCCCATCTTCCCTTGCATTGCTTCTGATCTGGAGATATCGAATAATTTCACGTATGATTTCTTTAGTGAATTATTCACTATAGTGCATCAATGTATCAATTATATGTATCAAAGATATCTTGATAATTAGTGTAATGTAATTAATTTGATTTGTCGATTTAATACTAATGCAATTAGTTACAATTCTGAATTAAACTATGCATTGAAATATTCATAACAAGCACGTAGTCATGTGAATTTTTATTTAATTTTATTATTCTATAATTACATTAGCCGAAGTTATGTTATGAACCAGCAAGTTGTGCATTGTGCTCACTGTGATGCGCCAACTCGGTTTAAAAATATTTTTTTATAATCTTGATTATTATGATGAAGCCAACAATGCAACCCATTACATACTTAAGGTAAATTGGAAAATAAAAGTCTAAAAATAGAGGTGGTAATCGCAGTGAATTATTAAAAAGACTTCGGTAGTAAAATAAATAGTTGTCGCACGGTGCCCCTCAAAGAGAACTGAATGAATTTTCCTTTGGTAGTTTTTCTACTCTAAGCATTTTCCCTTCCTCTAACACATCTTTTATTAGATAATTAGCATTTAACTTGACACTTAAAATTTTTAGCCGTCTTGTTGCAGTCAATAAATTTGCAATGCAAAGCAATGGCGGTTGCTTTCGCAAAAAATCTCTCAAATGGAATTGCTATTTTTGTCACACGATTCCTAAGAAGACGCAAACAACCACAAATATGTGCACTTGTTCTAGTTAATGGAATGACGGATGAATGAGGAGAAAGTGACTTTTAGGATGGTAATTAGACTTGCATATGCATAAGGTGAAGAGGTGACAAGTCTCCCAAAAACGTTAAAACTCTAACGTTGGATGGCTCATTGTCAGTCAGAGACTCATTCCACATCATCATCCTCGTGTTGAGCGACCACCCACCTAACCAAATACTTCTTTTTTGCTACTGTCAAAAACTGACCCAGAATGCTGATCGCCAGAAAAAGGAAAGGGTGGTTAACGTCGTCGCCACGCTATTACTTTCAAAGTGGACACATTTTCGTCAGTCAATCTTGGGAGATCTTTCCTCGAGCACCTCTCAACAAAATATATTTGCCAAAATGGGTAACTGCAGATTTTGGACAGCTAGTTTTCTGCTGCCATTTGGATTTTTGCTGGGATTATTAGTCCAATCCTCAGAATGCATTCCAACCAGGGAAATTCTCAAATCAAACCGGAAGGAGAGTCGGACTCCCCTTCCGGAGGAGAAAACGGAAGTGGCCAAGTTATGCCAGACGCCCGACATTGGCTCCATCATCAATCCAATAATATCCCTAGTTACTAGCATTCCAACGTCCATCATTTCCATAATCGGAAACTTGACTTCGGGTCTCGGTGACATATTTAGCAAACCTGGAGGGGGTGGAGGAGGACTATTTGGAATTTCTATTGATTTCAATAAAACATCCGGTGCTGGTGGAGGTGGTGGAAGTCCTTGCAACCTGGTAAGCAATTATCGAAGGAAAAGTAAGTTTTCTCAGCGTGCCCCAATCGAATTGTTCTCATGGTCGCGCTGGTAATTGTTGTAGATTGACCCGCTGCTCTTGGCCAATATCCCCGGAATTTTCATTGGTGTACCTTTGGTCATCCTCGGAATTGCAATTTTAATTGGAGTGATTGCCGCAATTGTTATAGCAATCGGGGGACTCGGCGGCGAAATCACAAAGTCGGCATACGACAAGAAAAAGTATGATCGAAATGTATTAATTTCAATGCCCATTTCTGACCTTCGCTTTCTAAACTTTAATTTTATAATTATTAGTGAGGGCGAAACTGGGACAAGTGGGTACGCACCCAGCGTGATGCCAGTTTATGGAACTCCCATCTCATCATACGGCTCCCCCGCTACGGTTGGCTCGTCTTATTCTCGACTGGCCGAAAATGTGGACACCGCCACTCAGGACTTTAACAATGCTTACGACAAATATTCTGCGTTGCTATCGCAACCTCAGTCTCAACAGCAGGCTTCATCTTATCAGTCAAGTTACTCTGCTGGTTCTGCTGCTGCTGATAAGCCAACAAATCAATATGAAGACCTGTGGAACACCAACAACGTTTTCATGAAACGCAACATGAAACAAAAGTAAACTGCAAATGGCGGACAAGCTAAATAAAACGCTACATATTTATTTTTTCTACTCTTTCATTCAATATTATTCTCTACATTACTTACTTGTTAATGTATCTCTACTACAAACTCTATTGTTAGTGATGATAATGCGAAGATCTGCGAACAATAAAGATTTTTTCTAAACAAAAAGTATTTAAACATTTTTTGGTTATCTAAATAAATAACATGTAACTCAATTAATTAATTACAATGAAAATGAGTGCATTTAATATTTTGCCATGGCCCTTCTTGACTATTTTACTCAACTCAGAACTAAAACTCTTCAGTACTCGCATGCATGAGGGATATATTTATTTTAAATGGTATACTATTCACTCCCTTTAATTAATAACATTATAATTTACTATTTGCTAGCAATAATAATAATTTTGGTTTTATACTGGTAGTCATCATCATAACAAACAAGCAAGATGATTATTATGAGTCATGTAATGTGACACGGGTATTAATTATCACCGGTGGAGGAACGCTTTAAGCTAAACTTGAGCCATTCAAAAAGAACTTGGAGCATTACAGGAAGAAATTATATAGCTGGTAATTATAAATAAAATCTATTTAACTTCCACATTAGCACAACTTGCACTTAAGTGAATAGGTCTGAACAGAGCTAACAACACAACGAGTGGTTTTAGCAGCTTGGCGCAGCTCTGAATTAAACTCACTATAAATTTTTACAAGTAAATTAAATTTTTCATTCTTCCTTTCCCTTCAGGTAATCTTTTATGACCAAGTGAACCAAGATTTGATTCCTGACGCCATTGCAGCGCCGTAACCGGGAGCCGCAGCAGCGCCACCATCGGCAGCATCGTCACTGGCTTTAGTTTCGTCCTCCTTCTTCTTCTCCTCTTCCTCAGATTCTTTCTGCTCCTCCCCCTCCTGTCCTGATTTACTTTCACCGGTGACGGGAGTGGTCGTGTCACCAGAGGCAGCAGCTTCCACCGCAGCCAAAACTTTCTCATTTGTTTCCTCATGCATTTTGTGCTCAAATTCGCGGAGCTCCTCGTGAGTCATTCCAAACCACTCGTCAATCCAGGCGAAAGCTTGACGGTGACCGAGAAGCAGTATGTCTCGTATTACCCTCTGTGCCAGATCCTCCACTTTGGTTTGAAGCCCCCACACCTCAAAAGTAACCTTGACTAGTTTGTACGAGCACATGATTGGATCGTGATTATCTCTCCAGCCATCCATCAACGGGCCCCTATTGGTCTTCTTTGACTTGAAAAATTTGGGGTCCTCGTTTTCTTTGTAGTGTTTCGGAGCAACCTCGTCGTACGCTATGTCTACGTAGTCCACCTGCCGAACTTCTAATTCTTCTGTCGTTAAATCTAGACACTGCAAGTAAACAAATCAATAGTTCATTAACAAAAATAACTCAATTGGTCATAGTCTTTAAATTTAAACAATAGAGGATAACTTACATTTTCAGTGGACCCATTGTTATCTTCATATCTGGTTTTAATGAAAATACTAAACTTTGGCAAGAAGGAGCAGGTGTACTCAGTCTCTGTGTACGGGTAATAGTTCCACGCTTTTTCGATGATGTAGAATACCCGGGGAACTATGGATTGCAGCCAATACGGGAGACGACTGAAGGAAAAAATTGAAACAATTATGTATTATAATTAAATTGCATACTGTTTATTTTGAATTTTACTAATTAAATGAAAGACTACTTGTTTAAATAAATTCGCTTCTCAGTGTACTGGCCCTTTCCTTGAATAGGATCCTCGTGAGGAACGTTATGAACCACTTCGACACCTTCACCAGCTTCAGATTGCTCATGACAGTGTTTAGCGATCATGTACAGTTGTCCGATTTTGTACTAAAAGAATCAAACCATAAATTAGTTTCCTTAGTTACTTTGAAGTAACACATTTTACTGTTAGTTAAAAATAGTCTCGTATTGTTGTATACATTTTTTAAAAAAATGAGTATTTCAATACCTCTTCCGTGGTAAACGGCATAGGAATCCTGTACTCTTTTAGTAGCATTTTGAATATAAGATTTTCCCGAGAAACGTATCTTTGGCAGTGATAAGGACCTTATCATAAGGTTAGTGATAGGGAGGTCGGTGTAATTAAAATTCACAACCCCAATTAAACGATTCCACAACACTGGACAACAACAACTGTCCAAAAACGGAATTCAAATTCAATCTCTGACTAATTCAGTTAATACCTTTAATCGCATTTTCATGTAAACCCTGCTTTTCTGCCTTCACAAAAGACTCAAGACTACTGGTTGATCTACTAGTTAACTAAATTGATATGATAAATTGCGATTGTTGTACGTATAAACTTTTAGAGACACAAGATAATATCTTATGCGAAAAAACTGCTTGAATATCACGCCCAAGCGACAGAGCTTTCCGTTACGTTAAAATAATTATAGTTCACAATATTAATTTCCTGATCCAATTGTAACTGTGCCAGTGCCAAGTTTAAGTGCCAAATGCATAAGCTCATGGAAGTAGCTAAATATATTCACAATTTTTAAGGTAGTTCACACAACATCCACATTAATTAGTCATTCACAGAGATCTACTTCTCTCCAACTACTGAGGAGACTGCTTGTACGATAATCACTAACTAGGTCAGATAAACTAATTGGATGTTTAATTGATTTGCTAGTGTAGCTAGAGCCAGATTAGCATGTACGCAGTTCTCCCACTCTCACTTTCATCAATCGCCGTTTACTCTGCCTGCCAGCGTAACTGAATCACCTTTGAACCTAGTTTCCTTAAAGAAGCAATGGCAAAAAAACAATCGCCATGGAATGTTTCAAAAAATATGAGTGACTTAACCAGTGACGACAAACTGACCACTGTCCACTAGACTAGAAGACTGCGTTTCCGTTTCCACCAACAACACAAAACGTGAAAGGAAACGTGATCTCCTTTTGATAAGCTAATGTACTGCTGCTGATGACGATGTTATCCTGATGTTATGGGTGCATCCACCACATACGCTCGCTCAACATTAACCATCCTACATAATATTGTTTAAAACTGCACACAGTGATTTTAATGATTTACCTAACAATTAAATATTGTTGAATGAGTGGTCCTGAACTGATGACGTCATGTAAATACGCCCCCTTTCGCTGTGCAGGTAGTGCAAATGGGACAAGACAGAGTACACTTGCACGCAGCAGCAGCACAGCTGTACTATGCGCCCGCAAAGGGAAAGCGAGCAGGAGGGGGCGGGGCTAGGCAGCCTTTCAGATTGCCAGTCTGGTTGAGTGTGAGCCTGTGCGGGGCTGCAGAGAGCTAATGACAAGAGGATAGAGAGATGCAAAGGAAGGAGCGTATGGGCTCTCTACACGACATGTTCGCAACTCACATCTGTTTCGTGTCTATCCACTGCCGTGTATTCCCTGCTCCGCTTTCCGGAGAGCTGAGCGAGGCTAGGACACGACTCGTCGCCCTCAACACGACACGTAAACTTGAAGCGACACGTAAACCTTCTTTTTTTAACCGCACTTCACATCCCCAGAGCAATTAAATTACTAATTGTTAACGGGTTAAATGTCAGAATCCCTCTGCTGTCTCCCCCAAAAAGTATGGAGAAAGTGGCAAGACGAGTGATCATAATTATTACAAATGTGGTGGTTGTAAGATAGTGCAAGTGGTCTAAATTGCCAGTTTTATTTTGGTGTAATGTTTTGTTCATTTGTTAACTGAGATGATGGATTTTAGTGATGGTGAGGAGAATAAGTTAACAGGATAGATGGTTAGTTGATAAGGACAATGATTATGTTAACAAGCTCATAAGTCAGTGTGTTGAGGTGCATATAATTACATCAGGTTTATATATATACGCTTCTGTTGTTGAAATTAATAAGTGGCAAAAATTGGGTGGCGTTTACAAACAACCCCGTTGTTTAGTTAAGATTAACGTTTAAGCTTGTTTGCTAACGACGGTTATATTAGTTAATTGTGGGGAAGTCGTCATCAAGGCGTGTAGCAGGTACGGAGAATGCATTTTTTTTTGCTGTCGGGGTTTTCGCCATTTGACAGCGAAAAATTAATAATTGTTGGTATGGACATGAGCGTATTTATTTTCCTGTAATTTAATATTTTGCCTTTTGGAATTTTCAGGTCATCTGCCGTTTAAATATACATGTTACCCATTTCCTCCGAGCAAAGTGACGAAGCAAAGTAGAGGAATTAATTTTTTTATAGCTACCTAACTCTTTAATAAAAATTGTAAAAGATGTGGTGGGCCCGGTGGAGTATTTGGATTGTGCTTTGTGCAATCCTTACTTCGATGGTGGTTGGAAATGCGTTCTATCAAAAGAAGCAGTTCTACCCCACCGTTGTCTACATCACCAAATCCAAGCCGAGCATGGCGGTAAGTTAATTAACAAGAATATGATCACTGATTGTTACGATCTAAAAGTTTGCTGTGCAAGGTTTAAAACATGTTTTTGGTATACATTTTTTATACATTTTTCAGGTTATATACGCACAGGCACTGCTCTTTGTTGTAATGATGGGGAAATTATTTAGGAAACTATTTTTTGGACAGCTACGACCAGCAGAATTTGAGGTTAGTAAAGTAAAACTTTCAATAACACTCTAATTTTTTTTGTTGTCTAGTTAATCATTCAGTAAATTAATTCTCGTAGCATTTGGTGGAGCGATCGTGGTACGCCGTTACGGAAACTTGTTTGGCGTTCACCGTCTTCAGAGATGACTTTAGTCCGAAATTCCTCGCGCTATTTACACTCCTCTTATTCCTTAAATCCTTTCATTGGCTTGCCGAAGAAAGGGTTGATTATGTAAGTTTATGCAGCAGTTTTATAAAATAATCAAATTTGCCTAGCCTAGAAATTCAGCTGAATGTTTGCAACAATTAAACTTTAAATTATTGAATTATTTTGTTTCAGATGGAACGGAGTCCCGTGATCACTTGGGTGTTCCACGTGAGAGTGCTAAGTCTCCTGTCCCTCCTGCTTGTCGCCGATCTCTATTTTGTGAACGCGGCGTATCACTCAACAGTCACGAAAGGGGCCTCAGTACAACTCGTCTTTGGCTTCGAGTACGCCGTGCTAACTACCATCGTTCTAAATACACTCGCCAAGTATATCTTCCATGTTATCGATATGCAGAATGAGACGCCGTGGGAGAATAAGGCTGTTTTTGTTCTACACACGGAAGTAATAATTGGTAAGAAAAACTGGCTTCCTTGGTTGTGATCATCGGTCATGTTAAAATATCACTTTACATTTCAACCCCGATTTCATTGTGTTGTTTTTCAGGATTTGTCAAAGTTCTGCTGTACGTACTCTTCGTAATGATTATGGTGAGGATATACACACTTCCGTTGTTTGCACTCAGACCTACATACTTGGCGCTTAGGTCGTTCAAAAAGGCTCTGAACGACGTGATAATGTCGAGAAGAGCGATAAACAACATGAACAATTTATACCCCGACGTCACAGCCGAGGAGCTGGCCAATACGGACAACGTGTGCATCATTTGTCGCGAGGAGATGACAGGCGGCGCAAAGAAGCTCCCGTGCAACCATATTTTCCACGTGTCTTGCCTTCGATCCTGGTTTCAGCGTCAGCAAACGTGTCCCACATGCCGCCTAAATGTGCTCCGTGCACCGCTGCCTGGAGCTGCAAATAATATGCAGAACAACGGAATGCCTGCAGGTGCCGGTGGCGGTGTGGGCGCGGCTGCGGCAGCAGCAGCGAGGAATTTCGGATTCAATCAGTTTCCTGGATTTGGCCAGCCGCCACAATTCCCCGCACAACAGCAGCAGCCATTTGCCTGGGGTAATATTCCTGGCTGGCCGGGACAGCAGCAAGGGGCTGCCCCACCCCAAAGTAAGTTAATTTAAAATATTACTTTATGCGATGTATTTTTATGCAGTCAATCACTTGATCTAATCAACTGCGAATATTTGAAACTCCCAGATAATAACCAAGGGCAAGCTGGAGCTGGAGGCGCTGCTGCGGGAGGAGCTGGAGCACCTGGAGATGCTGCAGGTGTTGGCGGTGGACAAGAAGGTGCTGCTGATGCAAACAATACTAACGCAGCGGGCGATGCTGGTGCACGTCAACAACAATTTGGCGGTCCTGCGGCGGGAGCGTTTCCTTCGTTTGGATTATTTATGCCCCGAGTTAATGGAGGGACCGGAGGAGGAGCCATTCCTTCCTTTCAGTTTCCTATGCCTCCAATGCCTTTTATCCCAATGGGTAATCAAAAAAAGTTTTGATGAACTTAAAAGCTATTGCAGAAAGAAACATCAAAGAATTGAAGATGTATTTCTTTCTTTTTATTGTAGTTCCACCGCCGCCGCCATTGCTTCAGACGACTGGGCTTACCGATGAAGAACTTCGCCGTATGGAAGGGAACATGAGGGAAAATATTGAAGCTCGGCTGCAGTGTCTGCGAAACGTCCAGATTCTGTTGGATTCGGCGGTGGTGCAAATGCAGCAGTACGCCACTGTCGCAGATAGACTCAAGTAAGGTTCCTTAATAAAGGTATATTTATTAAGGTAAATCTTTATTACAAAGCATTAATGTCCTTATCATTTTGTTCAGTATTAATGCATCAGCCAGAGCGCCACCCGGGGATTCACGAGACAGGCCGTCGACATCCACCTCAGCAACGAACACTTCAAGTTCATCTGCCGGTGCTGCTGCTGCTGACGCCAAAGCCTTTGAGAGATCCCCCGCCAGCGGGGCTGCAGGTGATGCTGGAAGACTGGATAAAACTTTGCATCCTCAACAAATGACCACGCCGTCTACTGCTACAGCACCTGCACCAGGTCCTAGCAGTAGCAACACCACCACATTACCTGAGTCATCCTCCCCATCAGCAAATAATGCCACTGGGATTGATCCAGCGGAACAAGATGAAATCAGAAAACGAAGACTGCAAAAATTTACTACTACTACAACAACAACTTGATAAAAGAAAATTATGTAATTAACGTAACAATTAATTATTATTAATAATAGAGACTATTTTCTTTACACCCTTCTGCTGCGATCATCATGTCAAGAAAAGAATACTAACTACGAACCTGATTCAGTTGAACTTGTCGGTTAATGTTATTTAATCATCATCATGTACATAATGTTATTGTTAATTACAAATATAATATACAGTTATGATCAAGAAAAGGAGTCATTCGTTAATTATTTACGTTGTACTTGGTCGTTAAAATGTTTGAAGACACGACAGGTAATCCCCATTAATTGCTTCTTGTACTAATTTTGTACTCTTTCCACTACTGCTATACTGTAAGTCTATTTAAGGTAGAAAAGCAGTGTAAAAGTAAATACTATACAAAGATAATCACTTATCATAAATGATAAGAGTCAGTTAAATAAGTGTAGAGGAAGCAGGTTCACTGATTTTGAAAGTGAACTGGTCATCATCATCACATCATTCACTGCCCTCGTCAATGTCAGTGAATAGAAATCTAAATGCTTTATGTTACTTTAAATCCTTGTCAAGATAAGAAATTGGCATCAGAGCAATTAAGGTTTAACTACTTTCAGTTTTAATATTTCGCTCGCGGCACCTTCCTCCTCCTCCACTCCAAGAAAACATGTGATACATAAAAACGGAATGTGTGTTTTTAGGTTTGTCGTTACTTTTGGCACAATAGTTAATTATTGTGTTTTGTAAATTATTGTAATTAAGAATTTAATTTATCATGATAGGAGAAGCGTCTGAATGTAATTATCCTAATTATCGAATAATAATACATAATTATAACGAGGTACCTAGTTCATAATTTTATTTTATTTTTTCGTCAGATTTTCGAGTAGATTTTGTGAGCAAAGCATATAACATATTTAGTTAAAGCATTTTAGTTACATGAATCTTATATATCATTTAATGCAACCTGTAATACCTATTTAAATATTGTGTAAAAAGTAAATGTAGTATAAACATTACACAATTAAATTACACCTATATGGCGCGTATGTTTGATGGAAACCAGAAATTCGCACAATTTACTCCAATTATTATTATTTTAGTTGATTACGATGCGTCCAGTGTTAACCATGATTCCGTTGTTGCTCTTTACCGTTATTGTTATTAGTCTAGTAATGATTAAGTAAAATTATCATCGCTGCGTGCGAATGCTCGTCTGTGTGAAAATATATATCAGAGAGAAAGAAAGGTAATCGGGCTCCTTTTGTTTTTCTGAACGAGGTTTTAATTGCCTGCATTGCATCACCATAATCATCAGCAGATTATTCAATAAAGACAAATTACTCTAATTATTATTTGTCGTCCAAAACTCCAGTCTTTATTGTATTTCTTTTAATTTCAACCCTAGTCACAAAGGCGTGCTATCGTCATTATTGGAAAAGGCGGCTAAAAAATCCTGCTCCAAGGGATGCATCTTCCCACAAATGACCAGTGAATGGAGTGGGGGTCCCAGATCCAAATTTATAAGGGCCTCTAATGTACACGACACGATTTTTTGCGCTGGAGAGCCGATCCTGGCAACAGCAACGACTGGATCACTTTTTACTAGCACATCTGCACAAAGGATTTGATCACGCCATTAAATACTGAAGAGTAATTAATAATTATAATTCAGAAGATAAACTTTGATTAGTAGAAGCGAATACGCACCTTGGTCCGGTTTCCTATCGATAATCTTAACTAGCTGATCTGCCGCCTGCGCAGCGGTCATGAACCTGGGAGGGTCGTAACTCACTTTTCCTCGCATCATTGCTTCTAGATTGGGCTCCTTCACTTTAATATCTATTTGGCGAAAAAGTAATCATTACTACTGCTATTTGCGAGCTAAAGTTAATGACCGAAAAAAGAAATGTTCTTACCTAATAAACAAAGTGTGTGAAGACCACGCTGCTTATTTTCCTGGATTTTATCGAAAAAACTGTCAGGCTGCCAAGTTTCCGTCCAAAATGGAATGGACACCGTCTCGCCAAAGCTGTACAACTGTAAGAAAGAGGACCGCCATTAAATTAACGCACTGTTACTGGTATACCTTAAAGTTGAAGTGATCCAACTATTCCACCTGACAACTTTGTCATTTTGTAGCGAAGTGAGCGTACCTGAAGACCACAAGCACCAATAGCGTTCATTATTGAGGCGTTGTGCACCACCTGGACCGGAATCTTCATATTTCTCGCCCGGAGCACAAGGTCAGTGTGAGTGGTTGCCCCAAAGGGATCCCCCACCACCAAAAACGCCACGTTGACCACTTTTGCCTGGTTCAAAATTAAGTCAGCTCCTTGCTCCACCATCTCCCGATCAGCGACAATCACATCCTTCCCGTAAAACTTGGACTGGAATAATTAACCATTTAAAGTACCTTCAATTAAGTAATAAACAATTAATGATACAGAATTTAATGAAATCTATTTAGCCACTCACCAGTTCTTCGGCTCCTGCGCTCAATATCGAGGTGTACGCTTCGAGATAGACGTGCTCACATTTTTTCACAATTTCCAGGCCCTTCACAGTTATATCGGTGGGATCACCCAGGCCGAGTCCTATCAAGTACAACATTATCACAAGTCATTTAAAAATTACTCCTAAAAACTAATCAGTAGTTAAATCTCCAGCCAGATAGAAAAGGAAGAGTGAATGTTAAAGCACATGTTTTGCTCTGGTGTCAAAGAAAACAAACAGATGACTTGATGCGGAGAGTGGGGCAGCCTAAGAAAGACGGTGGGCTTCGAGAGGCTTCAGTACACAACACAGTATATATTCCATGGCTCTCGCTACAGACGAGTAAATGCGATTTAACAATGTGGTTTAACTGTAAGGGTAAAGTAATTTTGAGTAGTAACTACACTAAAATGATCGGAAGAGTTTGACACTTTATTGTTGAAAGTCGGCAATGAGACATTTTAATTACACATTTATACACGAATCAGAGGGTTGCAAAGTTTATTTTTAATGCCCGATACCCGAAGGCCCGCCCGAAGTTCTGTTCAGAAAAGCTCGCCCGAGTGCCCGCTCGAAGCTCATTTTGGTCAAAGCCCGCCCGAAGCCCGATCGGGCTTTTCATCGGGTACCCGATGAACCCGAAATTGAGCCCGATCGATTATAAAATTTTAGTTTTTACCACTATCGTTGTTTTATAGAGCATAAAATGAACAGGATTTTATACGAAATGAATTTATTTGCCGTTCTTTATCGAATTTATCAATTTTGTACTAAAAAGAGAAGCAACATGAAAGATGTAAGCAATGTGAATGTATATTATAGCACAACAAGTACATTTGATACTCGTTAAAATGCATTCTTGTCATGAATAATAGACAGAGAGCATGGATAATGCTTCATATGCTTACTGTTTTGCTATTTTATAAAGACTTCGGGTATATCTTCGGGCTGGCCATATTCCCGATACCCGAAGCCCGGCCCGAAGTTGAGCCAATCAAAGCCCGCCCGATGGCCCGCTCGACCCACAGGCCAGTCAAAGCCCGCCCGAAGCCCGATCGGGCTTCGGGTCGGGCTCGGGTCTCGGGCGGGCATCGGGCTCAATGCAACCCTCTGACACGAATACACTGACTGAGGTACATAAGTATAGTTTAGAAGTTTAATTAAAACTATTTACATCCGTTACAGTGAAAACATTATGTACATTTTAGTATTTTCCTACGCATAATTATAAATACCTAGTTAACTCTAAATTCACTATCTTATTCTTATACTCCTTTCTCTCATGGGCTTATGCTAACTATGTGTGTATTTGGGTGGGATTTAAATAGGTTCTGAACGCGTGAGCGATAGTAAAAATAACCGTGCATCTACCGAGTCTACTAGACTTAATTAGCTACACCATTTGAAACAAGATAATCACTGCTTATCATCCATGATAAGAATAAAATAGTAATAAATTGTAGTTTAAAATTATTTTTCTCTATTCAAGTTAAGATGGGGGTTTGTCCTTTTTCCTATTCTGCTCCCAGTTCTTTATTCTATTTAGCGGATATGACATGAAGGCTGAGATGAGGATGAAGCCCCCCGCAGCGTAGAAGGCCAAGGAAAAGTCGCCCTCACTCCCGCTGGCAATCAGTCCAGCGATTGGAGTCGCCACCATTGACGCTATTCCTTGGAAGAGGAGAAGTAGGCCAAAAGCATTGGTCAGCTTTGCAAGTCCTAGCAGCTCCACGACGAGAATTGACCGGAGGGACGCGAAACAAGCTGAAAGAAAATATTAATTTTAACATGACTGACAATTTTAACTTCAGTCAGGTCAGTATTTTTTAATCTTTAGACTGACCCATAGAAATCCCAAAGATGCAGGAGTACATAATGAACTGGAAGTATTTGTGGAGGACGGGAACCAACAAAGTGCTCAGGGCCATTATGGTCACGGCACCATTGTTCAGGATAAGGGCGTTCACGAAAGGACGATCAGCAATCCATCCAGAGAGAATCCGACCTACCGTGTTTGCGGCGCCAATCACACTGATAAGAAAGGTCAGTGTATTCTTATCTACGTCTTCATCGTCTTTCTTTAGCACGTGGTACGCCTGGTCCATAAGGAAAACGAAGGGAACCTGTGGGTAGATTTAACAGTGGTCAACTGGTCAGTGATGAAATGTCAATTAAGTATTAAGATTAAGACAAAATACATAATATGTCAATTTTAAACTTACAAACAAGCCCAGCATGGTGAACATTCCACTGATCGCAAACACAATGAACGTCGGGCTGGTCAGAAGGGAAAAATCCAGCATTTTCTTGACCACTTCGCAAGAGCCCAAACAACCTTTCGGCATGACAGTCTCCTTCCCGGCAGGGTACTGTTCGTCTTCCGGAGGACTTGTTACCGCCGCTGTCCACTCCGTACTGGTCATTTGCTACACACCAACACAAATAGAAACAGTAATCGCTCCGTAGCGTTCCCATAATATTTTATGTTACAATAAATGATTATTTTTTGTTTGTACATTATTGGCATAGTCAGGTATTCTGAGGAGACTGCCACTGTAAAAAATGTCGTCTCTGTACAACGGCTTGTTCAACGTGACCTTGCTCGCTACCCGAATAATTCTCGAGTTGGTCATTTCATCGACCATCAGCATGGAATTCCCAATCCGACACGTAACAATGCTCGCATTTCTCTGATTTAGCAAGTTGGAATTTTCATTGTTGTTATCCTTCAGCATATTCTCATAACTTTCTGTAGACATTTGCTGTTCCTCTAGACGTTGTTGCCGTCCTGGTCCGTCGGGCACAACGCTATTTTCCCTACTCCCCGCCTCCTCGGATCCATGCTCCTCCTCAATTTCATGTAGATCCGGCAACCCCACAAAACTTTTGGCTTTCAAGGTGGGTGCCTTTTGAGGCACATTGACCAGTACCCCCGCCGCCTGTGGAAAGGTCGGATTCTCTCCACCAGCGCTGAGCATGGCGGGCACGCTAAGTCGCTTCTTCTGCATTCCATCTCCGGTGGGAGGAGACGCGGGCGAACTAACCCCTTTCAGCGAAGCTATTGATGTTTTTCTCGCTCGATTGTATAGAGCCTCTGATCTCGCCTTGGGGTCGTCCCCACCCGCTTTTTGAATGTCGTTGAAACTCTCCCGGTTACTCGTGAAGCTGTTGATACTATCCCACTTCCTCATCATGTCCCTCGCCCTCTTTATCCTCATCAATAGCGGTGTCCCCTCCGGACTTTCATTGGGGGTCATTAAACTCATTTTTCGTGCCTTCTGCGGCTTCAACGGCTTATAAAGGATTCCCAGGAGACCACACAGGAGCACTATCAATCCCATCACCAAAATGGCACCGTTCCATTGGAACCAACCAGTCAACATTGTAATAAATGGGGGAAAGATAAAGTTTCCGATTCCGCTGCCGCAAATTGCGATACCCGTGGCTAGAGCCCGTTTCTTTTCAAAGTAAAATCCAACAGCAATCACGGCGGGCACGTAGATGCAGCTGAAGCCTATTCCACCAATGATCCCGTAAAAGATTATCAGAAGACCAATGTGGGGAGCGTCTCGATTGAGGTACCAGCAGACAGTGAAGGAGCTGGCAGTTATTAGACTCCCCAGAACTGCCACTGTGCGGAATCCGAACTTGTTCGCGATTGCGGAAACGAACGGTCCTGTCAATAAATAAAAGCCAGTGAGGAGACTGCCCACCCACGCCAGGGTCGCCTGGTCGAGAGGGGTGCCGGCGCCCTCACTCGCATCGTAGATACTGCCTTTCAGACTCCCGAAAGAAAATACTATTCCGTCTACGATCACGTTGGACATGAAGGCGGCAAAGACGATAACCTGAGGTGAACAGGGATTATTAGTAATATACAAAGATAAGCTTCAAATAAAATATTACAATATAAATAAATGTTTTATGTTTTACTAAAGTTTATTTATTTTTACATAGCCATAACCGCCGTCAGGTGGGACGACAATTTCATCCGGGGTAATTTCCTGCTCGTCCGGCCCAACTATCTAACAATAACGAAAAATGTCAATTAACTTTTCAATGTCCGTTAAATCTTGGTTACTAATCCAAGGCGGCTAAAACATGTAATCAGCTTTCGCATTCGCTCACCTTCACAGGTAGCTTGTTGCCCTCTGCGTCTCCAATGAAGAAACTCGCTCGTTTCGAATTCATGGAAGCTGAAACGCTGGGTTGTCGAATCCTGCCATTCTGTACGACACCTTCTGGCACGGTTATCGATACGTCAGTGTCTTTTCTCTCCATTATGATATTTTACTTTGAAATTTGCTGTTTTATAGCACCTGACGAATTGTTAATGTTAACGTAACGAAAGATGTCTGTGAACGTGTTAAGAAAATGTACAATTTTTCTGATGTGCTACTCCACGAGAACGAAAGTGATGACGATCGGCTCATGAATTTCAGTCTTCTTGTCTTTTTCTGAAAAAATGTAAGAAACAGTAATTAAGTTTAGTATAATTTGGTTATAGCAGCCCGCAGTAGCTGATAATAATCAGTTTCCAAGAGTGCATTCAAGATTATGATTAAAGTCGTTAAAATTAAAGTAAAAAAATGCAGAGATGCGTTTTTGAGCGGATTTTTGACAACTGATGGGCGTTGAGACCGCGTGTGTGCATTCATTAGTATTCCACTGGAAAAATGGCATCTAAATTAAATCAGTAATATTCTAGACTTTTTAAAGCTTTTAAACAACATAATTTTTGATGGCCCATAATTTTAATTGCGTGCAGTTGGCTGTTTTGTAGAATGAAATGCAGTTGAAAGAATTAGTAATAGTAATAATAATGTGAGATTAGTGAGTCAAGTCGGTACAATTTGACGATGGTAGGATATAACTGCAAACTACTAGAATTGATCGAGATGAGTACGTAAAAAAGTTATGAATTTATCTCAATAATGCAATTTCAACAATGATATTGCCTTCCTGTATTCATGGTGCAATGCGCATTTATTTTCGGTTGTGGAAATAAAAATAGTGCGAAAATCCCGGATAAACTATCAGATTAGGCAAAAGTATTCGTTGTCATGTAAATAAGTAGTTGTCATTTTTAAAATGAACTGGTATTTTTGGTTATTCTTTCCAAATAGCCCATATAATTGAAGTCATGGCAATCGTTTGAAAGAACCATATAATCTAAAGTTTTATATTCATTCTATCCATATGTAAAACGGGCTGTTCACTTCACAAGAAACGGTTTCCATTCAGATACATTCTCAAAGTGCCCCACACATTTAGAATACCGTTAAAATGTTAATACATTTTCACTTTCTAAATTAAAATACTATCTCCGGTCCGGTCCAACGTCCAACCAACTTCAGGAGTGCACGTGTTTTACTGATTTACTATAAGTGAATATTTGCAAAATCCATGGTAAATAATAAATATTCATGAAACAACCTTGCGGCAAAAAAATCTTCATTTTCCTCCTTCACAAGACAAAACAAAAATGCAACTCATAGATGATTCGATTGAAATTGAATGAAATAAAGTGGCGTCAGAAGGAATGTGTGGAAAAGTGTAAAAGATAGGTTAAGCATGAATGTAAGCCTATTCAGGGGAAAGTGAGACCTTCAGAGAAATGACTACCTAAATCACTGTTCCTATCTATTACCAGAGCTTACACTCCGAAAATATTATCATAAAAAAATTGTAGATAATTGTACCGAGTACGGGCCTACCTATACACAATAAATCAATACAAATTTAATCAGCGCGTGTCCTTCGTTTCTCCCTTTTTTCTCACGGGTTCTATCAGTCAGTGTCACCTTCTTCTAGAGTTGTCCGCTGCCAGCACCGAGTTCCCTTTCTCCATTTTTTTCGCCTCAAGTTCAAGTTGATTCTGCCAAGGCTTTGCTGGAGGAACGCATACACATCACTCGTAATTTTATTGATGAATTATTATTCCCAATTCCCAGTCACACTCGCAGCACTTATCTATCAAAATCAGAGAGAGAGTTGAGTAAGACAATAGACTATCATATAATATGTACCACGAAGCAAACCAATCATTGGTTTTTACAAATTATTGTGCAAATTTCGGTTTCGATTGCATCTTCCAACTCGGTGTTTAATTAACTTGTAATCTTGTTATGATTTCACTGCTACACTGGTCATTGTTCACATATCCACCACAAACTTATGAACTATTCAACATGACCATTTAAGGCTTAATTGAAAGAGAGAGAATAGAGCACGTTGTTGATTAAATTAAAATGACCTCCCCCTCTCTCTCCACTTTAAATCGGCGCCGCCCTTGCGTCTCTTGTTTGTATTATATGAATATTATCGTGAACAAGATAAAGATGATGATACCTAATAACGATAATGCAGACAATACGCTTATCATGGAACCGTGGAACGCTTCTGTTTTTTATTCACAATTCTATTTAAATTTTAATTGGCTTTGCATGCACATTTTTATGGTAAATTGGTCCGTTTTACCTTTACCTTTGTTGTTTTCTGTAATCCTCTGAACCGCGTTTGGCTTGGTAGTAGAGGACGGACGATCATGTGGAAAGATA
Source organism: Sinella curviseta (assembly GCA_004115045.4). Lineage (NCBI taxonomy): Eukaryota > Metazoa > Arthropoda > Collembola > Entomobryomorpha > Entomobryidae > Sinella > Sinella curviseta. The sequence continues at coordinate 13,641,281 of CM023202.3, read as the reverse complement.
ATGGCAGGTGATAATCGATAAGATGATAACACTTGTGATGTTGCTCTTGCTGCTCTGCCGTTATCGGTTAACGTTACACATAGGCATTTGGAAACGCAAGATCATCAAGTTTAAGGGTCGTGTAATGGAGTGTGACAATTGATTACTATTCATGAGCAGCCAATAAGTAAGACGAGCAAACAATATCTACTCAATTGCAAAGCCAACCGGATTTGTCACTGAATCACTGAACTCAATAAATTCCAGCCAAATAAATAAAAGCTCAGGTAAGCCACTGCTACACTGCACTGCAGCACTTTCATTGGGAGGAACTCGAGTGAAGTAGATTTTTATTCAACTTTTTGTCACAATTTTCGTAAAAGCCTTTTTTGTGCCTTTGTTCAGCAAAAACGGTGAAAAGAAGGAATTCTGAGTGAACACGTAAGTTGTTTTGTCGAGCTTGTTGAAATAAAAACAAGCCAATTTAATGACGCCATTTCATTCATTCCTCTTTGTCAATAAGCTCTCTCGATTGTGTTACAAGTTACAAGGGAACAAAACAAGCAATTCTTCTCGCTCTCAAGTGAACTTGTAAACTGCACACAATTTTTATATTATTTTAGTTGTAATGAATATTTTAATTAAGATAACAAATTGCGATGATGCTATATGTATTTTTTTGGCAATTTTTGGTCAACAATTTTATGTGACCATCATGCATTTTTTTACTTTCTTTTCAAATCAACTCTCACTGACTCGATGAATGATGGCACTTGAAGTGATGAGGTTTGACAATGAATTGACTGTGAATTATTAATTATGGTGATTATTTAGCTGACCCCGTGCACTCCATGCTACTTGGTACTGATTATTATTGCATGGCGAAGTGTGAACGGAGCTTGAGCTGTTGTTGTACAGTACAGCATAATATTAAATCACTTACTGCTTACTTCTGCCAAGAAGATAAGCACGGACATGGTTATCATCATTACAAGTGGGGCGAGTGCGACGCTACTTACGTACACACACGACAATATTTACGCTACATTAGTTTAGTTAATTGATTACTATTATTGCAACACAACAAGACGTAGTTTTGCTTAAAATGTGTCGTTTCAGACAGAAATAATTGAGGAGCATGAAGCAAGTTGTTCTTATCTTTGTCACACCACCACTTTAACAACAACAGCTCAGTCGATCGGTCTAGAAGAGTGTCATGAAAATTATTATTATTTTTCCCTTCCTTTGTACAACCTACTGGAATTATGCAGCAGAGCAACTCGCTTCCTTTTGGCAGAAATGCACATTTTCACAGCTGCACTATCTATCTCTGACCATGATTCTCAGACCACGCTTCTTTCTTTCTGTCTGCAAAAATATCCGCAGTGCAAATTGCAACAACGATGGAATGAAAAAAACATGCAAAAAACAACCTGAATAATAGAAAAAAGCTTTACATGTTACATAAATGACTTGTTTGACATTCAGCAAGCGGAGCGGCTCGAGTTTCCTCCCGTTGCATGTGTTATCTTGGCTCATGTAACGCCGTTTTATTGTGATTGTGATGCACAAATTCTCGCGTGTTTGCTCGATATATTATAAAAGTGTACTTGTTTCCAACGGTAAACAGGTTGTATGGCATCGCATCACCCGACTTCGTCATCGACGAGTTTTGTGGGTTTGTAGATCTCGCTATAAATAGATGAAAATATCTTGTGTTTTTGTCTCTGTGCATATGTGAGAAGGAGGAAGGGCGCACGAGAATTTCCGAACTCCATTATTTAGTACTTTTCCACAGGGAATTCCATAGGCGCTATATGTTTTAGAAGGTTGTTTCTGGCAAAAAAGATCACCTTCATGCGTGATGTGTGTTAGATGAGGATTTTGAAAAAACCAAATTATATGAGAAATTCGAGATGAGATGATATGCCACGTGGAAATATACACATTAGTCTCTTGACAGAAAAAAGTCAATGAAAAGTCGAGAGTTTTATTTCTTTTTACCAGAAAATGAGGTATTATCAACCGTTTTAAATAGTTTTACCATTTGTAACGCTTATTATTAAATAGTAACAATTTATGCACAATTATAAATATTATCGACATCAAAAGTAAAAATATCTTAAGAGGTTAACATTTAATTAAACTAAATGTAAGCTAAGCGCAATGACCACAGTATAAGGATAAAGCTTATTATGATTTGCCATTACATCAAAATCACTATGCGTCATCTATCAACACTTTTACCATCCATAAGCCGAGAAAATAAAATTGCTTAAACATACTGACTCCTTTCCGGAAGGAAATATAATTGTTCTTTTGTTTCGTTTGATTTTATAATCTTAATGTCAGGGTCGGGTGCAAATGGAGTGATTTACTCCTACATACTTTAAAATATACTCCTATTATGGATATTTTCAAATATATATTAATGTGCGGTTGCGTGCTATTATGCCAGGTAAAATGCATATTTTAAATTCTAGTTGGTTTGTAAATTACGTTTTTAAAGAAAAATTATTTATTTTTTATTTATATTTCTTCTGAGGAGAGATCATATCACAGAAAAAGTACTACCGCCTAAAACATTTTGTGTAGATTATTTAGGCATCTATTTATTTACAGTGTCTATCCGACTACAACATAAATTAAATTAACAATTGTTATATTTATAGTGCATATTACCATATCATGGACTCTTAACGTCTAATAATACGTTATTATAGTTCAACAGAAAAATACTCCAATTATGTTATATAAATGTATTTCCTTGTTATTCCTCCCACATAATTAGCCATCAGAATGTAATTGCAAATCGACAACTATCATGTTATTGTAATAATTAATATGTCAACAACCAAGTCACAAGTACTAATTTGTTTGGGTAATTTGAAATATACTTTTAAGTAAGTACCTTGTATCTTCACCTTAAAACTCATCCCTATTCAAAACAACTATTAGTCTATCAGGTCACATCACTCTGCAGTGGATTCACGATATTTTACCTCTTCAATTTTTACTACTTCGTTCGATAAAAATACTGGAATTTCAAATAATTCAGATTCTATTAATCCAATATGCTAAAACATTTAGTTTAATAATTTAGATGGCGTATGCCTGCTCTCCAGTTTAACCAATTTTAATTTAGATTATGCGTATAATTTTAAAGAGGAAAAGTCTGCAATTTTAAAAATGTATCTCCTGACGAGTCACGGCCACGACAAGACGCGGAGTACTTATATCATCTGCATTGCATTTTTTTCAAGCGTTTTGGAAGTGTGCAGCCTTTTCAGTTGCAAGAACAGTGGTGAGTCAGCCTATTTATTGTAGTATCTTTAAATTAATCATCATCAGAGAATATTTAGGAATTTAGTATAACAATTAAGTACTTTGTTTATAAACTTGGTAATACAAACAGTAGTAGTAGTAGCGGCGGTTTATAGCTTGCGGTGGCGATTTCTGCTGAACATGAGAAAACGTAACTTTTTATGACAATAAGTAAAACGGAAATGCAGCGTGAGGAGTAGTAACGGCAATAATTAATTGCGCTCCTCATTCATTTAGATAATCTGCTGAATACTATTTTATATGAATATCTGCTTAGTTATTTCTTACGCTAACTAACTATTGTGAAAACGTAAAATTAAATACATGGGTATGTATGTACAAAATGCATGATAAATTCCTTACATTCCTCCTCCGAGATTGATTTCTATAATAATTAACTCATAGGTAATTAATTAAATTTAATAATAATAAATGTATATAACATAACTTGTCCTTTTTGATAAAGATTTCCAGTAACGACATATCAATTAATCTTCATTAACTTTTTGTTATCTATCAAGTAATACACCAACAAGTAAATACGTACATCATCCCTAAAAAATTGTAAGAAAACGTTAATTATTCTTATTATCCCTTCTAATTAATTATATTCTTCTAATATAACAACAAGGTACGTAATGAATGAATGAAGTATTGTAATTAATACTAATTTGTAATAATTGAACTAACAATGCAAACTAATACTACTAAAAATAACATTTTTGTTCGACAAAAAATTACTACTTACTACTTACAGCAATAATTACATGACATGAGAGCAAAAAAACTGAAATTTTCTGCCCTGTGAACACTGGTATAAGTACAAAGAACTAAAGATCGCACAGACCGTAGCATTATTATTAAAATTAAATTATTATTCACGCTAAAAGTTGATTAAAATTAATAAAAATTATGGCAATTTGTTTTTGTAAAATTTCCCACCTCTTGCGTTCTCAACAGCTATCTGGCTGCCGTAAAATAAAAATGGATACAAGTCCGTAACGGACTGGTATTCATTTTTAGTTGTACAGAAGCGGTGATGGCTGCTGAGAACGCCCTGGTTTTGGGTCTTCTCAAAAGAAAGAAAAAATTCTTATAAGGTGGACTCTACTTGATCATATTTTGATTCTGTATCAATATCTCCGCTATTCGTGTTGGACTCTGCGGCTTCGGGGATATCCTCAAGGAAGCCGCCTGGTTGAGAGGGTGGCTGTAAAACCGGTTTCTCAGGTGCGCATCTAGTTACAAGAGGAACCAGGAAACTGATCAGTGCAGAGACTATCAAAAATCCACCAGCTAGGTAGAAGGAGATATCGTAAGATTTAAAGCTGTCAAAGACGGCCCCTAAAAATTAAAGAGAGAAAATATTATAAATACACAGCACATAGGTTTTTGCTTCTCAAAATCATTATGATGGTAATTTATGGAATGCAATTTTACCGGCCAGAGGAGCTCCAATGATTCCAGCAAATCCACGGAACAGGATTAAAAGTCCAAATGCGTTTGTCAGATTTTCCAAGCCGAGGAGGTCGACGAGGATAATGGAAGTCAGGGAAATGTACGCGGAGACAAAAAGACCAAAAAACACGGCCACTCCCACGTATGCGTAGTAACTTGAGCTACAGAAGGGAACCACAAGCACACAAATTCCGGAGAGGAGAATACACACGTTGTTCATGAAGAGAGAGTTGACCTGCGGTAGGTCCGAGATCATTCCGGAGAGAACTCGACCTAGAGTATTGGTTACTCCAATGATAGAAAGAAGTAGAGCCGCTTTCCCATCATCAACTCCCTGAAAAATATGCAGGAATAGAAAAAATTGTAGCATTCAGTTCAAATTGAGCATGTAGGGAAAAGTTATAACATCATTCAGGCTTACCTTGAGTACGGCAGCATCGATAAGGTAAACGAAGGGCACGTAAAATCCCAACATTCCAAAGACATTACTAACGGCTATGAAGAGAAATACTGGGTTAGCGAGAAGGGAAAAGTCCATAAGTTGCGCGAGCGCACTCTTGAACGCCCCCGCACCGCGGCCCAAGCACGGGCATGCGGACGGTTCCTTTTCTTTATCAGGAGATCTGTAACCGTCCAGCTCAATACCGCTCGTAGTTCTTGGAATATTTAGCACACTCTGCCGATAAGAGTTGATACTCATCTGACTCCTGTACTCCGGCAGATTAACGATGGAGCCCGAGTAAAACAAGTCTTTTCGGGACATGGGACGAATAATGTGACGGGGCTCAGTGGCTGCTGAAGATTTTTGAGAGCTGCTAAAAATCAAGCCATCCGACAGCTCCTGTTTGCTCCACAAACTGTTGGCGTCGTCGTCTTGAGTGGACGTGTTGATTATTTTGGAGCCCATGAAGCTAGCAATGGAGCCTTTGATAGTGTTGGTGATGCTGCCTCGTCTGGACTGCTGCTCATGCTGTAGAGTTTGCAGATTTGCTTTGCTCCCTTTAGCGGGCGCACTACCAAGAGGAACGGCTTTGAAGGTAGGCTTCTTTGTGGAGTCCTGCTTATTGAAGAAAGGCACACTAGTGTTTTTCGGGATACTACGGGCGTACATAAATTGAGGGGCAGAGCCATTTCGAGGGATGCTCGTAGCTCCAGTTCGGCTTCCAAACTGGGTTCCTGTTCCGAGGGTACTTCCCACACGGGGTGGCATAGTTGGCTTGGCGGTGGCGGTAGGGCTTTTGGAAAGGAGTGCAGCACTGTCCTTTACGCTGGATACTGGAGTAGTTTGGTTGCTGGATGGTGAGGAGCTCATCACCCCGTCACTGTTTCGCCTCTCCCGAGGGTTTCGTTTCGGAATTGGAATCGCACCAGATGACTCATTAGTGGCTTCTTTGGTCTCGGACTTTTCCTCCTCAGATTCCTTCTCCTCTTCAATTATAGGTTCCGGAATATTCGGCACCGGATTATTATCTTCGGTATTATTGTTGCCGTTGCCCCCTTCCTCTTTCCCCTTCTTCTCCGGATCTGCACTCCCTTCTCGACTATTCTCAGATCCGACAGTACTGCCAGTATCGGTAACCTTCGCTTCCGTTATGGTGGGGAGAACGGGCATTGTTGGTACAGGCGTTATTGGCGTTCCAGGTACAAGCTGATCCAAGTTGAAGCTGGAGTGCACTCCAGGATCCACGTTCAACGGCATCTTCAACCGTCTTTCCATAGTGCCATCAGGAAGCTGAACCATGAAGTACGCAGACCCTGCCAAGCTACCTCGTTCCATATAGTGCCGTTTATCTTCCGCCATGCGCTGGAGGAGCGGTTTGGACTTGCGTCCTCCTTTCTCCACATCTTCCTCGTCGCCCTCTTCCTCATCATCCTCCTCGTCTCCAAAAGACACCTGTACCTCGAGTGGCTTCATTAGCATTCCAAACAGCTGTAAAAGATGAAAATCATAAAAAATAAAAATACTAGTTTTTTTTAAATTCTATGTTTCAGTTATTTTAATCCATTTATAGTCTTACCCCGCACGATAATATCAGACCGGCGAAAACCAGGTTTGCCTGCCGCCAGCTCATAATTCCGAGCAGGGCTGACGCAAATGGAGCAAACACGAAGGTTCCCACACCTGCGAACCCCCAAAAAAATAATTCATAGCAAAAAAAATCATAAACTTGTTTCGATTTCGATCTCAATAAATTACATGTCAACAAAGTTTGGACTTTGAACCATCATGTTGCTTACCTGAGCCACATACTGCAATGCCGGTGGCTAGTGCTCGTTTCGACTCGAAATAGTAGCCAACGCAAACAACAGCGGGTAAGTAAATGAGACCAAATCCAATACCTGGCAAAAGACCAAAATAACATTTTCGATTTTAATTATTATTAAATATTACATCATAGTAGTTCAAATCACATCCCTTCGCCGTCCCTACCCATCATAAATATATTGATAACCCATTATGTATCGATAATTGAGCATTTCAAGTTTCAAGTTGCTCTGAGGCAGCATGGCAGAGAGTAATAAGCAGTCAGTAATCGTCACAATTTTTACCATAAAAGCTGTTCTGCTAATCGCTTCGCAGTTTTTTCAACTTGCTCATTCATTTCTTCACGTCAAAATACCATTCAGATTGTTCATCTTGCTTGCTGAATAAAAATGTAGCAGGCAGAGTAGACGACAGCAGCATGATATGATGATCATAATAAATATGTTGATACGCTACTTGTTATCATCATCAAAATTGACAACCAAATCAACGAAGCGAGTGATTCATAATTTATAACACAAATATTATCATAATCGCACTAAGCCTAACTTCCTTCATCCTGCTTGCCTGCCTGCCACACGTCAACTCTCATTCTTATCCCATTTTTTCTTAATCGCAATCATAACTAGGTTCTTGTAAAAACATAAAAAGGGAGCACTTCAGCAAACACCTTTGTTTAAAAGTTAGAACACAAAAATGAAAAAGTGTCAAAACTTCATTGCCGTTAAACGGTGACCTTTGACCCCACAACGACCTCAGGTCTATGTGCTACATCCATAGACGAGTCGAATGATATGTCACTTGCTATTTGACCTTGTAACGGTTTCTAACCGTTGCCGTTGGCATATTGGGTTGGCAAGCATGAAAGAGTCTGAAATTCTTGGCAGGAGAGCATAAAACGAAAAAAAATATTTAAAATCGCCGTTACCGTTAAACGATAACCTTTGACCTCAAAATGACCTCAGATCTATGCGTTATGTTCATAGACGAGTCGAATGATATGCCACTTGACATATGTTGTCATTTAAAAAAGTTGACCTCGTAACGGTTTCTAACGGTTGCCGTTGACCTAGAGGGCTGAAAATCAATGGAGCCCGTCCCTATGGGCTTACGAACCCATTGCAAAAAACAGAATTCAAAAATTCAGTTCCGTTCGGAAGTTATCGCGCTCACGGACGGACGGACGGACGGACGGACGGACGGACGGACCGGACACACAGAACGAAATTATAAGGTAGCACAAGTGCTCCCTAATAAATATTACATTTTTATTTATGCGTCTTTCTGCTCAAGCCTATTTAACTAAACTACTTAGCTAACGAATGGGTTTAATAGCCTGTAAAAATAATAATTGGTAAAATATTTATGAATAAACAAAAAATTATTCGTCTGTGGTCTACATGCTCCCGTCGCGTCGTCTTTTTTCACAGCTTATTTAAGCTTATTATATATGGATTTATCTCTCCAAAATGCTTCATTTATTTTCCATTAAATTAAAATAATTATCACTAACTTTTCATCGCCTCGCCAGCAGTAGTAGAGGATGCATACAATAAACAGGAATTTCATACTAAAAATTTGTTGAAGTTAGCGTTAACTGTCAGCAGCCACCGACTACTCATTTTTTGCTTTATGAATTAACACGATTTGTTTATTACGTAAATTAATTTTTTCGAAGATTTCTTAAAAGTATTATCGACTTTCTACATGCAAAGCCATGAGCATTTGATTTTGTTATTTTTGTGATGTGACGGCGGTGTCCTTCGCTAAACCTGACTCATGTGACTGGCATTTTTAATGGTGCTGCTCTCAATCTGCTCGTCATTTTGTTTAAGAAATAACATTGGGATGCTAAACCAACAAAAAATGTCTTTAACAAACTAACCTCCAATTACTCCGTACGTCAGCATCAGAACACTGAGATCAGGTGAAAGGGACGATAAGGCGAAACCGGCAGCACCCACAAATGATCCAGCAATGCAAACAGATCGACAGCCATACTTATTCGCGAGAGCGCTAACAATTGGGCCTGTAAAACAAAAACAAAATATATGCACAAGCATTAATAATAAGTAAATACATAACACAATTATTATATTATTTCCACCAAAGTCAATTAACATCAATTAAATGTTTTGTGGGAGTAGACAAAACAATTCAATGGTGTGACCTTATTTCGCTATGAATCAGCGCATAGTTGGTTCGTCGTATTTTATACAAGTTACCCAAATGTAACAAATAATTGGACTCACTGACTGATCAGTGATCAGATCATATCAAATGTCAATATGAAATATGAAATCATTAACTCAAATACTGATCATTTCCAAAGTTGAATCATTTGATGTGCGATTGTGACACAATCAGTATCATATTTATTTATTGGATGTATTACTATTCGGCAATGAAAGGATAACGCAATCCCATTCATGCCTACGGGTCTGGATAATATTTTTTGTCCTTGAGAAAGAGATAAGCTTAATTGCAGATTGCAGCTTACCGACACAGAGATAAACTCCACAAAGGAGACTTCCAGCCCAAGCCACCTCACCCTTTCCCAATTTGAAGTCTTCGGCAAACTTCGGGAGGAAGACTCCGAATGTGTAGGCTATCCCGTCCACAATGAGATTACAAAAGAAAGAGGCAAGCACAATCACCCAACCGTATCCTCCGTCGGGAACCTGACAAATTGCATATTATTCAAAAAAAATAGCATGAACAAGTAATCGCAAACAAGATTAGTACAAGTTAGCCATTATTCTTATTTAAACTTACAGCAGGTACACCGGCATCCCTAATGTCATACATGACAAGCCCTTCATCCTCGTCCTCGTCTGGAGCCTCACTGACTGGGGAAAGTGGAGCCTTCTCCCCGCGCATTTGCAGGCCCTGGTCATCATTGTCCCACTTTCCAGAACTATCCTCTGCCTGGAGAATAAATCATGGAAAAGCATTTATAGATAAGATAGATAAGTTGTAAGATAAGTGCATGCAACCACACTTGACTGGTTCACACCAGAATCTAAATTCTACGGAGAGGACACCTTCACACTTGAAAAGATGTAAAACGAATGGAGGGAATTTCCTTTGCCTGCAACCCTCCATCCATGACCGCACTAAAAAATGTTAACGACTTTTGAATGTCAGAGTTGTGGCAACTGACATTTTAATTGATGTATGAAATTAATGGGCGTGAGGAAAAAGCCAAAGAAAATTTTTAAAAAAACAGCAAGCAAAACTATTCAAAATAAAGTATAAAAAATTAAACAAATAAAAACTTACTCCATTCCGTCGATTATTTACTAATTTCTTCACTCCCATTTTGCTTTATCTTTTCGAACACGCTCTCCGAGACTGACTGACTCTAACTCTGGCAGGTTGTCAAGTTTTCCCGAAACGAAATTATAACGTCAGTGACGAATGATAAGACCGGCGTAGGATGAATGGCAAGCAAAAAAGATAAGCCACGCGATCGAAAAACGTACAATTTCCGGTGGAAGCGTGGCGGAGCCAAGTTAAATAAAAACAATGTCACTTTAACTCACAGGTTCACTTAATTAATGGGCTAATCTTGTTGCGACATCAAGCGGGGAAATGTGACAGTCCTATAAACCTTGATATCCAAAAATGGCCAACTTATCTTAAACTGTCAGGGAGTCGTTGTGAGTAAAAACTAATTTTTTGTTGATAAGACAAAGAAAACTTATTGTAGAGACGTTACTGTGGTACAACTAATTAAATTCATTAACGCTTCCTGCTGGACTGCACTGGACACTCATAATTCATGACACGAATCATGAACTAATTTCTGAAAATGAAATAAAAAGTTTAAAAAAATAAAATAAAGGAATAGCTTTAAAAATAAGTGAGCATAAAAATTATTAAAGTTATTAAAATTAAAAGTAAGGAAAATGACAGAAAAGGCTGTATAGGGTGACGGTGTACACAATTCATACGCACAATCTAAATGATCACCTATTAAACTATTGGACCACTTGTCAGAAAGACAGTAATGCAAATGAGTTTGTCTTATGATTCCACTTGGTATGGTCACCGGCTTCAAGTTCAAGCGATCTCTGCACTCCGAACTGTACAACTTCGAGTTCAAGACTGGACTGCTTCAAAATATGGGAAGGTGAATAGACCTTGGACCACGATTCTTCGTGAGCGCAGTATGCGTGGAGACAAGACAACCAGCTTTTTGTAAACACGGAAGTGAGAGATTGACCTCCAATGCAACCTGCAGCCGGTACGTGGTAATATATTTACCTACTTGGATCAATGTGTCACTTGCCCGGATTCACTTTCTATTTTTCCACGCTCTCTCTCTCTCTCTCTCTCTCGCTCCCTTTATACATGATAAGGTGAAGGTCAGCAATCAGAATACAAAAGTCGCCCAGAGCTTTTTTGTGAGAAAATTCCAGGAGAGCTACTTACTACCGCTGCAGCTGCTGTAGACAAAGAAAAGAAGTGTTGCTGTGTGCACTGCACACACTTTCTATTGTTTGGCCAATGATATGGCTGGGAGGAGGATATTTAACTTGGACAATTAATTGGGAGGACATGTTATTAAATATTTCTGTGTAAACACTAAATAGATTACGTGGTAGATTCTTATTAATTTTTGCCGTTGCGTGTGGAGTAGCTTGTCATGATTGACCGTTTTTCATTTCTACGCAAGTGTCAAGCTCGATAATAGTAATTAATTTTGTCGCTCTGCGTCAAAACAGACAAATTAAAGTGGTCCGATCATGAACCGTTTTGTCCTACAATTCAATATTCAATCTTCCACAGTTTATTGTTATTCTACCACCAGGTACCTTGTGCAAATGTCTGTGGTCTGTCCAATGAAAAGGTACCCTATTTTGAGACCCTTTTTCTCAATGTCGAGTACCATTCAGCCCATTTATTTCAGACGAGAAGTTTTGTAGATGAATGAACGACTCGACGGGTCTCTCTGGAATAATGGGATAACAATCTATCTACCTAAAACTTTTGACTTTGCTGCTGGTCTGCGTGTACCGACAATAGACAGGCGATCAGGTGCCGGTGACGTAGGTACATGACATGCATTAGATGCCAGAGAACCACCTGTGCAGGCGCTACATCACCAAATTTAACAACGAATGCCTATACAGTTTTCAATGAGACCCATTGGCCATTGCATGTGAATGTGGAGTGAAGGTAGGCGAAAATTATATTTACCCATGAAAAATTTCCATTGCAATTTATTTTTAAGAAAAATCCTCTCTTCATATATGTATTACTGAATGAATGGCCTTCGTCCTTCCCGTCCGACTTCCCTTTAGAGAATTTGTTCAAGGGTGCAAACTTTTAACTTTACCACTATCTACCTTTCTTTCATAACTTGCAAAACAAGCAATCCACTGTCCACTCGACTCTCCCACCGCATCAAACTCTAAAACCGTTTCTCTACTGGTCAGTAATGGACACAGGAAAATAATACTCCCTGCTTCTTTCAATAAGTTGCACCTTCTTTCTATGCACAGGGTAAAGAACACAAAAACAAGCCATATGCATCCATTCCAGACACAAAAATTCGATTTCCTATCTCACTGGACACTTGTCCGCACTCACTGGACCGTTACCCTTTCAACTTGAAAACTTTTCTCATCAAGAAAACCGAGTGAGCACTTGACCACGGGGCATTCTACTACATACTTCAAAGATTATACCTATAGCACTAGATTTTTGCCAGAAAAATCTGAAAATGGCTATCGTTAGAACTGCTTGACCAGTCAGTGTGTACCCTACTGCCTACAAGGTAACACGACGAAGACGCCTAAAAGCCAACCCGAAATTATGACTATGACGATGATGATCACTTGAGCACTTTCAACTGATGACTGCTGAACAAGTGTTGCTGATGTGCAGTGTGTACCATGCTATTAGAGGATGACGACGAGAAGGAGATAGATATTCCATTTCTCTCCTCGTCATAAAAACAGAATTGACTGATGATCATCATCATTCGCATCATCACGAACAAGAACAAGAAGAACTAACTCTCCTCATCATCTTTTCTGCTCTTGTTGTTCAACATGAGAAAACCGAAGGAAGGATGAAAAGCAAAATCATAATGGGTTTAAAGTGAAGAAGAAGAAGATGAAGCTCCTCTCGCTCAACTTGTCGACGACGACGATGAGGAGTTAAAAAATTATTATTACATGAAGCGGCTATATCTAATCTAGGTTGCCAGTGCACACTACACTGTAGAGGCGTACATATATAATTTTTTTACTCTGATTCTTTATTCTTCTCTCTAGAGCTGGGTATGTCCCAACAACAACAGCAGTAGAGAAAAAAACTGCCATTAAAGTTAAAGTAGAAAAAAATTGTTTTATGTTGTAGTATGTATCATGAAATGAAGGATGCACTCACACTGCCTATATGCACTTCAATTGCTACCGCTGCTGCTGCATAAAACGTAATGTTAAATTGACAATTGTAGTGCTTCTTGAAGCTTTTTTTAAATGCTCCTGTTATATTGCCACTCTAGGCCTGTTCTCCCCATAAATAATAGGGTTTATGTGTTCCAAATCATGTAATCATAATGAACCGTGTTTTCATGAACGGCATGCCTGCCTGCCTGCTTGTCTGCGCTCAGATTTGAGATAATAGCAATATGTCGTGTAGCACATAAAAATACAATAGACACCGTCACCAGTCAATTCAAATATCCAATTGAGTATGTGGTGTGGTGGTGGTAGTGTGCGATGCACATTCATTTATTTTTGATAGTTGTAAAAAATATATAAGTAGTAAGTCAATCTGGGTATTGTAGTATGTATTCTCGACTTTTGCCTTTCTTTCCTCCACCGCTTTTGCTGTTAAGCAACACAATCGCCGCACTTCACTTTTGGTTTTAACAAAACAACGGGACTGTCCCGCTGTCCGTCCACTAAAATATAGCAAGATGAACGACAATTAATTGGCCACTGTATAAGAGTGTCGCGGTAGACAGTCTATCCGTACATCCGTCATTAATAGAATTTTAAAATTTTAAATGAACCCAAATTCGATATCTTTTATATAAAACGTAACGTTTTCATACAAATTAATTACGCATTAATAGCTAAACGATATGGCGTTTGCGATCAATTTCCGTATCCACTATTTGTAGAAATGCTAAATATCACCTTGCCCCAGTTATGAAATTCCTGAAAGTGTGAGGTTAATTGGAACAAAGACTCTGCAAACCTTTTGACTCCCCTTTCAGACCAGCGATCCTTCCTGCCAACTTCACCTACAACAATTTATTCAGCAGTTGTATATTGTAAAGCAATAGTATTGACACAACGACTCATTCACTCGCTCACTCTCTTTTCCTCGCTCAACTCCGCCTGCCAACAAATTTGTTTTGTTATACAACAATAAGCTATTACCATCGATAATCTTAATCAATATTCAATATTTATTAAACACCAACATAACAGCGGCAGCAGCACTCATTCACTCACATCACATAACCAGTGAACGTCAAGTCAACACCCAGTCACCCAGTGAATATTACAAATACCAAAAAAATGAACATTGAACATCCATTCCATTTTCATCTCTCTCAGCTCTCATATTTTCTTCCATAAAAAGCTCCCAGTTCTCTCTTCTCTACTAATCAATTCGCTTGTGTACTCACTCGTGTCCCAAAACAAAAACTACATTGACGTGATATTATTGACAGGAGGAGGAGGAAGATATAGTCAAGCATAAAAATTGATTTAAAAAAAATAATATGCATATTTGTAATTTGTAATACTACTTAAATGAGATGATGATGTGATGATGTTTTGTTGTTGAGTTAAAAGTGAGAGCGTCTCTGTCCGCTGAACAAGGACACTACTTAAAAATCTCTCTTTTATTTAAAAAAAAATATTACAACTTTCCGACGAATAAGCAAAAGTTATTATGTCATCATTTATACAGAATCACAGTCGTTCCATTTCGTTCACTCATCTTCATCTCTCTCTCTCTTGAAAAGCTGCAATATTTACCATGTTGATGAGATTCCTCCTACTTCATTTCAAACACATTTTTATGTACTGTCAGAACCATACCAGCAGCAGTTGCCAGTTGGTCTTCCACGAATTTTTTTTACGAGTACTCTCGAACGAACATGTTCGTCATTTTTCCACCATCATCTTCATGTGTAGGTAGGCAACACACAGAAAAAAATAAAACATCTTTTTTAAAACTCATTCCGCATCCAACATCTCTTGAAAAAAGTTTCAAAGGAAAATGCCATGCATGGCACACGCATTTTCTTCATTACTACTACAAGCTCACATTTTAGAGATTACCACCAATGTTTTACGTGTGTTGTAACAGCAACGAAATGATTTTTGCCTTTTTCCTTGCTAAAAAAATATTTCTATAGCTTCCATACGTCCGCCAGTCAACGCCAAGTCACCAGCGGCAGCATGTTTTTTGTAACTTTTTCAGAGAACCGACAGACCAATAATGAAAAAAAAAGTTAAAAGAGAGAAAAGATGTGATGTGGATGGATGTGAAGAATGAAGATGAGAGTAGTGAGTGATCTTGTACGAAAAAAAGTTTTCATGTGATGATCATGTTCACTCACTGTTCGCGTATTTATTGAGCCCAGCATCATCATCATCATGGATTTATGGATGGATGGAAGTTATGGAAGAAAATGAATAGGCGATTAGCTATTCAAAGATGAGGATGAAGAAAGAGGAGATGATATAAGAAGGCTATTGTGTTGTGGTGGGAAATGGAGATGCTGCTGATGTAGTAATTATGTTTATGTAGTACATGTTTTGTAGTAGGGACAATGCTTTTGTTGTGTGGAGCTATTAGCTATTGATCGTCATTTTTACACTGACGAAACACGAAATACGACCACCATTATTCTCTCGCTTGTCAAAGAGGCGCAGTGATGATAATACTTTTTTTACAATCAGGTTTTAAATAGCTGTGATACAAGGCATAAAAATAACTATGGAAATGCAATGAATTCGTCAAAGTATTTAAATTCTACATTTTGGGAGTAATTAGGAAAATAAGAGATTTATTTGAGGAAAGGGGTTTCCTCATGCAGTTTATTATGTTGCACCTTGTACGCACGTACAGGTTGTTTGTTACACACGAGGTATTTTAATTGTTTGTTGAAGTATGCTGCTTTTAACTGGTATAACCTAGTATGTGAGCTGAAAAATAAAGATGAAATTGATACCGGTATATTGGATTTTTTGTGGGGGTAACTTATGTACTGAATATGTTTAGTTTACTTATTATAAATGAAAATCCACCTCTTGAAAATCAGCTTGTAAATAAATTTACTAATTTACGCAGTAACCATGAGAGAATTAGAATACCGGGCAAATTAAATTTTCAATAAGAGCATATGTAGCTCATTCATAATGAATTTGTTTGCAAATCATATTACAGATTAAAAAATTTAACGCTGACCTATACTAACCAACTGAAACACATATACATACTGTAACAAAAATTTTCCTACACGACCGACCTACAAAATTTTCACCATTTGGCAAACCAATCGTAATTCTGCGTATGTAATAATATTAACTTACTTATCTAACATTTAATATGCAAAAAAACTAAGAGACTTACGTAGTCGTCATCGTCACACCCAGTGATAAAAATGGGTCGATTAGGGCAACTTGACATTTTCTTTCCGAAGTCACCTTATTCTTCACTCCAAGCTTTGATTTTATGGGCACCGGCTCTATGTATCTTTGGGGATGATGATTTTGCTGGTGGTTTTGGTGGGGTGGATAATTATTTAAATCACCACTCACCACGCACACTGTACACTACCATTTGCTTGATGGTCACTACTACATGATCGACTTCAATTAAGACAAAGAATTGCTTCAAACCAAGCAATTATAGCCTTCCACTCCTCCTCCTCGTGTTACCGATAAAACAATTTTGAAAGGAAACGTGGTCGGAGAAGTTTTGTGTAGAAGGTATAGTACATTTTTAAGTCACTGCACGTACAGCTTCATTTATTCTTTTTAATTGGCAGAACTGTCTCTATAATTTGTCACGCCACTCCACTGTCCCTTAGAGAAATCTGAGTCATTGAGAGCCAGATGAGTCATGAGCCCTACTTCCGGAATATCCTGAAAAGTTCTCGCTCAGAATTTCCACTGTCGTCAGAAGACTATCCAAACCAACGGCACTATCCCAACTGCTAGCTCTCTAGCGAAATAAGTCCAAAATCCAAAAAAAAACTGTTCTACTTTCCTAACGTTCAGCCAGCCACAAACAACCAACAAACAAGGCATTCCATATAGGCCATACGACATGCATCATCATCATGTATTATGTGACTTGGTTATCGCCGTGTCGCCGTAGTAGCAGTCAACTGATTTTTATTCCAGTGCTCTACTTCTGCACGTTGTACAGGATCAGGCGAATAAAAAATACATACGATTTTTGCAAAAGGGAACCAACAAAACATAACGTAATCTGAAGGAGGAAAGTTGTTAGGTGTTGGGAAATGGGTTCTGTCAAAAATCAATAGATATCCAGCTCAACTCTGCTGGCACATTGTGGAACTGGAGGACTGGAGCTTCAACCCAACTGGACTGGGGGCCACTAGAGAGCCCAACCAACAGGAAAACAAAGCTTGGCTTGTGTGAAGTAAAGCACATAAGCGTCTCAAGTCTCACAACCAACAGTATTTTTTGCTTTAGAAAGAGAACAAAGAAAAAACGGCAACTGCTTGCCTGTTTCCTTTTCTTTGTCACTATTGCATGACATAAATTGGACATTTCCCTAGAACTGCAAGTTGTGTAGGGAGTTAAATTCATTTTCTCACTTCACCCCAAATATTTTAGCAGTTAAAATTCTTGACCAAACACTTTAAGCAAAAATTATGGCATCCGTATAACTGCTTGAAAAATAACCAGTTTCAAATGCATTCTATCTCCTAAAAAGCGCATAATAACTGGGAATCCAATCCAATATGCCTACTTTTAGTTTAAAGTTGAAGCGCGAGATAGCATCACACGTCTCATCAGAGGAGAGTGAGGAGGACAAAGAGCAAAAAAGCAAAATATCAAGTGCTTCGTCACTTTTTTCCACATCTGCCTCCATCCATAAGCCATACTCGTATTTACTTATTACTTAAACGCACAATAAAATGCATTACCACATCTCTATAAGATCTACTCAAGAAGAATATGTATTTATTATAAAAATCTATCTATTTTGTGTAGCCGCTCTTGCTTGCACACAACTACAGACAAGAACTAATCAGTCATCTCGAGTAAACATCGTCATCCTCATCAGCTTCAGCGTACTAAACTATTATGGACAACATCATGATTGCCCCTCTATATAATACCTATTATACATGTGTGTTGATATTACCAGTTTACACGGTTGCTTGTATGATACATTACAAAAGGTAAGCAAGTAATGGAAAGCCATATTATAGTAAGCAGTTGGAGTGGGCGGAGCGTTCGTCATCAGTACTTCATTCACTCACACGTTTACAATTTTTTGGCCAGCAGTGCACTGCTCAGGACAGAGATGATATGATCATCTTGCTTATGCATTTCATGTTATCATCATCTCACATCTCACAATCTTGCATGCGAGTATAATAATTTTGTGTGACCTCTCTCTACTCACAAAACCATGATCTCTGTGACTTGACTGCTGCTGTGACCATTTAACACGGTACTGCTGCTGGTGCTCAAATAGTAATATTCGTATGAAATGAATGTGAGTGTTTGTGTGCCGAGTACCGACTTTTATCATCATCTCCTCGGCTTTGTAAAGTAAAGTAACCACTGATTAGCAAGTTGACTGCTTTATTACTATTTACACGTACACACAGACGGCCACCATCAGAATCACCAGCTATGCAGCAGCATAAGATGATGTTATTTTGCTGCTGTTTTGTTTGTGTGGCGGAGGTGACTGGCGATAATATTTTGTAGGCGATATGAAATGCCTTTTGCCTGCATACCTTTATACTCGCTTTGCTGTACTATCATGATATTATTATGATGACTTATGTATGTAGGTAAGTATGTACATCTTTGGGATTTTTTTCTCTGAGGGAGAGAGAGACAAGTAAAAATTATATTCCAAGGTAAGTCGTAATATTGTTAATGGTAATGACGATACAGATGTTGTATGTACACGTTACACTGTGAGAGCTCCTCCGCCAAATATTCCTCACCACAAAACGTAATACATCCTTTCTTGCTCGTTATATTTTTTCTGGCCAGACCAGGCCACACACTGCATTGCTGCTTTTGCCACTACATTCAACAAGTGAAATTTATTATAAGAATGGGAAAATAATATATTTTTCTCCAGCAAACCACCACCAGTCATGAGACCATTGAAGGAAGGAAGGAAGGAATTGAATGGTTCTGGAGAAAATTGGGAGCAACAGAAGAAAATAAAACAACAGTTTGACTTTGACTTCCAGTGAAAAGCAACGTATTGGAAGACGAGAAGGATTGTGATTTCTTTTCCAGACTCCTCACAGTCAGTGTCCAGTCAGTGGTCAGAGCGGACGTTGTCCAAAGATAATGATATGGAAATGGAGTGGACAGGAGAGCAAGGATAGCTGGAGCTCTGGACAGGTGGATATTAATGAAAAATATTAGCATATAGGTTTGTGCAACTGTGATTAGGCAATTAATTTGTAAGATTCGTTTTGGAATATCCTTCTTCTCCCACCCACCCACTCACGCAATTCATGGAGGTTGGTAGTTCATGCAAAAAAATCATTTCAGTGGCCAGTTGCCAGTCAGTGCCTGGAATTTTTCTTTGGAGTGGCTTCAATAAAAATAGTCTAGCGTTGCGTGCAAAAATATTTTGCTTTTATGTAAATACTATTGTAAATAATTCATCAGTTAAATATTTAATTTAAAAGTAGATAAGTGTATTGAAAATACATATAGCAGGAAATAATATAGCATTGATATTTTTATTTCATTTAATAATACTGGGTATATGCAATGATAGTTCTAGTTAATTATTAGTGATATTCGTGGAATTTTCTGAAATGTGTAGTAATAATGTGAAGTGCAATTATTTAAATGTGCCTCGGACAATTGACGTGAAAATTCTGAATTTTCTCATGGCTGGTTTTTCTCTGAATTTCTTAATTGTATTTTCTCCTTAATTTGTTTTAGCTATAATTATATTTTTAAAGAGTGAACGTGAAATAATGTAGCAGATAAGCTGATTACTAAAAACTAATTAGTTCTAAATGTCCATGATAATTAGTGCTAGTGACCAGTGTGTAATCTTGGACTACTCTGGAATTTCTTCGTTGACAAAAAGTAGTACTGCCGCAGTAGTAGTTCCAAGTAGGAAATATGGATGCGACAAGTCCGATTTGGAGTACCCGGGCAGTGATTGTGCACCGAGATGACAATAATGGGTACGGACTCACTCTGGAGGGGGATGATCCCGTCAAGGTTAAGACGGTTAAGAAGGGTAAGGGGCAGCAAAAGACAAGTGTCAATTTGAATATTAACTATTATTGACATAGGTAACATGGGACGAATTTGCCAAATTTCGATCATTGAAATGTTTTTGCACACAACGAATTAGTACAAATAAATTTGATTTGAACTTCAGATTTAGCCTATTTTCCCACTCGAATATTATGCAAATTAGGTGAAGGTTTTTTATTACCATTTCCACTTGATTTCATGGAAATTCGTGTAAAGTGCAAAAATAAACAGGCCATATATATTTGCGTGATTATAGGTGTAATTAATTTGCGTGACTTATTATAAATTGAACGGCCAACCGCATGAAAAAAACTCTCGTGTAGGTATGTTTGTTTGTTCGTGTGAGAACCAAAATGACAATAGGACATAATAATAAAATTTCATTTTCAACAATTCAGTTCAATAATATGGTCAGTCCTCATGTCGTAGTTTCTGAAGAGGACGAAAGGGAAAAAGGAAGCGAATTTTCAGATTCGCTGGCATAATAATATTGTGCACAGATGCTGGTGCTGCACCTGCTGCAATTTGACATTTACAATAAATTCGCAGTTCGCATAAATTATTAAATTGAATTCTTTTGTGAATTTTTGCTCAGGGCAAATTATTACGTTTCTCTAGTCATTCTTCTTCTTCGTGGGACTTTTTTTTCTACAGAAAACGAAAACGTCATCATCAGAAAGAATGCAGAAAATTTACAGCGCTACTGCGAGGAGGCTTGAGCGATGACGATGTTGGGATTTTTTATCTGAGGTGCAGGTTAATTGCTTGCTACTAGAGCGTTTACTGCATTTTTAAGTTGAATTTTTTATCGCAGCCGTTGTAAATACCAAAATGAGTCTGTTTACTACTGCGTATTAGGTAGTACACACTTGAAGTACCTGAGCCCCAAAATCTCATCAGAAGACGATGATGATTAAATGGGGAGGCCGACGAGGGGAAGAAAAAGGGATAAATAAAAACATATGCACTTGAGGTGTGTGTAAAAAATATTAGGTACACGTATAGGCGTACTTAAAAATGTAAATGATGTTTGCAAGCTATTATATATGCGAAAAAAATATGAATGAGTTTAGAATACATTTAAGTTGTGCTTAACAAGCATAAATCCTTCCACACTAATACATGCATTTCTCGCTCGCAGTCCGCCGCCTACATGTACTCGACACTTGACTTAAGAGAGATAGAAAAAAATCCACCCATCATCCATCCGTATTTTTTCTCGAGATGCTGCTGCTGCGTACATATCACATATTATTCTCATTATCATCATAAATATTGCACCTGAGGTCATGTACGTACAATGTAGTAGTAGTGGTCAGCACCAGAAATCGGAAACGATTTTTTTTGCTGTATTTGGCAGCAGTGTTTTTGCAGCATATTTTGGCAAGTCAGCTCTTGCTGCTGAAATGTGCACGTGTTCAGTTGCTAGTCTATTGCTACAATAAGCTTGTACCGTGCGCGAATTAATGTCGAACAATTTTCACTTTCTTGTCAATTTACTACTGAAGAAAAAAGGTAAACTGGTCTGCTTATGAAGTGGACTATCGATCGATTCTGCTGATTAGCTTAGTCTACTCACCTGTAAAAATGAAGGGGACAGTGGTGGTTAAATCAGTAGCATCATGGCTAATAGATATGTTGCTTCTGTTGTGCAGCAAGTTAGTTAACTAACTGGCTGTTGTGAGTTGGCTAATCTCACTTTCATGTTTAAGCCGGCTTTGCCTACTCGACATGGACGGATGAAGGGGGAAGGAAGTTGACGAACCAATGGTCCGTCATCGACATTTGCTCAGTAAACAAGTTGCATGACTTGACTTATGGTCTGTCTAGCTATATGTTACAAAAATTTATTAAGAATTGGCAATATAGAGAAGTCATTAGCTTGACTGACTGACCGACTGATTTTTGCAGTCGTTGTGGGAGTAGTCGAGTTGTCTAAGCAGCTTTTTTTCTGGTGGTGGTGCGTCATTTAATGATCTCTATGTACATCATATTTTTTGCTAATGATGATGACACTCTCTCTTCTTCTCCCATTTTTTATGGCAAGTGTGCAGAATGCTGTAAATGGCCGACTAAATCACTTGTACTCTCTCAACTCCGCACAGGTGAGTGAGTAGCAATTTGACAAAAAATCAAGGCCAACTTGCAGCAATGATAAAATGTCTTCTGTTCTGCTTTGTTCTGTTGAAGATGAGTATAATGACAAGAGTGATTAGCAAATTGGCAAGACCTGACAGACAAGAGAGGTGTTCTCTTATTTGTAGCTCAAATAGTAGAGGAAGGCGGTGGCTCTTCCTTATTTGTCAACAATTTTAAGATACGGAAATTTATAAACCATTAATATTTCGATAGCGCTACTTTTTTATTTCCAATTGTAGTAGTGGTTTTAATTTAATTTCCATGTTTAATTTAAATGCGGTTCACGCACACATATTCTTATCATAAATCATAATTCATGTCGCGTCATTCCATTCACCTTGGCCTCGCTAAAATTGTCAACTTTTTGAATTACCCATTTTGAATAATTTTGGTCTTCAGGTGTAATGACT
This sequence comes from Sinella curviseta, assembly GCA_004115045.4. Taxonomy (NCBI): domain Eukaryota; kingdom Metazoa; phylum Arthropoda; class Collembola; order Entomobryomorpha; family Entomobryidae; genus Sinella; species Sinella curviseta. Next base: position 13,618,206 of record CM023202.3, on the reverse strand, counting down.
AATTTGCATGCGTATTAACACACCTAAGGTGGACAGCCTACATTTTTCAGGTATGCGTTGCGATTTTGCGTTGATCGTGCCAAATTTAAGAGGGATAGTATTTTAGTATTCATATTTGAATCCGCAATAGAATAGACCTAGGCAATTTTTGCATGCAACGATACATGTATTTGTGAAACACTTGTTGCAACGAATCTTAATTGGTGACACTGACCAACCTTCGGGAAAAACTAAACTAACATATATCTGGTGACATTTGCGAAGCTTTACTGCACTGTCACTGAAACCGACAAACTGGCGAACCCAACCTTTACTACAGAAGAAATCAAACAAGTGAACAAACGGGAGGATTTTTGCGCTGTACGGTTATACCGCGCCACCGCCATAGTAAATCACATCATATCATGTACCGTTTCCCTTCTAATGATCGAGTTGAGCTAAAGTCAGATAGATCACTTGACTGACTGACACGATGGACAGCCGAATGGCTATCAAGTAGCTTCTTAAAAACCTGAATCTTTTTATGAATGACAATAAATATGATGACGATGACGCTGCGTGATACTTGCATTGTTGCATTACATCGCAAAAAATAATAATATGCAGAATAATATCCCGTCGTCTATGCAAAAATGATGACTGTTCTGTATTGTCTGAATTTGACCTGTAGTGCCCAGATAGAGGCATTTGCATTGTTATAGACTTTTTACGCGTTTCATAAGCATGATATTAGCGACAAGTAACAATGAAATGAAGTAAAAGCTGCGCTGCAGAGATGACTTGTCTTTCCCGGTGGTCTCCTATGCAAAAAAAAACCACAGCCAGTAAAGTAGGTAAAACTTTTAGATATTGATAAGCTTGTATGGTTTATAAATTGTTAGTATCATTCATTATCATCCACTGGCGGTGGTGTTAAGATAATGAAAATCAGTTCATCAGCAGTTGCACAGTAAAATACCAGAGATTAGCTAAAGTATGCGGACTTTGATTACCTAGTTTATCCCTTCCAATACTACCACCACCGTTCCGTACCAAGCAACAAACCTATTAGCACGTTTCAAGGTTGTCGCTGCAAAAATCCACGATGCCAAATATAGTCGACATGAATGTTTAACATCCAAATCGTCATCACATGCAGCAAAAGTTTTGGTAATAATGCACCTTGTAAATCTGCGCATGACACTTGTCCCGCAGACAATTACTAAATTAGCAGCAGCAGCAGAGAAGAAAAAATTTTAATTGTTAATGAGGCACCATCAAAGGCAGCAAATTAGTACAGGTGCTCACTCAGAGTCAGTCAGTGCAGCAGCCAGTTTCAATTTTCTCTCTGCTCCATATATGCAAGCACGCGTGCGCGACCTGTTCCAAGTTCCAAGAAAGAAAAACGAGTGCTATAGTGATATCCGTAATCTTAAATTATCACCTGTTCGTCACCTGTGCTGTCGCTGTCTACTGTACCCGATTTTAACATTTATCCTCTATTTACATTTTTTCGCAACAGCAAAGCAGTTTAAAATTGCGACTGAGCGCAGCAGAGAAGAGAGGTGAATATATCCATTTTGAGATTTTAGCGAGATGAGCTGGTACATGCTTTCATATTAATGATCTTGACGGTGATGGGCAGGCGGACTATGACGCAAGTCGAAATTACAGGTGTACAACAACCTACTATATTATATATTATATAACCCGAGGAGATATTTATGGTCTTAATGAGTGATATAATGGACTATTGTGACAACACCGATGATAATGCGAAAAAATATTCTGCTCGAATTCAGAGAGTACTTTTGTTGTGGAAATTATATTGGGAAAATTAGCATAGAAAAGAAAAGAGATGCGGAGATTGAATGAATGGTCGTGGGATAGAAAAATAAAACGAGAAGCACCTCAACAATTTATTTTAAATGCCTGTCATTATTAAGTTGTTAGTGGAAAAATTATACTGAACCTGATGATTCTCTCACGTTGTTAAAATGCTGCTCTGATTTTCTCTTGCAGATGGAGCGGCAGATCGAGCGGGGATAAGGGAAGGAGATATCATCGTAAAGGTAAGTGATGATAATGATGCAAAAGCTCACTACTTTCAATTTCTTTCGCGAATGCGTAATGATGAAGGTGAAATGAATTCAAATGAGGTGTATACTAATATTTAGCAAAAGGGTAAATATATTAAATTTTTAAATTATGTATAATTTTTTTAATTCAGGTGAACGGGACATTGGTGGGGCATATGAATCATCCTCAAGTAGTGGACTTGATTAGAGGTACGATTTTTTTACTAAATTAAGTAATCATGCAAATTACCCACCTGCTATGAGTGTTCATTGCGGGGGAGCAGCAGCCTTGACATTTTGCAACAATCACAAATATGCCATTTATTAATTTGCCAATCTCTATTTAATGTATCCTATTTAGCGAGCAATAAACATAAATACATGGCTGTCTATAAAGCCGAAATTACCATAATAATAAATCATAATACTATGCATATGGGGTATTTAGTTTGTTTTATGAATGACAAGTCATTACCTAAATAATTGGATCGCTTGTTTTAACAAACAATACACTTCAATATGTTAAGAACGTAGGGAAAATTCACGCGATTCATTATAATACTCGGTCGTCATTCGCATTCGTTTTATGTACTGAGCACTCGGTATCATGATGAAATCAAACAAAAAATGTCACAAAATCAACAATAAACCACGGAGTTGTCTGTATTTTGGTGCGGGCGGTTAGTTGTGTAAGAGATGTATGGAGGCAAAAACAAGAAAAGTTAGCAGACCATTAAAATAAAGTAAACTTCCCAAAGATTCAGTTAAATCAGATCGGAGTTGCGTAGTCGTCGTTTTTAAAACCTTTCCTCAAAATATTCAACAACACTGCCTCCATAACTCGTTATTTTTGTTCAAACATAGGTTTTAGGTTTAAACATATCCAAACGGTTTTACAACGTCTTCTGTAATCACATACAGAACTCTACGCTGAAGCATTCGAAATTAGATTTGAAATTAGCAACCCTGGTTGCCTGGGTAATAAACGCGAGCATATGTACCCAAAGCAACATTTTACTTGCAGGCTGTCTATTATGTAATATTTCCTTTTCTGTAAATTTATGTGTTTTCTTATTATTATTATCATCATGCGGAGGGCCACAAAGGCTGAAAAACTTTGGGATTAGAGACCTTCAAAAAATAAATGTCGTAGTGATTTCAGTACATCGAAGTGCAAAAATGGCTTGTTTTAGTCATATAGACCACCCCACCACCACTAGCACCACCGCCACCTCCTCATTCTACGTACTATTATTACTATGGCAGTATAAGAGTACACGACAAGAAGATGATCGTTGTTAACATCTCTTCAACCTTTTCTCGACGTGGATGTTTTTTGCCTTGTGCAAAACTCGAACACAGCTTCATTTCGCGAGCGTCCGTGGGAATAAAATTTGTGTTTATGTAATAATCTCAAATCCTCTCTTGTATTCTGATCATGACCATCTTCTTGATAATATTATTATCTTAAAAAACTGAAAGCTCACTGCTCTGTTGTCTGTGATGATGATCTCTTTCGCTTTTCCAAGAAACGTGTGGCGGCGGTGGTGGCGTATGGATAGAAATGTATTATGTAGCTGCATCCGCGTACTCGTATCGCAGTCAGTCAGACAAGTCAAAACTATAGAAGAATGGAGATATCAATAAAAATGAGTCATATGAGTCATCTCTCATGTTTTTCAGGCCATCACGAAGATTATAATATTTTTTAGTAGAGATTATATTGAATATTGCATAATTTATGTTATAGATGTCGTGTTGTTTGCGAAGGTGGAGGTGGGGTAAAAGATGTGGATAATGCTTGATCTTGTTGATTATTATGGTTCAGAGCAGCAGAAGAGGAGTCGGCGGCGTTTTATTGAGGATTGATGCTCCGTGTGATGTGGTGGCGGTTCCTTGCGGTGTGGGACAATTTTTCCATTTGTCATCATAAATAAATTACCAATAGATTATCATGAATATATTTATGGGATTGAATTCGTGGCCAGCAAACAGTCCAACGAAATAAAAAAATACACAAACAAAACGTTTTTTTGCTGTCAATTTTCAGAGATACCTTATCTGAGATAAGTATATTGATTGATTTTTTTCTATTGTTTTGTGGGGGATTCCCTGTGTATTTCTTCCACACAGGTACATACTAGTAGATGGGTATACCTATGCATATAGTATGCATTAATACTAAAGGTAGTTTGGATTCTTTGAAATTTGCGACCATATTTGGAATTTTGCGACTTATTATTTTTGCATGTGAGAGCTGTGATACTGAATACTATGTATTTTTTCTAATTTAATTCGTGTCAATTGGACTGCAGAGATCTATTGACAGGTGTGACTTGTGACGACACTATAATAAAAGCGTATCGAATTGGTTTTTGCCATCAAATCTCTCTAAAATTTTGATATGAAACGATGATAAGTAATAAAAATGTATAGCGATTCATTGTGTTCAGTACCTGCCGTCAGATTTAAAATCCGCCACAGCACGTGAATTCGTAATAAACTCAGCAAGCTAACATGTAGCAAAGTGGCGGAGCAGGGACATGCATCTTTCAAAATGGTCAACTGAGTACCACTATAAGGAATCGTTTGTTAAAAACAGAATGCATATATTCCAATCCATTATCAAGTTAGAACACAAAAACCAAAAATCAGGTATTGCCGTTTAACGGTAACCGTTACAATTAAAATGCATTCGGATTTGCATAAAGAACACTCAGGGGATTCGAATGATATGCCAGTGACTTTTAAAAATTTCGAAATCGTAACGGTTTCTAACGGTTACCGTTGGCCGTTATGACTGCCACGCTTCTCACATAATACACTTGTGGTGACAAGCCGTTTATCAAAAACTGAAGTCCAAAATTCAAGACCATTTAAACAGGACCATTTTAAATCGTCGCAACCGTTAAACCGTAACCGTCACCTTCAAAATGACCGTGGATCTGTGTATTACGTTGTTAGACGAGTTTAATGATATGTCACTTGCCATATGTTGTCATTTAAACATGTTGACCTCTTAACGGTTTCTAACCGTTGCCGTTGACCTTTGAAGCTGGTGAGTATCTCAGGTAAAGCCCATGTGATGACAAGTCGTTTGCCGAAAACAGAAGTGGAGAACTCCAAACCACTTAAGCAGGAGAGCATAAGGTGTACAATTATTTGAAATCGCTGTAACCGTTAAACAGTAACCGTCAACCCCGAAATGACCTCATATCTGTGTGTTATGGTCATAGACGAGTCGAATGATATGCTACTTGCCATATGTTAGCCTTTAAAAAATTTGACCTCGTAACGGTTTCTAACGGTTACAGTTGACCTATGTATTTCAAAATCACGCTGGACCCTTCTCATGTGACCAGTTATCGATTGCCGAAAACAGATTTCAAAAAAGTCAAACCGTTTTTGAGTTAGAGCGCGCACAGACGGACGGACAGACGGACGGACATCTCGATCTTATAAAGCGGCTCCGCCACTTAATAATTCTTGGCAAAAGAAAAAACAAGCTCGACTACAAGAAATGTACTAAGGCTTGGCTTTATAGCATTTCTGATTTGATTGTCGGCACCGGCTATTTAGTGGTCATCATCTTCGGACAAAAGGCTTCTTTTTCGAATTACATCTGTAGGTTTTAATACCTGATATCACCGCCATATCCGCATCTTCAGTTTTATGTAACTCAGTAACTCAGCAAGCAGATCAGAGCAGCCCCTTTACATGTCCCGATTTTGACTGTGATGATGTCGATGACTTTAGATTCACTCCCAAAAATATGAAACAATGAAAAGGGGCAATCGACAATGCAATGGCAATAAAGACATTACAGTTTTTCATCTACTATCTGCACTAGCATTCTAATTCTACTAGCTATAACGGTGCTATTATAACAATGAAAAGTGGACAATGACAACCGCTGTCTGTTGAGTTGTGTGTGAGTGTGTGCGAATGCAGATGAAAAATTCGATAACACTCACAAAGGAAATTACACACAAGACAGCAGATGAAATAATCGTCATCTTCAAAGTAAAGTGTATTTAAACCTGAAATTATCACCACATCATACCACTCCACCACCACAAAAATCCATTGTACAATTTCATTTTATTGCTCCAGAAAAGAATTGGATGTAATAATGTGAGGAGTGAGATGTGCGTACGTACCTATCATCTGAAACCTTTTGAAATTCTACACAAGATCATGGCGATGATGATGATAGCAGTAAATTGCACTGTCGCGACTTTTATGGTAAGGGAAAGGGTTAAGCGACACACACATGTGTGTGAACTACTTTGACTAGATAGGTAGGCATACGTAATCAAAGACAAGGATCTTTTTAACATCACATCTCACTCACTCTCAACTCAACAAAGACTCAATTTTGCAACTGCATTTTACAATTAGGAGATATGTCGCTCAAAAACGTGGCATCATAGCACTATAGTGTGGTGCTGATTCTAAGAGGAAGATGACAGTTACAAAATTAGATAATAAAACGCAATCTTCATAATTTTAACAGCTCCAGCAAAGTTGATGAAGAAACTTTTTAGAGTGGAAGATGATGATCACGATGACTACATAATATACACGAGATATAAAAAAGGGTTAAAATCTTGGCCCAATCAAAGATGAAGTGACACGAAAAATACTTTAATTTATTGCAATTGCAAGTTATATGAACATTTATGGTAATAAAAAGAAAAAGTGCCTTCAGGAGAGGAGAACAAATGAATATGGAGGCTTTTTAAAAAATTACTAATTTGCATTGAGCTTGTCACGACGAGGATGCGATGGTGATTGCGGCATTAATGAAATGAGTGGAAGTGGAAAAGCAGAGCAGACGGAATATAGGGTAGGGCAACAACAAAGTGAAGTGAAGTAAAGCGAAAATGAAATGATCCCTTCAATTTTCATCAGACATCTCACCGTGATCATCTTGTGTGATGTGATATAACCTAGTTTTGTTGCTGCGGAGGAATAATAAAAATTATGATGCGCGTGGGTGTGGGCGTATAAAAGGATCTGAGAGTAGATTACCCTGTGGGGAAGGAAACAAGGCAGTTGTACACAGTAAGCGAAGAGCAATATCTCCACTTATTTTTTTCAGAGTGCATCTCGATTCTTCCCTTGATCTGTCGACGAATCAGATGAACAGATCGCACGCATTATATACATTTAGACTGTAGAAACCTTAGTATGGAAGCAGTAAGCAGTTTGTTTCATTTCATCAAATCTGTGCACTTTATCAAGGAGCATGGAATATTTACGCTGGTTAGTAGCGTATAATTTCTTTAACAAAATGCAAGCTCCATTTATTTATTCATTCCTCGAAAAAATTAATGCGCTAGAGTGGAGGAGTAGGAAATACAATCATACGGATGAAAAGATGGCCGACCGTTCTTTTGGAGTGAAGGGAGAAGCATTAATTAAGCCGTGATATTCCTGCATGGTCGAACATTAACACTAATTTTATGCGTGTAGGTAATCAACGTAAGTAAAAGTAGAAAGAATCGTATAATTATCTATATTGACTAATTGACTCACAGTTTTGCCTAAAGCATTGCTCTATGAATTCACTCTGTCCATCTTGCCCGACAGTGTTTGCGGTTAAAAGATTGCAGTTGTTTCGTGCTGGAACACTGTTCGTTTCACTTTAGACTATAAGTGCAGTGAACAGTCCGGTGCTCACTAAGCGAGTGTGCATGATTTTTCATCTGCAACAAGCCAGTCTATTCTTCCCAGTTAGTTGCATCGGCTACTTTTTGTTGAACCAGTCTATTGTATCTTCATTTACACGCACAGATGTACTCAAATTTCGAAACTGTGTGACAGTTGACCAGTTTCATTAAGGATTAAGCTTCTCTTCTTTTTCATTTCCTTTTCCTTTCCTAGTTAGATGATATGGGCACATAATATGCAATTCTACTGGCTGTAAATATGGATGGAAGACACACGATGAGTTTTACTCGCCATTACACTCATCGCTCCCAATTGAGGAGACAGTTGCGTAGCTGATTGTTTCTGTTGATAACAATGCTGCGAAGCTTTTACTCACTCAATGTGTATGCTCTTCTTTAATAAAATTGCCGATGGGCCAGCTATAACCATCATGCCACCCTATAATAACGCACTACACAAATTTGTGTAAATATTCCACCTAAATTACAGCACAACACAGTCAACGTCACTTAAACAGCAAGATGTTATGATACAAAAGTTGGGAGTAGTTCAGTGCGGAGGGAATAAAAGATTCTCCCATTACTTTCATATTTATTTATTTAAATGAATAGATAGATTCACATCTCATCTCACATCCTTCTTTCTGGCTACTGCTGTTCAGCTACTACTGGAGAAAATGAAAAGCAGCAGGGATCATTATCCGTCATCATCATTCATTCATATTATCAGAGTTGATAAAACTATTAGAGTATGTACAATGAATCCTTGTTACTATGGAGGAAATGTTATGTTGGAATACTCTTGATGGAGCATTGGAGTCAGTCGTGGTGTGTTAGGTCTGATTTTGGAGTACTTTTATGGGTTATGTCATTGCCACTTCATGTTCTAGAAGAGCAGAGCAAATAGACCGCAAAAGTAGAAAACGAGTGAGATGAGAAGTGGTTTCGTTTTCAACGACATTGTATCATTCTAATGATTCGATGCTCTCTCTCTCTCCCTCTCTCTCTATTTCTGCTTGGACGATGACATTTAATGGCAACTGGCACACACAGGTCATCATAATAATCCATAATATTTTATATATACATAGCATGCCACACTACAACTTTTTACTACAAAATTACGGAGTAGAGTACTGCTTTGTTGTTATGATGAGTGTACTAATTGCATTCTGCTTCCTTCCGTTTTTTATTGCATTTCCACTTGCAACTATTCTGTTACGCATTATTTGTATGCACTCATGTATTTGTTGCGTCCATCTATATCCATTAACCAAAATAATAAAAGTATAAATCCAACAATGAAAGGATATTGAGATCCGATCCTGATTTAGCTTAGCTGGCTGAATATTTCATGTGGTGAATATTGTAACAGCAGCAGCAGTGCACTGTGTAGGGGCAGGTTTATTTATGTATTTAAGTCATTGAGGAAAAAGGTTTTTTCGGGAAGATAGGAATGATGGTAAGGATGGAAGAGGGTGGAAAGAAAGGGAGTAAAATGTATATCTACTATCACAACAGCATAAAATATACCTACACCTATTAATATTCCGTTGTTGGACAGAGGACATGTGGGTAGGTATGAATACTACATGTTCATGTCCATTTAACACGTATAGCATATTATTCCTTAAAACCAATCTGATTTGATCCAACAACGATCATACAACAAATGTCATGCACTACTGGGCTACCTACACATAAATGACTAGAAGTCCATGCATCGCATCGGTGCTGCGTGTTGTGTCCGTCTGCCTATTCCTAAATAAAAATTTATATTCCTACTAACAGAATGCGAATGCTCGTGTAGTATTTAATCGCAGCAGCAAGCAATGCAGTTGTCTAGTGACTAGTGTGTTCACCTCACCTCCCACCATCTCCAATAAAACCCAAACAAAAGGATACAATGCTGATAGACTCAGGTTCGTGAAAAATGTACATAAAAATGGATAATTTAATGGAGTACAAATACAACACAACTGTATCTATGAACACAACATAAACATTCCATGTAGATCTGATATTGTAGAAAAGTCCTACGATATGAATCTTTGTTTAGCATTTTTGTCTGCTGCTCGGTACTCACTCAGTATTTGCCGGTTGGCAGCAGAGCAATCCTTAATTTTCATTTATGATTTCCTCTGTGAGCACTCACCAACTTTCATTGCGCTTACTGTTGTGCTAATAGTAAAACGACGCATCTCTGTACACACATATTCCAGGCTAGCTGACGGAGCGACAATGATCATGAAACTTGTCTGGATTCAGTTCAAAAGTAGCCTTCATAATATCATAACAAGAGTAACAGTTAGATTATAGTAATACAAGACAGAGAAAAGAAGAATTGAGCAGCATTTCCTTTTTTTCTTTGAATGAAAACTGAACCCTTGTGCCTGGTCTGGTCTGTGTGGAAAGAGGAGAAGCAGCCTTTTTCTATTTCCATGCATACTTTATAATATTTCTAATGCCTCGGCTCCCTAATGTGTACTTGGCATGACATCCATATTACTACCCCCATGTTATGTTGTTACTGGCGAGCAGTAAAACATACGCAAGTTACACGTACACAAGCAAGAACACAAAAAAAACTTTGATTTTCTGTGAGAGTGAGTGAATCTGCTTTTGTAGGCCAGGCCGAGTAACGTCAAACGTGTGCTCACGTCTCACGTACATTTTTTGGAGCAACGGATATTATTCTCCGTTGTTGTCCCTGCTCCTTCCTCACAAATTCTCTTTGTTCTTCATCTCTGCTACTACTATTCCATACATTCCTCCAGGTTTTCCGTCTCCCATACTCACCTCCATTCCACAATAACAACATCCGCAGTGTACTCGGATCCGTCAGTAGTAGTGATCTTCTCGTTGTTCAGTCAAGTCACCTAACACCACCCTACAAAATTATACACGAGAACTAGTTTCACTTTTCGTACGGAGAATCTGAAATGGAATCATAATCATCTACGAGATTGAACACCGCCCGAAGAACAGAGTGACTCTTGTTGTTATTGCTTCTTTTCCTGGTGACCCCACTACTCGGCTCCATCTGCCTGACTTGTAATAATTTCGTCACCGTGTCGTGTCGTCGTCTATGAACCATTTTTTCATACTCCTTCCTATAAATTCATGGCGTAACACACCACACCAACAGGCCATGTGGTAGTTTTTTGTGATCATCATCATCAAAATCCTAATAATATTCTTATGGTCTACTTTATTAGAGGAGGAGTATTGTAGGCGACCGGGGAGAGAAAAAAATTGTGAGGAAACTGTAGTGGAGTATTTATTTTTCTCTCAGTCAGCTATACACTGACTGATACGAATTATCATCATCATAATGATATTTTTCCCTTCTCCCGTGAAAATACTTTCTACATGTGTGTATATGTGTGTACTCGCTGATTAGGGGCACACATGTTGGCTCGTTCTCTTCACTAGCTCATTATTAGCTGGCTTAAATAACCCAAAAAACTGAGGAGGACCAAAAGTGATGATGTGCTGGGAGTGAAGATATATTTGTGCGAGTGCTCCAGTTTCACTACTCTTCTCCGAAGTTCGACTTTGTGTGTGTATTTTTTGTCATATGTTCCAATATTTACCCGGGTTTGATGATGGCGATGATGATGATGATCGGCATGATTACTGCTGCTACATACTTTGTTCTCTCGTAGCGAGGCAAATAATATTGATTGTTAGCCTAGTTCAATGTTCTGCTTCTGCTGAGATAATCACGTCGTAAAAAAGTGAGAGTGTAACCAAGAAACGCAGAGGATTTGTATTTTTATTTTGTTTGCATTTCTTCCTTAAAAAGAGTGAACCGCTGCTGGCATGGGACTGGCACACCACCATTTATTCTTGTGGATTGGATTAGTATGTATTTTTTCGGAGAGATTTTTTTTGCACACGGAAAAAAGATTTGAGAGAGGGAGAATGAACTAGGTGATTACCGCATTTCTCCGAGTCAGCCAAGCGTGATTTTATATCCTGTTATCGGCATCGCTACTGCAGAAGCTTACAATTTTGGTCGAGATTATTTTATATATTTTTTTGCATTGAGTTTCATGTGGAAAATCTGGTTTTTTGGCCAAAAATAGGAAAACATGCTCTGAAATCAGAGAAACAGTAATTTTGTTTTTTGGATGAAAAGGGTCGATAATACAATAATAATAATCGTTACCATCTTAACAATCTGACTGACTAGTTATTATTATAAACGTAGCCAGTAAGCATTGTTGCTTTTAAAGAAAAACTGAAAGAAGGAAAGCGAATCGGTAAAAAATAGGATTTTGTTAAGGTGCCTTGTCTATTTCCTGTCAGATTCAAAGACTGCCTGCCTTGCCATTTTGGTAAGTGAGTAAACAGACCATTGCATTGCCCTGATGTCAGTGTCCTCTCTAACCTTTCTCCCTCCACTTCTACTACACGCCTCCAAAACATTATTCCGTTATTTTTGTTATTGTTTATGTCTGTTTCATTCGACTCAGCAATAAATCCCAGGCATTTGTATTCCCAACACATTTTTACCTATTTCTCCAGCTGTCAGGAAACGACTTTAAAGAAAACATGATTTTCAACTTGGACTTGTCGAAAATCCCATCCCAATCCACACACAAGCAAACAAACACGAAGGATTATGATTATCCTTTTCTGTTAATAACGAGCATAAAAATGAAAATAGCCTAAAAAGAGGAAGAAACTGGCGTTGTTTCATTCAGGTTTACACTTTGTTTTTTAACGGTGTTGTTGACATCGCTCGGTCGTCCTTTAGGATTTATTCCTTCCTTCCTTTCCCCTTTCATTTCCCATTTCACCTTCTTCCTCATCATCACCTCTTCGTCCGAGAAATACGTATGTGCAAATGGGAAATAAAAGACCAACCAACAAATTTTGTCGATTGATTTGCTTAGACACTTTCCGAACAATAACCTTTCTTTGTCTTCTTCCTGCTACGCAGTTCCAGTGTATGTGGACGCTACTGCTAAAGAAAATTGCCCCTGTCATAAATAATTTGTAGACATACTTCGCTCGATGGACTGGCTAATGTACTTTTTAGACATTTTGCCCCTCTGCAGTGATTTCCTGTTTTACTCATACCACCTCCTCCTCAACTCGTGTGACTTTTGTTGCTGGTGGCTAAAGACGAGAGAGAGAAGTGAAGTAGTAAATTATTCAAAAAAGAGCAAAACTCCATTTTCGCTCTCCGATCATCATCATCATCCTCAACATCATCCCATTATGCTCTTTTCCATTTAGCCAAGCACATCGCTACCACACTTTCCATTTTTCATAGTTCAATGTCGCTGTACCGTAGTAGCACGCCAACGAACGACAACAATGGCAAAGTATAGCCATCACTTTTGCTACACAACCACCAACCATTCGTTATTATTATTATTATTATGAGCTCCTCCATGCATAATAAATAAGGTATTTATTTATTAAAAGCGAGACCAAAAAGGTGGAAGAGGTGTCCCCGTACATACCCATTCGAGTATAGGTGGTATTTTTCCAACGTCTTTTCTCAAAATTATTACTTCAATAAAACTAGCTATACGTGTGTATAGGTATATTAATACCTGTGGTGTTTATGAATTGATATGATCTGTTTTGTGCGAGTGTAGTAGGATAACCGTGAATTCTTCTAAATAAAATGTACATGCAATGCGTACAACGAACCAACACTACCATCGCTGCTGCCAACAAAAACTAATCCAAGCGTAAATACTTAGGTTTAAGCAGGGAAAAGGTGAAGGAATTCACGTACTTTTCGTGTTTCCTGAAAATAAAAGCGAAGAGAAAAGATATATTGAGGAGACGTGTGTGCGTGCAAACCGGTACTACTACCACCACTATCACACCACCTACAACTCTCACTGTTTCTCTAGAGAGACTTTACAAGCACAAGAGCAAACGGGTAAGATAAATAAAAAATTATTATGATAGTAAAATTTGATAAGCTTGACACAGTCCGCCCATGTGGGTATTTTCATTTTCTTATCTCTGCTTATACTCTGATCTTTAAGAATCGGGGCCGGAAATTAGTCGCTTATGCATAATTTTGTTTTTTAGCAAAAAGCACGCATATATAATCGGGGAAATAAAATATTATTAAGTAAGAGTGGACAGTGGTCGTTGTCATCACAGCTTGTCGTCACAGGCATAAATCTCGATCCCATCATTTCTAAACTACGGGAACCGGGTAGACTCAATTTATTCTAATGAAATGGAAATGCCATTTAGAAATGTACTTGAGCAACGTGAGAAAGGAAAAGTGTAGTTTACTTTAAAAGTGGTAGCAGCAACATAACAACACGACATGATGCAGGAAATGCTGCTATATAAACATGACGACGATGAAATGAACAAGAAAAACGTGAGTTGGGTTGGATCATTGACTGACGTCCACAAAGCGTGTGTAGTAAGTAGTATCCCTAGCTACTTCACTAAAGATCTACACGAAGAAAATATTTTTTATGTATGCCTTCTTCGTAAAAACAAGCTTTTGCAGAAGAGGCTCATGTTGTGGGAACCATGCAGGCTGTGCTACACAGTTCGTCTAATTTACATCATCCTCTTCGCTTTAAAATCGTCATCTTCTACGACTTCTTCAAAACACTTGAATAACTTGTTACTTGGATATACTGCTCTGCGGAAGTACCTTCTTCAACACTTTCCATTCAACACACAAAAATTTTCTTTCTTCTCTTTTTTTTCAAGAAAAACGCATTCGTATAAAATTGTTTTTGTGTAGGTACGTATCTTTAGTCAGTCTAGCTGCTTTTATGATTGTGTTGAATCGAGTAAAAACGCCGCCGCTTTGCTGCTAAAGCTGCGGCTCGGCTGCTGGTGTAATAGTAACAATGGACGTCTAACAATTTAAAGAGATTGAGACGCTGCGTAACAAAATAAAATTCTTTCTTCTTTCCCCCTTTTTCATCCGAGAAGAAATAGAATGATGAGCATGATGACATGTTGAAATGAGGAACAAGGGAGAAAAAATTATAGGTAGATCTTTTTCATTCTTATGTTTACAGAATAACCACCTCTTCATCATACATCGCATACCTACAATCTTCTTTATACTCACTTTTCCGAATCAACAAGCTGGTATTTTAAAGTGCACTACAACTCCTCATCCGGCAATGCACCTTTTCCATTCGCATCTTGAAATATCTTAGAGAGGAATCTCAACATATAAAAATGTATCCCTTCTTACTATAAAACGAGATGATCGTAATATATACCAAAATATTCAGATACTACACTCGCCCATCCATTCACGATCCTGATCATAATCATCATCTCCATCATTAGATTTTTTATAATGTCCGTGTGCACGTAGTAGCCTTTCATCTTCTTCCTTTCTTTCTTCTGGTTTGTCTAGTGATGATGATGGTGTGTGGTGTAATGTCGATTGTCGATAATATTATTTGTATTATGGAAGGGTTGTCTGCTTCGCTTTGTTCATCTCTCTGCCAAGAGCCAACATTTTTTAATTCAATTCCACTCAACAATCTCATGAGTCCCAACTCCCAACACAACATTGAAAACTTCCCCACCACCAGACACGTTTAGTTCATCAGGCATTCGTTCGTTCGTTCGGCAACATACAGAGAAAAAAACATTAGACATTACTTTGGTTTGGTGCATGCATAATCTTTTTCAAACATTACATGGTATGTACATATACATAGATAAATGAACTACCTTGTTAAATGTAGTCAGTATGCAAGTTTACAATTTTCAGTACAAGATGCGCAGCAGCCATGCAAGTTATGTAGGAGGAAGATTCTCTCTCTAGAAAAATTGTTCTGAAGCAGCTCTTCTGCTCCTCTTCTACTACTGCATGTTGTTGTAATGTTGATGATGTGATGGGGTTCTTCGTGAGGAATGAGGAGGTAGACGACGGCGAGAGCAACAAGAAAACTTGAATAATCGTTTTTTTCTCGTCAGCAGTCCTCAGTACTCTTCTCTGTATTCTCGTGAATGGATTCTCATGAGAGAAGAAAGGTGTTTATCACTTTTCTGTACAATTTTTAATGGAAAAATATTTTTATGGCCTTCTCTCTGATTCCACTTGTTGGTCAGGCTTAAAACACACGGAGAAAAATATTTAAATGGAGATTTAAAAAAAATTCATTGGTCGATTTTAAATATTCCAAAAAGCAGATGTGCCCTTTGAACTATTTCATAGTTAATTATTAAGACAGTAATTTATTTTAAATAAAAAGATATGTTGAATGAGTGAACTCGCGAACAAGTGATTTGACTGGTGGCCAAAGAGCTTGCTTGACAAGTTGCAGAAGTATGCATGTAGCTGTAAAAAGCGAGCTAATTTTATTAGTTATTTAAGTGACTAGTTTATTTTCTGGTGTTTATGGGTTTTGTCTAGAGTTTGAACAAGATATTTATAAAAAATCCAGTTTTTACGGTTTTTGATAATAATAATGAATGAAATAAACCTGGGGAACCACTGACAACGAGTGAGTGACCAGCAACAACAAGTTTACCTTCTGTTATGTGTCTAGTGTAGTGTCGACTGGCGACACCAAATTATACTACTGAATTTGTCGTCTTTCTACCGTCAGTTTACATAATAAACTTGAAAGCTTTTTCATGCGCGCTATGAATTTTACCCGGTCCTAAACGGAGAAAAAATTGGGACAAATTTGTAATTGCTGTGATGTTATGGACAGCAATAAAAGCTGATTGGGTGCTGCAATTGATAATTATTATTAAGATTATTGACTTTTGTGTGATCTGATGTTTTTTGAAGAATGGCGATTGTTGATTTTATGATTGACTGACCGAACATGTTCATTGATCTGAAAAAATGAAATATGCTACACGGAAAAAAAGTTGTTTGTTTGGTTCGCTTCTAAAATAATGTTCTTGTAGAAATGTGAACAATCTCGTTATCTAGAAAATTTCATGACGATGGTCAATGGTCAAGCGGAATGCAGATGATAATAGAGGCATGGCTGGCATGCCATTGATCTTCTAGCTACAGCGAAAGAAAGAACAAAGTCGTGAAGATGAATTTTGCATATAGACAGGAAAGTAATGTGGATTTAGACGGCAGCAGGATAAAAATGGGAATTTGTGATTGAATTTGCAAAGAATCTTCATGCAAAAGTGAACATTCAACTGTATTTTAATACGAAGACATGGGGACGTGCGAATTCTGAAATAGAACAGACGCTCAATTTCAGCTGGTTGAAATATTTCTAATTGCATGGAAACAAGAACCCGGATTGTGAAAGATTATCATGCTGCAAAATATTTGCAAATCTCAAATCTTCGTGATCTTCAAGAGATGGTGATGTAATTCGCACAAATATTTTCTTCTCGAACGTGACGTCGTGCTAAACTAGCATTATCAGCAGAGAGAACATTGAGAGCACTTTAAAAATAACTGTCATCACATTTAAAGGAAAAACGGAACAGGAGGACAGACAGATGCACTTTTTATTTTTAAACAGTGGCAGTGGAGTGCATAGCAAAGTGGTGATGAACATAGCAAAACATGACATGACATTTGGATTAGATTAAAAGTAGTAGCAGAGTTAACAACGATGAAAATCAAATAACAGCAGCAACAACAACAACGCATTATGCATTTTTGCTAAGAAGGTTCGTTGCACAAAATAATTTCAAGGAGTTTCAAATTTTTCAGCCGTACATGCAACCTCCAAAAATATAAAGAACCTTTCAAACCGTTCCAAGAACTTGAGCGTTTCTGATGGTCTCATCGACATCCTCGTCCAAAAAATTTCAAAGTGATTCGCAGTTCTTTTTTTCGAGTGGGACGCTCGCTGCTGCATCAAAGAAATTACTTTGTAATCCATTTCATTCGATTTCCCGGCACGAACGAAGCACGAGACCGAACAAAATAAACCGTATCTTCCGAAAACGACCCGTTTTGTGTCAATTTCAATTTAACCTAAAGTTTAACAGTGGAACGTGGGCGTTTACAAATGCAAAAATCGTGTAACATTTTTTAAATGTTGGATAAACAGTAAACATTTCTTTAAAAATTTATAGACATTCATCACGTTTTATTTTGATGGCGTGTTCAAGTTGAAGGTATTCATAATTTTACGAGCTAAAATCTACAAATTGTGATTTAAAAAGGACTCATAGCGAGATACATTAATAAATTAGTAGAAGAGACAGATTTTCCTTGTGTATTTTGTTGTGTCTTGTGTAGTTACATTGAACTGTACAAAAAATTTCAATATCAGTAATCTTGAATGTTTATAACATGAGCGTGATCTGATCATCGCTGTTATTTCACTAGAAGACATTCATTTTTTGGGAGCTGCGAGACCTTGCCTTGATTTAACTTAAAATTATTTAAACATTTTTTGGAGGTGTTGTGTTGTGCTGTGATGAGGATGCACTTTTGTCATTTTCAGTCAACACACACAGGGAGCATAAAGGTCATCCAAAAGCATTGCAACTTGTGTAACCCGTTGCATTTTTATATAAACAAGTGTCATTGAATCCCGCGGTGAAAACGCACTTTTTTCATCGTCAGACCACACACGACTTTATTTAAAGGACAAAAGTGTTCATTCTATTTTCAAGTCCACATTTGGTGATTTTGTGTGCAATTTGTAACAGAGTAAGTAGTGTAGCTCTGTATTCATTGTAAGGTGTTTATGTGGTATATATGTAGTTGTTGAAAAAATTCGACAATTTCAGTTTACCTTGTTCATCTCTCTGCTTCTGGCTCATTTCATCATCAAGACCAAATTATGTTATGAGGCTCATTTAAATTAAATCGTATAGACGTACATTAAACAACATGGCATGACGACGAGATGACGAAGACCTTAACAAATGCACGAAATGAACGGAATAAACACACAAGCACTTGTTCCTCTATAATCCTCTCTTTTCAGTTGAGTATGTCAACATTTTCCTTCTCTCACTCGAGAAAATCCCACTCTGTCATCATTCTCATTGCCAATTATTACACACACGAATAATATAGTTTCGTAAAGAACTATAATTTTTACCGAGTCGGCGCTATATAGGAAGGCTTTATAGTTATATATATACATACTTTATGCACTATTTGCTCAACTCTCCCTCTAATAATAATAAAAGCCGGTCCTTCGTTAGGTCGGTACAATGTACCAAAGTACAAAGGACACTAATTCGGAATACATGAGCAAATACAACAGATATGATTTTATCTAGGTCGCTTGGTTGCTTTGGCTGTTGTAGCTTAACCACTATAGTGACCAAAAGTGTTCCCGATGAACTTATTTCGCCTATTTTGTTACAGCATAAAAGAAAAGAATGGGAAACAAGAGAAAAATGTGAAATGACATTGTTGACGGTTACTTTTTATTATCATCTCGTAATTTTTAATGAGTCCAGTACAATTTATATATACATGTGCACTACAACAGCATCTCGTACAAAATTCATTCAGTCGGAGAAACAGAAATTCGTTCTTGTTGTTATTGCCATTGTTGTTGTTTTTCTTGTCGTAGCGACAATATTTCCTTTTTTGAAAAAGTCACTGGCCACCACTGCACTGCAGTACAGCGTGGTTACCTATACCAGATTTTGCCATTTCTAAATGGCAGTCCGGCAAAAGAAAATATTAAACAGGAAAACAAACACAAAAAACAAACAAACATTAAATTACATTGTTATTTTTTTGGAGGTCTCTGTACTTATTACTTGCAAAAAAATAACGACTATTCGAAACACGTTTCTTTTGAAACATTGTAACTAAAATTTTGAAACTCTTTCTTACGACCGGACAGATTCGTCGCTTTATCGCTGCGTCATGTCTCTCGTGTTAAATAAAAAATAGAGCATTTATTTTGCTTGCGTGTCATGGAATATCATTCTTTTGGAGTATGGACTCTTGAATATTTTATGATAGCCTTATACCCTCTGCGTGCGTGTGTGCCATATGAATAATCAGAGTCACAAATTTTCTTCGACTCTGCCTCCCTTCCCTAATAACTAAATGCAAATGCACAAAGAGAAAATATTATTATTTTATCTTATCTCTGTAGTCTCATAAATAGTTAAATACGTATCATATCAACATCGTCATCGCCATCTCGTTTTTTCTCTTGTTGTGTCTGTCTGCGTGTGGGCGTCATATTTGGCATGAAGATGAGAAGAGCGAGCAGATGAAATGAGCAAGTCTTTGTAAGAAAAATTTAACTTGTTTTCTGTCTTCTTTGGCTTGCTGCTTTGGTGTAAAGGAACAACAATAATGGTTTAAATTGAAACTAAATGTGTCTGAGTACACATGTTTGTTATCCCTGCAAAACAAATAGAAGAAAATTAGAATAATATTTTTGTGGAAGTGCTTGTGGTCATCGTCGGCGATGACTGGTGACCATCACATCATCAGCAGCATAATGTTGAGTGTGTCGGACGAAAATAAGGAAGATGCTCTGCAGCAGTGTCCATCTTCAAGAAAAAGTAGTAACAAAGCTATTAATATTATGCAGCCAACTTTTAACGATGACCATTGCAAAAAGGAGGATGCATCTGCGTCGTTCCCAACAAGAATCCCGACCACAACAAAAGCTGCAAGAAGAAGTGGGATAATTATTATTATGTAAATTAATGCTAGCGAAAAAGTCTGTATGGGATCGTCATATTTATTATAAGTCTTCAATCTAGAAATAAATTACAAGTGTGTCCAACTTTTTTGCAAAGTGTTTGTTTTTCAACACACGGCTATATATTTTTATTACCACTTGAAAAGAAAAGTGCAAAGGCGCTATAAAAATATTTTTGGAGAGATTCGTCATCAATTTTCTACGTTTTTCTAACGTGTTTTAAGAGCCACTTGTGTTGTTTGTTAGTGCATTTTTCGATAGTAAAAAGGAGAAGTGTATTTTCTCATGATACATCAAAACAGGATGGGGAGCCACACCGAGGAAAATTCTTCGTCTGCTTCGTCGAGCTCGTCATCCAACTCGAAACGGAGTGGAAAGGAGTCAAAGAAAAATAGCAAGAAAAAAGGTAGCAAAATCGGGAAAATGAATTATATAAAGCAATATATCATTATGTTTCTTCAGATACGGCGGACAAGCTAATTCGTTCACGGAAAAAAACTGTATTCTGACTTTTAAACCTTTTTATTAATCCCAGGAAACTTGAGTTGGGCATGTTTTGATAAAATTTATGTGCATTCAACAATGAAATGAAATAATGTTTTAAAAAGGGCAACATGGCAAAATAATGATAATAGCACAACGGTAGCTGTTACTCGGTTTAAAATATACTTATCGTTTGATAAAATCAGCAAAATAATTATTGTTGTTGTCGGGGCATCTGGTTCTCCTAAGCCTTTGTTGAGATTTGATACTATTTTGTATCTCGCCTATTATTACTATTGTAAAAGTGGCCATTGTTGTTACCTTAGCGATCACAGATCTTAGATGACAGTAGTGATTATTACTGTTGAATTGGTCCTGTATGTATGTCCAAAAGTCCATTTCTGATTCTTAAATCTGACTACCATGCCGCGAGGTTACATTAGATGCAAAATGGGCATTCTAATGTTCATTATTACCTATCTACCTACCTAAGACGTTGCATGACATACAAGTAAATGTTTTTCGCTTGGGTTTTAAATGAGTAGTATAAATCTTGTTTGACGATGCCAACTGGTAATTTGAGCCTTTTTGGTGTTCAATCTTCATCTATCTTAAATGATGGGACACTGATGATCATGATGCTGATCGTCTTCGTGGCACCATAAAAAGAAACAAGACAGCAGATTAGATGATATCGCGAAAAAAACGAACAGAAAGAAACGACTAGTAAAGAACGACGAAGAAGGAAGGAATCTATCCAAGATTCATGGCAATATCTGCATTCAAAGACGCAACAGCTATTGCTGCTTGCTAACGACTAGCGACACTGCAAAATGCAATCATGTTCATTAAATAAATTAGTGCCATTTTAAATTTCCCTTTTGAATCCTCTCTTCTTCCTTCAATTCTCCACACAGCCAAGGAAACTCATTAGTGGGCGCATATAAACTTCTCTCATCTCTCAATTCTAATCACCACATAACATACTGATCTTACGCTCAATTCAATTAGGTATAAACAATTTATTTTATTTTTTGTCATTTTTTTGTTTCATTCTCAGCATCTCAAAATATCACTGAAAAAATCCCCTCTCTCATCTTCCTCTCTTCCACCGCCGATTTCCCAAATGATCGAAACAGGCGGCTTGTCACATTTCAAATTCAATGGAAAATGATACTCACTATCTATTTGAGCAATAATTTATTGGCAGCATTTGCAATTGGATTTGAAGGGGCATGACAACTGTTTGTTGATAAATATTACAAAAAATGCTCACAATCAGAATTGCAGAGACGAAATATCTGCTCCGCTCGTCGACCAGAAAGGAAAAAAAAAGGTTTTAAAATGTGCGTGTACGTAAATACTTTGCACTTATCTGTCTACGTACAAGCTTATCTTATATGATGGTGGTGTATGAAATATTATACACCTAGTTATCTTTTTAAAGATATCAATATCAATAAAAAGGATCACAAGCTGATTTTTTTTGTGGCGACAAGGATTCTGATGATCTCGATGATGGTGCTCTATTCCGTGTAGTGTGCACCGGTGTTATAGAATAGATGCTCGCTTTTTTAAACATCTGCTCAGCTTTTTTACCCAGAGCTAGAGCTAGTAGAGGTTTACTTGCAAAGAGCCTCGTGTTTGCCATTATCATAAAAATGCCCTGTGGAACAACAACAAGCGCGACACCCAACCCAAACCAAATATGCGTATGTGTGTACAAACAGCGGTATAAAAAAGAAGGTATAAATAGAAGAAGGTTAGTGACATTATCTACAGTAAAATATATGGAAGGAGATGGATGGAGAGACGAGAGAGAGACAGAGAGAGAGAGAGACAGAGAGAGAGATTTTGTTTAATCGATTGAATCTCAACTCGACTCCTCGTATGCGAAGCGAATTACTATCCAAAAACTCTTGTAATGGCGATGGTATATATGTTGTAGCTATCCTCGTCGTCACCATAGAAATCATATTCCACTTATATCACGTCAATTCCAGAGATTATTGATATCGATAGTGCATAATGATGTGCATCACAAAAAAGCTCAAAAATATTTTACTGTTGCTGCTGTAATGACGTTACCTCAACAACCCTAACAGCAGCAGGAGCAGCCATGGACGGTGCCATCATATAGCTAGCCATATTAAAAATTATGAATGATTCGGTTCATTTGATATGATCTGGTGATCTGATAGCAAAAGTGCAAATGAAATGGGATGGACGAGACTATAAGGTATCTTCTCGCCTCTTTGCATATTATCCTCATTTTTCTTCTTCCTGCCTTCCTTCCTCTACCAAAAATAATAATAATAATTTGTAGCACGAATTACTGTTGCGAGGGTGTCAGTGTCATGTATGTCGTGCGGATTGATAATCAGTGCCATCATGATACAGCAATAAATTG
Organism: Sinella curviseta; assembly: GCA_004115045.4. NCBI lineage: Eukaryota > Metazoa > Arthropoda > Collembola > Entomobryomorpha > Entomobryidae > Sinella > Sinella curviseta. The sequence goes on along the minus strand of CM023202.3, from coordinate 13,594,979 downwards.
GAGGAGAATACATGACGGGTTTTTCGAAGCGGAGGGGGAGGATGATAATAACTGGTTATATTTTTTAATCTGTTATTTTTGGAATAGAACCAGCATCAGCTTTCTCATGAAAATGTTGAGTAGTATGAGAAACGTCTTCCATTATTTCAGTCCGATGCAAAAATCAGCATATTTTTCTTGAAGAAAATAATCGTTAACAATATTTTTATTTTTGTTTTTTTGGGGGGAAGACGGAAATCATAAAATGGCCTTGTCAAAAGTGCATACGTTTACGTATGTACATACATCTTGCGACTTAATGTTTTTTTATTTTTAAAACGACGATTTTTCTACGTTAAAACGTAGTTAGCTTAGGTTATCGCTTCTATTTTTGTTTACCCATCGCAAGTGAATGAATCGCATAAATGACTCATGTTATAGCTTTATGAATATGTGTGGCGAGGACTTGGACCACTCAAGATGAATGGTGCGCATGTCATTTGCATCTGTGAACTGAACCGAAGAACATGTCATGCATTATTTTATTTTGTCGCTTTTGATCTTGTTGTTTTTTTACCAGAGCGGTCATTCCACATCATTTATCATAATCTTGTAACAAGATGCACAATATGTGTCCATTAGCCATGCACACTTTGCACAGTATAATTTTTACATCTCTGCTGATCCCAATTTCAAATTGCCGTGAAATGTCGCACACTCTCTCCCCCACAAAATAGAAAAATTTATGCGTGCACTCGCCACTTACATTTCAAATCGCAGATCGTACATACCAGTAATTTTCATACTTAACTTAACGTACATTTATTATCTCGTTTCTGCCAGTAAATTAACAAGAAAATTTACGACGGCCACTACATTTCTCTCTCATTCAGCTTGTTCTGCTACTTTAATGGCGGCACGAGTAAATGGCAAAATTTTTCGTGGTGAGGTGCTATGCTTCCCTAGTGCCGTTGTTATCTTTTTGACAAGTTTCCAAAAAACGGAAGGAATACTTAGATTTCATCGAAAAACCATCTTTCATTATTATCATATTTCTTAAGTATAGCTCTGTTTTAAGTGAAACAGAAAAAAGAAGGTCAGTTAGTTGAAATACGACATGCTATAAGTATGGTGGTGTTTATTTAGGAAGTTTTTAATATTCAGAGTTTTACTACATCAAAGTTTATTCAGAGTGGCATGGCAACAAGCTCCATTCCATCTTCATTGAGTGAAGTGGCCATGATGATGATTTTGAAAATCCGGATTTTACAGGAACTTTTTTATAGAAAAAAAAATTAAGTAGCTTTTCAAAATGATTTCAATGAAACTTCGTACAAAGCTCTGTAGTTTCAAGTATGGCATGGTAACATGATCTGTAAAGCACATATCAATGGGTGAAGGATGAAAATGAAATACGAAGCGCTACAGATAAAGCCAAGCCGTCAAAACTGAACACTTGGCATAAAAATTGTCGTTTTGTTTCAGCAGTCTCGGATGAACTATTCATCTCCCACCACCGCTCCCATTAAAAAGAATCGAGAGGTTTATCTCCGCACATATGTCCTTATAATTAATGCGTACAACATTGTTTAAAAACTGCGTCTGTGTTTCACAACCGCACAATCAACCTCGCAATTTGCGGCTTGGAAAATAATGGCTGTGCATTTGCTTCCGAGCTGAGGCGAGAATGGATATTGATATGGAAATGTCACGGTAAAAAAAAGTAAAACTTTTTGTTGGAGCAACATTTTAAAATGCTGGGACAATTTCTCTCTTGAAACAATCTCTGTAGTGCAATGGCTGATCCGGTATTTTTAATGAGTTCATTCTTCATTTCGCTCATTCAAAAGTTGAGTCGAAGAGAAAGGATGCAGAGTAGGAAAGCGTGTTGTTTGTGACATGGCGAGGATCTCTGGAGATCAAATCTCGATCCTCGATTTTTATTGTTTCACGCAAAGCCCATGAATTAATTAAGAGAATGAATGTATAAAATATTTACTTTGTTGTTAATGGAAACCTAACCAAGCATGGTTGATTGTGTGAGATGAGAACAGCGGCGTGATCTCTGTTGCTGTTGATGATGATCATCCCAGAGAATTAATGCGAGGATAATGATTTTTTGGTTTCCCTTTCGTGCGTTCGTTTGGTGTGTAAAAAATATAAGTCGTAAGGTTCGTGCGTGTTGTAATTGTTGTAATGTATGTTGTCGTTCGTGTTGTGTGTGTGATGATGTAAATTAATGAGAGGACATATTTGGTGTTTTAATAACAAATGAGGGTATAGGAGATAATTAACAAAAATACTAATGCTATGTTATGTCGTACATGTTTGTAAACATGTACGTGGCAGTAAGAGGAGAGGAAGAAGAGTTAAATTAGCTTTACCTTGTGTACATTATGTACGTGCTGTACTAATAAATGGGCGGATCATCATTTAAGGAAAAATGTAAATGCTAACGACAATCAATCCTTAAATGTAGCCATGTTGTACATATGCCGATGTAAATGAGCCAGTACGAATCAGGGTTGCGAAGGTGATGGCGTTGTTTCGAATTTCAAACATTTACGAACGTGATTGATTCTGTTTTAGTTTTCAATATACTACTTTGAACAAATGTCATAATTGAAAATAAAATTTCACAACTTCATAAACGGTACTTTAGTTTTTAAAATATTGTTTTTACAGAAAATTACTGACGAACCATTGCAGAGCCCTGAACAAAATGGAACATAGTTCATAAGCAAGTAGACTGCTGACAACTGAAGCCATTATCATTACTGTATTAAATTTCATTTTTGTTTACCGTCGCCTCTTGAGAAGGAAACAACTGAATTGTTTGTCCTTTTAAACCAACCGTACTGAATCATCCTGAAATTCTGAATATCCAAGTTCATTACTAATGACGTTTTGTTGACATTATTAATTGCTTCCTTTTTAACTCACTCTCTCAGTCAGTCAGAGTTTTTTTGCACTCTGTCTTACTTGTCTACTTCCTACTCTACAGCTTCACGTACATCCGTCCGAGAAAATATTAAATTATGAATGATGAGGTAGAAGATAATGAACAGCATAACATCATCGTCATACATCGCTAGGTTTTTTGTTTGAAAACAACGTTAATTGTTTACGCAATTAAAACCAACACTGATGTAGAGAGTTTCGTGCAGTTTTTTTAGAAAAAAAAAATATTATCAAGGAAGTAGAATACCTAGTAATCTTAATGTTCTTCCATCTACACTTCAAGTATCCAGCTGACAGACAGCCAGTCTTAGAATTAAATTAACCCTTTTTCCCTAACCCTTTTGCAAAAATCCGCCGGAAGCGACTTTTAAATCAAAACAGAAAAACAAGTCTATTGTATTATGTAGTCTTCAGGAATTAAGATGATTTCCGGTGAACAGGTTTTTATTTATTTTACGACACGGTATTTTAATTACTTACGTTTTTTATCACCGCCATTAGTCATTAGAATGATTCGGATTCAAGTTCAAGAAACGCTGGTTCTCCTTATTGCATTGCCTGTAGCTAAAGCAACAGCAAAAAAAAAACGTTAGAATATTTTTCACATTTTAATTTAATGCCAAGTGGAAGGAAAGATATCAATCCTTAGAAGATTTCGCTGGAATGTTAGTGCCGCCGTTGACTGGCTAGGATTTGAAGATATTTTGTGCTTCTGGGAATATTGAAGAAATTTTACTTAGAAAAAAATAACAACGGGCTTAGACAGCCATGTTGATTCAGATTAGCATGGCTTTTCAAGCAGAAAAAAGGGTTTAAAAAAATTTGAAAAGACTGGTGGATTAAGAGTGTAGACAATTCAACAAGAAGAAAGCGTATGACAGAGGGAAAAAAGAGGATGAACCTGTCTGTCTGTCTGCTGTTTTTGTTGCTGTTGCGTTTTTCACAGTTAAAAAATTCTACGACAGAAGATGCGAATGATGCGATATGCGGAACATGCGGAATTTAGATACGTAGAGACAGAACCTGTTTTCTTGTTCAGAGTCCATTTCACTTGCAAGTTGCAACCCAAGTCAAGCCACAAGGAGAATTATGGACCTGCATCATTTCACATTGCATAATTTAAAAATTCCTTTTGATTCCGACTTGTTCGCTGAGAGCTTCATCCACCAGCATCATCGCCGCCGCTCCTCTCTTCCCTCCTCGCGTTTTTTTGTTCGAGTTGATAGGTGAATGCTGTGCGGAGTTGATAGAAAACGCATAAAAAGTCGAGAGTTTTATTATGCGTGAGGAAGCAAAATGAATGATGGAATGCTTTAAAAGAACAGCAGCGTTGAATGGTAAAATGAAAAAGGACGCCTATTTTCACGATAGCGCCAGTAACAAATATATTATGGTGCTTCTTAGAAGAAGAATAGGTGGGGTAGAAGGATAGTCAAAAAATATACATGCAAGATATTTTATTTCACAGAAAAAAATTCTTGGAAATATTTTTACAATGTAACTGGCTGCTATAATGTATGTACTATGTACGCACGCACGCATGGATATTCTTAAAATTCAAAAGGACTGCATTGTTTACTAGTGCAATTGCATCACATCTTTTTGAAATGGTGAACAAATGCTAATTGCGAAACATGAAGAAGCATATTGAAGCATATGTATTTGAACGGTTTACTATGCAACTTTTGTGCAGAGATGGATAATTCGTGGACTTGTTACTGACATCAAATATTGGGTTTTACCGGGCTTGAGCTAATTTCTATGCATTTAAATAGACGATCCCATTAAAACCCGTTGCCCACTTGCTTTTAAACCCGTATGGATTGTAGTTTCTGAAACAAAAACTGGAATATTTTTTGTGTGCCAAAAGCAAACACTTTCCTCCTCCTTCTTCCTTTCTTCTTCTCCGTACAGCGAAGTCTTCTTATTTATTTTATTACCTCCATGCATTTTTCCCACATGACAAGCTCTAATCAACACCCATTTTTTACCTTACTCATAATAATATATACTATTCTTATAAACCAGCTAAAACTCTAATGGTTAGCTCGAGAGAGCTGTATAACAAATAACTATTTTACGACTTTGACTTTTCCATACTCTCGATCCTCTAAAGTACAAAGTTGATGCTGTAAAATATTGAAAATACTCATCCCAAAGCCTTCACCGCTCATTTATTTTACTTGGGCCTCTTGAGAATTTTTTGTAGTAAAAAATATCGTCACGTGGAAGGAAAAGAAGAAAAGTGAACATTGGCTTTTGAAGCCCAAGGGAGATTATGGCTTGTCATAATAACAATACGAGTAGACATGTAAATTCTTCACTGAAAACCCAATCCAAGGAGTTTGGAAGTTTTGTTTTTCATTTTACAAAATAACGTCAGTTCTGTGACCCTGTGTCTGGAAGATTTTCCGTATTGAAATAATGTAATGTTTATTAGTTACCTAAGTAACAAGGCATTTTAAAGCTGTTAAATGAACCGATATCTACATTTGTGCATTGTGCGGTTTGTTGTTCTATCAGAAACGCTTGCGTTGTTCATTACAAGCTCGTATTCTTGTTTCCAATAGCCTTTTGTACTTTAAATCCAACAAAGTTTTCTACTAGTTTTTCTACCTTAAAGGCAACCCTAAATTTATGGCTTTTCGGGAGTGACTCTGACTTCCTGGCTGTTTGTCAAGCGGTAGTTTATATTGGCATGGCACAGGGGAAGAAAATTAGAATAAAGAACACTACACGAGACTTATTTTAACGTTCGGGTAATTTCAATAAACTGCTACAACCGAAGATGCGGATGAATTCAAAAAATTGCATGTTTTGTTGTTCAGTGAGTTTGTTTTGTATCTTGATACTCCTTTTTTACGAATATTGCTTTTCCAATTGCCAATAATAATAAAAATTCTGATGCGGTTCGTTTGTGAAAAACTGTTCAAATCTATATCTGTTGAACGTCGAAATACGGGGAGACGTACATACAGTCAAAAGTGGTATCGTTTTAGCTACAATCAGCGCTAATGACTGGCTCCTCTTTCTTTGTGAGATTTACGTTCAACTTTAACGGTTAAAGAAATTCAATTTTGAAAAAAATATATTATGATGGCTCAGTGTGACTCTTGTCGCATGTTACATGCACGCGCTTTAAGATGTGAGTGGCCAATGATACTGAGCGTAATAGTAAAATAATATCCTAACGTTTTAGGCGACACTAATGATCGTACTTCTTCGTACAAGGTAAAAGAAGACAGATTCATGTCAAAATACTCTTACGGATTTTCCCCACTCCCATATAACCATCACACATATATTTGTTGCTAATCTCTTGAGTTGCACTGCTCACTCCCAGTTTGAGTCTTCTGTCATGGCGACGTCAAATCATCTTCTCTATTCTCAGAAGAAAGCAGGCAATTTCTTAAGAAACGAGCATCTTCATTTTCTTTCTTTAAGCAACAGAATATTATGACTATGCATTACTATCAACTATAGCATGCTAATATTCTAAAAATAGTAATCTATCTAGAAAAAGTACACTCTTCCTTTTTCCATCTTTGTCTCTCAGATCAAACCACTCGCTATTTTGCATCTCTGTAAATGTATAATATACTCTTGAGAGACAACAGAGCATGCACGCTGCTACACTGCACCGACTCTGCAATCTGTCAGCATTAAACATTTGCCGTTTTTTCTCTACTTTTTCCTCCTGCTGTGCACAAGAAAATAAAAACGGTAAAATACACTGTATGGTGCCATTGCCATAGCGATTATATGTTTCTTATTATGGATATAAGTTCATAAATAATACGATATCTTTCATTATACCTGCAGTAAATAGTAATCTCTTTCATGCGTTGCCATTGCCACACTGGCAAAATTCTTTGTCGTTCCGACCATAAGTACATCCTCTTTCCTTTTTGCATTGTAAAAGTCTTGCTTTTTTGCAACAAGTTTGTTCCGTTCTCCTCATTGTGCTGGTATTAAATTTACTTCCTTGCCATTTTCCCTTTTGTTCCACACCAATATTCATATAATACTTCATTTAATGAGGCGAGATGATGAGGGGAAGAAATAGCTTGACTGATGGTGCCATTCTGGCTTTCTTGAAAAGTAATATCGCTATTTACTGCAGAGCATCTGTGGGCTTTTATATACCAACGTCGTGCAAAACGTAAAAGGTTTCAAATTTC